>CANJKZ010000210.1:800000-1159431 GCA_947471745.1 Closterium sp. Naga37s-1 | reverse complement strand
GGACGCAGGGTCATATAGTGAGTACCAGGGACAGGAGGAGGACGCTGACGCGGAGCACGACGACCAGCGCGGACAGCGCGGACAGGCGACTCTGGACGCGACTCAGGCGACTCTGGACTAGACTCAGGCGACGGAGGACGAGACTCAGGCTCACGACGCTCAGTAAGACTACCCGTCGGCGCAGTGTAAGGAGAAGGACCAGGCAGTGGAGAGGCAGGCTGTAACTGTAACTGTGACTGGACAGGCGGTGGACTCAGTAGGGGAGGAGTAGGACCAGTAGAGGGTGGGAGACCAAGAACCTGCTGAAGTAGCGGAACGTAGTACGGCCGCGGCCGCTCAGCACCTCCAGCTCCAACCCCCTCAGCAGGCCCAGTCCCAGCAGCTCCAGTACCTCCAGTACGAGCACCTCCAGTAGCTCCAGCAGCACCGCCAGCAGCAGCAGTGCCTCCAGCAGCTCCAGCACCAGCAGCACCTCCAGTAGCTCCAGCAGCACCAGCACCAGCAGCACCTTCAGCAAGCAGCTGCACCAGCAGCACCTCCAGCAGCGCCAGCAGCACCGCTAGCAGCAGCAGCACCTCCAGCAGCTCCCAGCAGCACCAGCACCAGCAGCAACCTCCAGCAGCTCCAGCAGTACCAGCACCAGCAGCACCAGTACCAGCAGCACCTCCAGCAGCACCAGCACCAGCAGCGCCTCCAGTAGCGCCAGTAGCACCAGCACCAGCAGCACCTCCAGCAGCTCCAGCACAGCAGTATCTCCAGCTCCAGGGTCCGCGACACTAGGAGCGCCACTCCGGAGACTGCAGCGACGAGCGTACCACTCTCGGAGCCGCTGGGGGAGAGGGCAGCTCCCGCCTAGGAGGGGAAGCACGAGCACGAGCTCCAGCAGCAGCACTCCTGAGGCTGCAGTACTGTAAGTACCACTCACGCAACTGCTGTGAGGAAAGAGCCGCCTCCAGGTGTAGTACTCTCAGTCGCAGCACCCTCTGGCTCAGTACCCTCAGACGTAGCACTCCCAGGCTCAGCACCCCCAGACTCAGCACCCCCAGACTCAGCACCCGCAGGCCTCCGCACCCCCAGACTCCGCAACCCCAGGCTCCGCACCCCCAGGCTCCGCACGCTCAGGCTCAGCACCCCTAGCAGGACGAGAGTCGACAGCTACCTCGACAGGCTCAACCGGGTCTACCTGGGACACACCTGAGGGAGCGGCACCCTGAGGGGGGAGGGGGTCTACCACAGCAGCACCTGGCGCGAGGAAGAGAGGCGGGGGGGGGAGCGGGGCAGTGCGGTAGGGGAAGAGGCGGTAGTAGGGCACCGACTTGTCAAAATTGACGTCCTGAGAGGGCAGGACACGGCGCGAGGTGGCGTGGTAAAACTGCCAACCAGACGCGTCCGGGACAAAGCCAAGGAAGACACAAGGAACAGCGTGGGAGGAGAGCTTGTCCGCGGACGTATCGCGGACAAAAGCTCGAGATCCCCAGACCCGGAAACGTGACGCATCGCCAACCTCCCCCGTCCACAGCAGTGTGGGCGAGGTCTCCGGCTAGGAGACACGGGGCCAGAGGTTGAGCTGATGCGCAGCGTACCGGACCGCAAACGGCCACAGAAAGTTGGGGGCAGCCGCATGGATCAAGGAGGTATGAGCGACCCTCCATGACCAAGCCAATGCGGCGCTCAGCAACCCCATTCTGCTGTGGAGAGGCCGGAAGCGTGAACGACTGGCGGATTGCCGTGCTCCGCACAGTAGGCTGCCAAGAGGTCGGAGGAGAACTCACCACCTCTGTCAGAGTGCAGACGCAGGACAGGAAAGTCCGAGTGGAACCGCTCGCTGAGCTGGAGACGAGAAGCGCGGATCCAAGGGATCAAAACATCAGGGACCTCACCCTTGGTGCGCAAGGGGAAGACCGTGGTGTAGCGCGAGTAGTCGTCAACAACGATCAGGAAGTACCTCTCCTGACCCTGTCCACGGACGCGGGCTGGGCCCCACACGTCCATGTGGAGCGTCTGCAAGGGAGCAGTCGTCGGGGGAAACGAGGAGGAGTGAGGAGCGGCGCGCTGCCGCCCCTCGACACAAGGAAGACAGGGAGGAGCAGGCGAGGGTGGGAGAGGAGGGAGTACCCGGGGAAGACCAGATACAAGGTACCGTTTGTGCATGGCACGAAGGCGCTGCACTGACGGGTGACCAAGGCGGTGGTGCCAGAGGACGGTCTCGTGTGCTAGAGAGCGACACGAGCAGGGGGCAGACAGCTGACCTGAAGCAGACGCAGACGCAGCTACCTGAGGGGACTCAGTGGTCAGTGTGTACAGGTCCGACCCCGGCTGCCGAGTGAAGGTAGCCAGGTGACGGCCCGTCCGAGCACACGTGCAGTGTGTCACGCGCTCGTAGGCAGGGGTGAACTGGTGGACACCCCCGTCCTGGAGCGCACAACCCGCCACCAAGTTCGTAGAGAACGAGGGGAGGTGGAGACCTGACAGTGTGCCCGACGGAACCGCAGGACAAGGAAGAACAGTGGAGGAGGTCGCAATGACCGGACCCCGAGAGGGTCAGCAAGGGAGACAGAAACTGGCCGAGCAAGCTGCTCAAGGGCAGTGCGGTCACGAAAGAAACAGCGAGAAGCACCTGAGTCCAGTGTGAAGGTGTGCAGTGCCTCAGTAGTCTCAGTACCAGGGGGCGCAGACTCACGAGCACCTAGAGCAGCAGCCTCACCAGCACCTGGGGCAACAGACACACTAGCACCTAGAGCGGCAGCCTCACCAGCACCTGAGGCAACCGACACATGAGCACCTAGTGCGGCAGCCTCACCAGTACCTAGAGCAGCAGACTGGATACCGGGGTCAGGCGGCACACACAAGTGACAGGCTCCCTCGGTACTAGTAGACAATGCATACATGGCAGTGAGAATAGCATCATAGGGAAGAGCAAAGATATCTACCCTCTGTCCAAGAAGCTCCACCCAGTCGGGGAGCTCAGCGTCGTCGCCAAACTCTGTACGCCAAGCGTCAGTCAGACGGGCGAAGCAGTGGGACTCTGTGTGACCGCGCGTCCCGCAAGGCTGACCAGTCCAGGCACCCGTGCTAATAACGTACGGGCAGGGAGCAGTACTCAGCGACCCTCTACTCTGAGCGTACCACTCACGAAACTGCTGGGGCGAAAGAAGGGTCGCGCGGACGACGCTGCTGCCTGCACCGGGCCACTACAAGAAGTTCCCGAACTACCCACTCCAGGACGACTCCCACTACGGCCACCCCGACAACCCCAACTGGCGTACCACTCACGAAGCTGCTGGGGCGTGAGGGACACACGCGGACGGCCGTGGAGCTGCATCTGGCCATGCCAGGAGCAGTAGTAGCAGCAGGAGCGGCAGTAACAGCAGCACTGGCAGTGCTCACCAGTGGTAGGAATGGCAGGCGCAAGACGGCAGCGGACAGCAGGGCCGCTACAGCTGTAGTGCGGGGCCGGGCCGCGGCAGGGAGCTCCGCGGCAGCTGCTGCAGGGCGGGGCTGGGCCGCGACGGCAGCTGCTCCAGGGGCCAGGGGCGACTCCTGCAGTGGCGGCTGTTCCAGGTGGCCAGGGGCGGCTCCTCCAGGGTCCAGGGGCGGCTTGTAGGTGCGGCTGCTCCAGGGGCCGGGGGCGGCTGCTGCAGTGTCGGCTGGTCCAGGGGCCAGGGGCGGCCGTCCCAAGGGCGGGCGCGGGGTAGGGCAGGGCGCCGCGGCGAGCAGAGGCGACCCCTCGCGGGTTCCCAGTGGCGACGCGCGGGTCGCGTGGGTGCGTCGCGACGAGGCGGAGGCGACGCGCGCGAGCCCCGGTGGCGACGCGCAGGTCGCGTGGGGGCGTCGCGTCAAGGCAAGGGGCGACACGCGCGGGTCCCGGTGGAGACGCGCAGGGCGCGCGGGGGGCGTCGCGTCGAGGCTAGGGGCCGCGCCTCGGGGTCCAGGGGCGGTTGCGCGGGTGCAGAGGAGGCCCGCGCGCTGCCTGTAGGGGAGGGCGGCAAAGGTGGCGCTCGAGAGCGCTAGGATGGTAGGCACTCGAGGGCGCGGGTAGGGGCGCACTACGGCGCTAGGAAGAGGCGCACGACGGCGCTAGGAAGGGCGCTCGACGGCGCTAGGAAGGGCGCTCGACGGCGCTAGGAAGGGCGCACGACGGCGCTAGGAAGGGCGCTCGACGGCGCGAGGTACTATCAGACACAGTCGCGCAAGGGCGCGGCGGAACGGTGGGCCCTAACCAACGTCGGTCCTAGGTCGTGACCTAGGCGTCGGATACCATGTTAGAATGTTGAACTGAACGAGAATGATGAAACTAGCAGAAAGGTGGGTACAAGTAGGAAACCCTAAGTTTGTTGTACCCCCTAAGGCTAAACCCACTATAGCCTACACAAAGTAAACATACAATGTCTAACAGGCGTTGCCCAAGCGAGGGCGGGGCCAACACTCCATTCCCGTTAACAAGCACAAGTCCAGCGGTCAGCCGCTGCAACGACGTGCGCGTAGTGACGCGGATGCTCGTCGCAACGCTGCACGACGAAGCACTGGCGGACATTCGTGGACGGAAAATGCCTCAACTGTACGCGATGGTGGCATCGCACCAGAGTACGGATACTTCAAGTTCTCCCCCGACAAAATCGCTGTGCCGAAACTGCCGACATTGGACCAGATTGGAGGGAAGTGACGACATTGCACAAACGAGTATGTGCAACTGTCAGTGTTGCAAGAACCTGCGCAACTACTCCTGGGCAGGTGGAAAATACACCTGATGGTATTTTCACCTGATGGTATTTTCACATGGCGGTGCTAGCCTGGAACCGCATACTGGAGTAGGTGCTTGCACGTTCTCCTTGAACAACGTTCTTCATGAACAACGTTCTCGTAGAACGTTCTTGCACACGTCACCATGCTCTCTATAAGGTTTATGTTGTTTCCCTTGTAATCAATTTCGCTCCTTCCATTACTGCATACCAAGTTTGGCATCAGTATTCGGTTTCCAACAAGTCTGTATTCGGTTTACAAGCATCCGCTTTGCAACTCTGCGCCTAGGCTCTCCCATAATCGCCTATTATGTGTTATTAGTTGTGAAGCATAGTTGCGCGGGAAAACGTATAACGAAGTCGTGACTGAATAAACTGACGATATAATGAAGGATGTAGGATAATGTAGGAACAACCCTAGCTAGGCGAGAACCTCGGGAACGAGAGGTTGGGCAAGGGAAATCCGAAGGCGACGAGAGGCAGCCTCGGAATCCTGGATGTCGGCCGAACGTGCAAGTCTGAAAGTTGGGGTTGTACGCGACGCAGTAACCCCGATAATGAAAAGGAAAGTTTCCTTGCATTATGAGTTGTCTACGAAAAGATTGCGCGGAAGTCAATATAGAAGAAGTGATTACAACTACTGGCTATCAAGCGGATGATCCCACTGCCCTACGCCCATGAGCAACAAGGGTTGGCTGCGCGAACCAATAAGAGTCTGACAACAGAAATGCGGGCACTGATGATGCAGTCAGCCGTGCCAACCACCTACTGGCCCGACGCAATGGCCCACGCTGTTAGGCTTCACTGCTCAACATAAAAGGGGAGAAAAATACTCAGCGGGAAATGTGTGTTCCGATTCAAGGCATATGCGGACGGCTCAATCGACAAATGCAAGGCACGATGGGTAGTGCGTGAGTTCAAGCAAACGCAGTTAATCGACTACGACCAGACATTCGCGCCAGTCGGACGACATACCTCACTTAGGATCCTAATCTGCATCGCCGCCGTCAAGCAGCTCCCGGTCCGCCAGATCGTTATTCTAACGCCTTTTTTGTATGCCATCGTCGACACAATCTTATTTGTCGAACAATCGCACGCCTTTCAGGAGAATGGCTCCGATGTGTGCCTGCATTAAGCAGGCCCCGTGACTGTGGCAACAGTGCCTTCACACAGTCCTCATCGAGCTCGGTTTTCAGCAGCTGCCGCACGACCAAGGAACGTATCGCTTAGAACCTCGAGGTGACTACATGTTTCTCGTCGCCTACGTGGACGACCTTTTCTACACCGGCACCAGTACGAAGCTACTTGATCGGACTCAACATCACGCAGTCCGCCGACACCATCCATCTTTCGGCCGCTAAGTACGCCGAAACACTCGCAAAGAATTTGGCATTGCTCATATCATCCACTACCCCGTTCCGCACCCCTCCGTCTATCCACGAGTCCGAGACCACGCCACTATCCGCGGCTGATCATCGCCTCTACCAACAGCAGCTTGGCTGCCTACTGTTCGTCGCCGTCACGTGCCGTCCGGACTTATCATACGCCGCAAGCCAGCTCGCCCAGTACATTCGCCGACTTGAAGGGGAGGACATGGTGGATATATGTCCCGCGCTACAATACTATCTATATGCCCGACGTCGGCCTTACTTACACGGCGAATCTAACAGCTACTTTACAGCTAAAAGGCTACTTGGATGCTGACCACGCTGGAGACGCCGACAACAGACGATCCCGCACTATGTTTTTTTTTTTTTAGATGAACCTGCTGGACCCATCTTTTGGATCTCACATAAGCAAGAGCCCATCGCCCTTTCGTCAGCCGAAGCCGAATTCATTGTCTCAGGCGCAACAGTTCGCGATTGATTTTTCCTGATGGAGCTCCTGCAGGAAGCAAAGGCCACGATAGATGGGTGAATCAAGTTCGGCTTCGTGAACCGCACGAAACATGTCGCTCCCCGTTACTTATTCGTGAAGGACGAGATCGATAAAGGGAAGATCAACCTTACCTACTGTCCAACAGGCGAGATGGCAACATATTTTTATGACAAAGAAACAGCCACGTCAGAAGTTCCAGTACTGCGTGGAACTATGCGGAATCACCAAGAAGTCCCACATAACTCACCTCCATGAATGAAGGGGAGTGTTGGAATAACCGAGAAGGTTTTACAGCATTCTCGAAGATATCACCTTATCGCACTGACAGCGAAGCTGCGCCTGAACCACTATCGCGTTAGCTCATATACAGCACGCAGATCAACAGTATTGTTGTGACTGTTGACCATCCTAGACCAGAGGTTGCGAATGCTTCGCTGGTCGCAACTGTCCCAGAGGTTACGATGTGCAATGAGGTAACTGCAGGAATCGGGACCTAGTACCGAAGGGCCTGGGGTGGGGAGTGGGGAGTCGGGACCTACTATCCAACTGTTTCGCTGGTCACTACTGTTGCGATCGTGCATAGGATCATCTCAGGAAGGTTCGCACAGTGTGTGTTGCAGCGGAATTGTTGACCTCGGTCATAGTGAATATAAACTGAGATTGTTAAAGCAGAGGCAGAGTTGATATTATATATTAATACAAAAGGGAAAACCAAACGTCATAGCTAGCCATGTACCATAAGGGGTACATTTCATTATTGCAGCGAAACATAACCGTGCGACTCCATACGGTTACAAACCTGTTCCCGCCTGAATCCTCGCTCCTGCAGCTACCCGATGCTTCTGCTCCGACGGCCCAGATGCTGCCAACCGTACGCGACTCTTCTCGTCATTCCGACCTTTCACTTTCGTACTCGCCTTTGCATTCTCCGCTTGCTACTGATAGGAGTGCACAATGTTTTTCAATTTACTACTCGTAACAATTACAATGTATCTGGTTTTACTTATGTTGAAGGAAGTTGGCCCCGCCCTCGCCTGGGCAAAACTGACTTCGTGGTCGGGTGTGTGGGAGATGCAGCCGACCCTCTGTAGTATGCGAGATCTGGAGCCTCTGCGCAGGTTGGGTGAAGAATTGCCTGTACAAGAGGTGTATTAGGGAACCCATGCAAGAGTTACTGAAGCATCCGCGAGTGCAACGCAAGTGCCTCGTGCACATGTGCAAGTGGCGCAGCTGGTGCAGAGGTTCGCGTGTGTTCATCTGCGCAGGGTCGCGTCTGGCCCTGCGCACCCTCGCGTATGCACAGGCGAATTTTGGCCAGAAATTCGAATGTGCCCTAATTTCGACCAATGAGGAGCTGACATTTTGGAATGTCGACCGATGTGGTCGACAGAGGTGGTCGACGAAGGTTGTCAAATGTTATTATAGGTTCTTAGGCTACAGTGAGTAGCACTATAGGGAGTACAACATTTTTAGGGTTGCTATTTGTATCCCTTGTTTCCCTAGTTCACACATTCCGTTGTTCGCTAACTTTGAGATGGTATCATGAGTAGGTGTCGATCCTCTCGCCTAGCCTAGCCTAGCTCGCGCCCTAGCGCCCTCCGCACCCTTGCGCCCTCCGCGCCCTCCGCGCCCTCCGCGCCCTCCGCGCCTTAGCCTCCGCGCCCTCCGCGCCCTCCGCGCCATCTCCGCGCCTTAGCGCCCTCCTCCTCCGCGCGTTAGAGCCCTCAGCGCCCCTAGCCTGCGCCCCTAGCCCGTCGCCCAGGCGCCCGCCCTAGCCCGTCGCCCAGGTGCCCGCCCTAGCCCGTCGCCCAGGCGCCCGCACTAGCCCGTCGCCCAGGCGCCCGCACCAGCCCGTCGCCCAGGCGTCCGCCCCAGCCCGTCGCCCAGGCGCCCGCCCCAGCCCGTCGCCCAGGCGCCCGCCCTAGCCCGTCGCCCAGGCGCCCGCCCTAGCCCGTCGCCCAGGCCCGCGCCCTAGCCCGTCGCCCAGGCGCCCGCCCTAGCCCGTCGCCCAGGCGCCCGCCCTAGCCCGTCACCCAGGCGCCCGCCCTAGCCCGTCGCCCAGGCGCCCGCCCTAGCCCGTCGCCCCAGCCCGCGCCCTGGCCCGTCGCCCCAGCCCCGCAGGCAGCGCGCCGCGCGGGTAGCGCGCCCCGCAGGCGGCGCGCCCCGCGGGTAGCGCGCCCTGCAGGCAGCACACCCTGCAGGCAGCGCGCCCCGGAGCGCTTTAGCGCCAGAAAATAAATAAATAAAAAATTAAACCCTAAAAAAAAAAAAAAAAAAAAAAGGGTTTCGGGTGGGGGCCTGCAACTGTCGGCCGCGTTCCTGCTTGCCGGACGACCTGCACAGTTGCCTGTATCCCGCAGCCGTCAGTACTGCAGCCCCTACTGTCGCACGTGCGTTCCACTGCCAGTGGCTCTACTAGCGGCAGCCGACAGCCGCACCTACGGTCTCTAGCTCCGGCCGTTCCTACCTCCAGCCAGCCCTAGCTCGCCGTTTCTAGCTCCAGCCAGTTGTGCTCCAGCCGTTCTCGCTCCAGCCGTTCTCGCTCCTCGCTCGTCGCTCAGTTTGCTCCGTGCTCCAGCCGTTCCTCGCCTAGTTTCACCTGTCGCTCCTAGCCTGCCGCTCCTGCACCCCGCTAGCTTTTATCATGGAGTCCACTAGGGTTCTCCAGCAGCAGGGACGGCAGCAGCGGCCGTTTCAGCAGTGGCTTCCGCAGCAGCAGGGGCGCCCTCAGCAGCTGTGGCGCCCTCAGCAGCCGTGGGGGCCTGGTGGTTCAGGTCGCGTTGGCTGCAGCAGCGGCCCAGCCAGCTGGGGGGCTCGTCGCGGTGGCCGCGACGTCGGCCCCTGCCAGTACCGGATCCTGACCGGCCCTGGTGCTGGCACTACCTGCTGGCGTCCTGACCACTCTGCACAGCGCTGCTACAGCCGCCTCGACGACCTTTACCGTGAGCGTTTTGGGCCTGAGTCGGCTCCCCCGATCTGGCCCGATCTGTTTCGTAGTGGTTACCCTGTGTTTGATATGTCTATGGATGCTGTTTATTCTGTCACGTACGGATCTCTTGGCTTACGTGTACCTAGCTTAGGACCTTTGCCTGTTGCTAGTGTCGGTACTTGTACTTTTAGTGTAGGTGCTTGTGTAGTCACTAGCCCGGCCGTGACGACTGCTGTTGCGTCGCTCTCCTTCACGCTGGACTCCGGCGCGTCTCAGTGCTTCTTCCGCGACCACACCACTGTCACACCTCTTTCGGCTCCAGTCCCAGTTGCCCTGGCTGATCCTACTTCAGGACCAGCAGTTGCTCGCAGCTCGACCACCCTCCCGTGCCCAGCTGTCCCCTCTGGTTTCCTCACTGGTCTCTACATCCCCTCGTTCTCTCGGAACTTGGTGGGTGTTGGATACCTTCAGGACCGGGGGATCACAGTCACTTTTCCTGCGCACGGGAGGACTGCGATCTGTACGGACTCTTCCACCGGGGCAGTTCTTGCCACGTTCACCAGAGAGCCCCACTCAGGTCTCTTCGTCCTGCACACTCCGCCCCCGCAGGTAGCTGCGTCTGGTCAGGTTGCTTCGCCCCCCCCGGTAGCAGAGTGCGGTCAGGTTACTGCGTCCCCACCGGATGCTGTGTCCGGTCAGGTTGCTGTGTCCGGTCAGGTTGCTGTGTCCGGTCTAGTTGCTGCGTCTTGCTCGTGTCGGTCTTTCACCCACCGGACCGTCTTGTGGCACCACCGTCTTGGCCACGCGTCGATCCCCCGCCTCCGCACTATGGCTAGTCACCGTCTTGTCTCAGGTCTCCCTCGCGTCTTCCCGTCGCTCCCTCCGTCACCTGCGCCGCCGTGCACTCCTTGCGTCGCCGGCCGTCTTCGTGCCACTCCGCACTCCTCCTCCCTTTGTCCGGCCAATGCTCCCTTCCAGACACTCCACTTGGATGTCTGGGGCCCTGCACCTACGCAGGGACCTGAGAGGGAGCGCTACTTTCTGGTGGTCGTCGACGACTTCTCCAGGTACACCACGGTGTTTCCTCTCGCGAAGAAGTCCGAGGTGACTGCTACGCTGATCCGGTGGCTTCTAGCCACTGAGGGCACTCGTGGCCGTCGTGTCTCCTGTCTCCACTCTGACCGTGGGGGTGAGTTTCGCTCAGGCATTCTTGCCGGATTCTGCGGCGAGCAAGGCATCGTACAGTCCTGGACGCTGCCGGAGTCCCCACAGCAGAATGGGGTTGCTGAGCGCCGCATTGGCTTGGTCATAAACATCGCCCGCACGTCCATGATTCATGCCAGTGCGCCCCATTTTCTGTGGCCCTACGCGGTTCGCTACGCCGCTCACCAGCTGAACCTCAGCCGCGCGTCTCGCGGCCGGAGGCTTCACCGACCAGTCTTTGGACCGGGTCCCCTGGTGTTGGGTCAGCTTTTCGTGTCTGGGGCTGCCTTGCGCTTGTCCGCGACACCTCTGCGGACAAGCTCTCGGCTCGCGCCGTCCCCTGTGTCTTCCTTGGTTTCCCGGTAGCCTCGGCCGACTGGTCCTTTTACCACCCGCCCCTCCACCAGTTCCTAGACTCCCGTGACGTCCGGTTCGACGAGTCAGTGTCCTACTACACCCGGTACCCCTGTCGAGGTCTCCCGGTTCCCCTTCCCCCCCTTTTCCTCGCACCCTCTCTTCCCCCTGCTCCTGCTCCTCCGGTACCCCCACCCCCCCCTGGTCCTGCCCCGTCAGGTGTGTCTCACGCTACCCCTCTACCCTCGGTCGCGCGTCAGGTAGCGGCTCCCTCCCCGCAGTCCTCCTCACAGTCCCCTCAGCAGCCTTCGGTACTTCCGCGACAGGCTACTGTGGACTCGGTTGGTTTTGGAGCTGGAGGTGCAGCCACTGGCGGTACTCGGTCCGAGGGTGCTCGTTTGAGGGGTGCTGGAGCTGGAGGTGCTGGCGCAGGTGGCGCTAGCTCTGGGGGTGCTGGAGCTAGAGGTGCTGGCACTGGAGGTGCTAGTTCTGGGGGTGCTGGAGTTGGAGGTCCTGGCACTGGTTCTGGGGGTGATGGAGCTGGAGGTGCTGGCACAGGAGGTGCTGGTTCTGGGGGTGCTGGTCCTGGGGGTGCTGGTTCTGGGGGTGCTGGTGCTGGAGGCGCTGGCACTGGAGGTGCTGGTTCTGAGGAGACTGGAGCTGGAGGCACTGGTTCTGCGGAGTCCACTCCGCCTCCCCACCGCCACGACACACGTCTCCAGGCGGCCCGTCGGCGTGAGCGTGAGGAGCAGGTGCTGTTGGAGAGGGAGCGGCAGGAGTTGCGGCAGTTGGACCTGCTGGAGCAGCAGCAGCAGCAGTAGCAGCAGCAGCAGCCGCAGCAGCAGCAGCAGCCGCAGCAGCAGCAGACACCGCCGCCGCAGCTGCGACCACAGCAGCTCCCTCTGGAGCGGCAGTTGTTCCCACCCGTGAGTGGCCTTCGGGCCCTTGGTCTTCCCTCCTCTCCTCCTGTTCACACTCCGTCCCCTCCAGCGTTTGGTCCCACGTTTCCTCCTCCTGACGCCAGTCCGGCGGTCTGGTCTTCTCCTCCACCGCAGTCTCCTCCACCTGGTGTCCCACACTCTCGTGTCCGTCCCTGTCCTCCGCGTGCTCGTCACTCGTCTCCCGTTACCGACCTCCGCACTGCCCTCCTTTGTTCGTCTCTTCGTCGTCCTCCTCCTGAGTCCGTTCTCCCGTGTCCGCCTCCGTCCTCTCTCCCTTTCCCCCCTACTCCTGTCACTGACTGTTCGTCCTGTTGTCTTTCGTGTCCTCGCCACTCTTGTCACCGACTCTCGTTTCCCTCCGTCGTCTGTCTCGGCTCTCACTGCCGCTGTCGCTGAGTTTGCTGCCGCCAGTCACCTTGACTACACCACCCGTGTGGTGCCAGCTCCTCCCTCCCGTCCTCTGTCCGTTGGGGGTGGGTTTGCCCTTGGCTGTGACGTCCTAGAGGACAGAGAGTCTGAGCTGGAGTACTGGGCAGCCGCTTCCCCCTCTGTCTGTGCCATGCTGCTATCCCCTGCGGGAGACCCCGACGCCCTTGACATACCGACTCCTCGCACTTACCGCGAGGCAGTGTCAGGGGCGTGGGCCTCACAGTGGAAAGCGGCTATGGCCTCGGAGTTAGCGTCTTGGAGATCCACAGGCACCTACGTCGACGCAGTTCCCCCTCCCAGGGCAAACGTAGTCGATGGCATGTGGCTCTTCAAGGTGAAGCGGCCGCCTGGTTCACCGCCTGTGTTCAAGGCGCGCTACGTGGCTAGGGGTTTCAGTCAGCGTGAGGGAGTTGACTTCTTCCAGACCTTCGCCCCGACCCCGAAGATGACTACTTTTCGGGTGTTACTGCACGTAGCAGCACAGCGAGACTACGAGCTGCACTCCCTTGACTTCTCTACTGCGTTTCTCCAGGGCCGACTACACGAGGAGATCTGGCTGCGCCGCCCTCCTGGCTTCACTGACACCTTCCCACCTGGGACCCAGTGGAGCCTGAGACGGCCAGTCTACGGTCTCCGCCAGTCGCCCCGTGAGTGGCACGACACTCTTCGCTCCACGCTTCGTGACCTTGGGTTTTGTCCTTCCTCTGCCGACCCGTCGCTGTTTGTTCGCACTGGTTCCACTCCTTTCTTTATACTAGTGTACGTCGACGACTTGGTCTTTGCCACAGCAGACAGGGCAGCTCTGGCTCAGGTGAAGTCCGAACTGCAGAAGAGACACAAGTGCACTGACCTAGGTGAACTGCAGCGCTACCTTGGCCTGCAGATCACCAGGGACAGAGCCGCTCGCACCATCACACTGACTCAGTCACACATGGTGCAGCAGGTCCTTCGGCGGTTCGACTTCCAGTTCTCCACCACACAGCCCACAGCTCTTGCTGTTGACCACAGACTCACTGGCCCCTTTCCCGACGAGCCTTTTGAGTCCAGTGGTCCCTACGCAGAGCTGGTGGACTGCCTCATGTACCTGATGACTTGTACTCGGCCGGACCTCGCCTTTCCCCTCAGCGTCCTCTCTCGCTTTGTTGCGACTGGGAGACACCGTCCTGTCCACTGGACAGCTGCTGTGAGGGTGGCGAAGTACCTGGCGACTACATCAGGCATGGGGCTTGTGCTTGGAGGGACTCAGCCAGTGGCGTTGACTGGTCACTGCGACTCTTCCTACGCTGACGACGAGGAGACTCAGCGCTCAACTCAGGGTTAATGCTTCAGTCTGGGTGCTGGTGCTGTGTCGTGGAGGTCTACACGGTCGTCGTCTGTGGCTACTTCCAGTGCAGAGGCAGAGATATACGCTGGTGCCATGGCGGCACAGGAGCTTCGCTGGTTGACCTTCTTGCTCGCCGACCTTGGTGAGCGGCCTCGCTCTTCACCGACCTTGTACGCTGACAACAAGGACATGATCCTCCTCTGTCGAGAGCCTCGACTGGAGAGCAGAGTGAAGCATATTGACGTGAGGTACTTCCTTATGCGAGAGCTGCAGCGACGCGGCCAGGCACGCCTGGACTTTGTGGCCTCAGAGGCCAACACTGCAGACGTCTTCACCAAGGCCCTGGCGCTTGGTGACCACCACAGGTTCTGTGTGCAGTTGGGGCTTGTTGAGGTAGGCCCTCGGTTGCTGTAGACTTGCTGTTTGCTCTGCTTGTTGTGCTTTGCTATATATATCCTAGTGAACTCTTGAACTGGCCTTGTGGCCGCTTGCTTGTGCTCGGAATTTGTGTGGTGTCCTTGAGATCCACCCTGAGCTTGCTTTGCTTCTTGCAGTGACTGGTCTTGTGACCGTTTGTTCACCCTGCTTGCTTTGATGCCCCTCACTTAGCCTATGGGGGTGTGTCAAATGTTATTATAGGTTCTTAGGCTACAGTGAGTAGCACTATAGGGAGTACAACACTTTTAGGGTTGCTATTTGTATCCCTTGTTTCCCTAGTTCACACATTCCGTTGTTCGCTAACTTTGAGAAAGGTCGTCGACCCGCAACGACAAAGGTTGTCGACCCGCGACGACAAAGGTCATCAACCGATGATGACGATGATCATCGTCCTGCAGGGTTGCCAGGGACTTTAACTGGTTGACCGAGTTACCTGCTCGACGAGGTTCTGCGGAGGGTCGCGAACGTCGTCGAGGTTGCTGTGGCGAAATCGACCGACGTGGCAGCACGTGGTCGACGTGGCTAGTCAGGTGCAACCGTCTGCATGTGGCCGACCTGGCATCTGCGCAATGTGCTCGACAGTGCACGTCGTGCCTAACTGTCTACAAGCACCTGCAAAGTAGGTGCTTGCACATGCGCTTACAATCACCTGTGGATGCAGTGTTGGCAAACCGCGCAGGTGCAGCGTTGGCAGGCCGCCATTCTGCAGCGTTGGCAAGTCGCACACAAGCTGCGTTGGCGGGCCGCGGAGGTGCTGCGTTGGCAGGTCGACAACTCTGTCACGCTGGCAGTCGACCTGCCTGAGTGCTAGCAAACCTTGCATGTGATGTAGTCAATCTTTGCCATTGCATGTTCATTCTGAACTCTGTATTCTCAACATTCCTTAGTGAAACTCTTGCTGTTTTGCCCTGTGAAAACACAAGTCCTAGAGAACACAGACAGAGCTACGATCACTCTGACAACTCGTGCCAACCCCGTAGTCTAGCCCCCACCGTTGTAGAGTTAATCTCCGCAACTTACTCAAAAGAGAGCATAACAAGATTCGACGTTAACGTCGGAAGGATTGCGTAGGACTTATGTTTTTCGTGCTAAGACATGATGAACTGCTTGATATTATAACAACTAAATATGTCTTTTTATAACATGCTTGTAAGTTCTTTATTTCGTTACTGCTCATGGTAACTTTTTACTACCATTGATTGTAGTTAATGGCAGAAGATTTAAAGACCTATAAGTATATTTGTTTTCCTAAGCAAAATTGTTTTCTAGTGAGTTTGTGTATTTGCAGCCAAATCTTGTGTGTCACAAACAGCTAAAAATAATCATCTACAAATTTCTTGATTTCGGCGAGTATAAAGGAACTGGGCCCGGTTCGGCAGCCAGGGGGAAGCAAAATTTCAGGAAGGTAATGGGAAGGTGAGGCGCGCGTCAAACCAGGGTCAACGAATTTTGACCCTGAATTGACTGCTCCGCGGAAAGCCTGCGCCATGGGGGAGCTGGCGCAGATTGGAGGGGGGGAATGGGAAAAACCTCCGCAGGAGAGAGGCACATTTGGCCTCAAATTCGCATGTCCCAGGGCACTGTAGCGGGAACAGAAAGGCTCGCCCAAAAAAAGAAAAAAAAGGTTGGTGGGCCCTTACTAGCTGGAGAAGGGTTATTTTGTGAAGTAACCCTTGTCTTCGTAGGGTGCAATGTTGTCCCGTGAACAGTGATTCTTGTGGAATCAAAAAGTTGATTCTTGTGTTTTGAAAGAACAAATATTTTCTTCCGTCTCACTAGGGCGGAAGCTTTCCGCCAGAGGGGGGGGAATAAGGATCGAAGACGGCGCGGAATCAATTTTAGGTGGTCTTCGCGTCGCTGCGCCTCGGTTTCCGAAAAAATCACCCTACAACCCGCACAGTACAGCCCCCGATTATGCGAATTGAAGCTTCAAAGAAGATGCGTCGAATTTTTCTTCCGTCCTTCTTCCGTGGCTGCCGAACTGAGCCCTGGTGTATTTCGATTGTGAAAACTGGTTCGTGCCTCGTTGGCAGAAAATTTTCTTGCCAGCGCTACACAAACCCAACCAAACCTTTCCCCACTGTCAACTCTGCTCCCTTGGGAGTCCCGTTTCTTGAATTCAAGCACCTGCTCGACTCTGATCTCACCAAATACCTTCCCACTCGTTTTTTTAGAACCACCTTGCCGTCACCTCTCCCTCACTCTCGGCCGTCGCCTCACCTCACCCCCCACCGTCGCCTCTCCCTCCCTCCCCGCCGTCGCTCTCCCTTCCTCCTCGTCGTCGCCTCTCCCTCCCTTCCCGCCGTCGCCTTTGGTGGGTTGCTGCACGACCACGCGTTGTTTTCTTAGGCACGGTTGTCTCAGGTGCGTTTGCTACTCTCTCCGAAATGTCCTATTTTTTCCACTTTCCTCGTAAGTTCTCAATGCCGATTGGTCTCCTCTTAGCACTGTGCCTCCATTTTAAGAAGGGGAGAGAGGGAGTGTGAGGGAGTGTGTGCGCACGGGAGCGAGCACGCTGGTTCCTAGCGCGCTGGCGCCTACCGCGCAGGCGCCTAGAGCGCTGGCGCCTAACGCGCTGGCGCCTAACGCGCTAGCGCCTAGCGCGCTGGCGCCTAGCGCGCTGGCGCCTAATGCGCAGGCGCCTAGAGCGCTGGCGCCTAACGCGCTAGCGCCTAGCGCGCTGGCGCTTGCTGCGCTGGTGCCTAACGCGCTGGCGCCAAACGCGCTGGCGCCTAGCGCGCTGGCGCATAGCACGCTGGTGCCTAGCGCGCTGGCGCCTAACGCGCTGGCGCCTTACGTTTGGCGCCTTGCAGGTGCCCTCGCAGCGCGCTGGCACCTTGTAGCATGCTGGCGGCTTGTGCGCTGCTGCCTTGTTTGCGGCGCTGGCAAATTCCTGCGGCAGCCTTGTTGCGGCAGCGCGCTGGTAAATTTGTGCACACGCTCACGCGTTGCTGCAGTGAGCTCACGCGTTGCTGCAGTGAGCTCACGCGTTGCTGCAGTGAGCTCACGCCTTGCTGCAGTGAGCTCACGCCTTGCTGCAGTGAGCTCACGCCTTGCTGCAGTGAGCTCACGCCTTGCTGCAGTGAGCTCACCCCTTGCTGCAGTGAGCTCACGCCTTGCTGCAGTGAGCTCACGCCTTGCTGCAGTGAGCTCACGCCTTGCTGCAGTGAGCTCACGCGTTGCTGCAGTGAGCTCACGCCTTGCTGCAGTGAGCTCACGCGTTGCTGCAGTGAGCTCACGCGTTGCTGCAGTGAGCTCACGCCTTGCTGCAGTGAGCTCACGCCTTGCTGCAGTGAGCTCACGCCTTGCTGCAGTGAGCTCACGCGTTGCTGCAGTGAGCTCACGCCTTGCTGCAGTGAGCTCACGCCTTGCTGCAGTGAGCTCACGCCTTGCTGCAGTGAGCTCACGCCTTGCTGCAGTGAGCTCACGCCTTGCTGCAGTGAGCTCACGCCTTGCTGCAGTGAGCTCACGCCTTGCTGCAGTGAGCTCACGCCTTGCTGCAGTGAGCTCACGCCTTGCTGCAGTGAGCTCACGCCTTGCTGCAGTGAGCTCACGCCTTGCTGCAGTGAGCTCACGCCTTGCTGCAGTGAGCTCACGCCTTGCTGCAGTGAGCTCACGCCTTGCTGCAGTGAGCTCACGCCTTGCTGCAGTGAGCTCACGCCTTGCTGCAGTGAGCTCACGCCTTGCTGCAGTGAGCTCACGCCTTGCTGCAGTGAGCTCACGCCTTGCTGCAGTGAGCTCACGCCTTGCTGCAGTGAGCTCACGCGTTGCTGCAGTGAGCTCACGCGTTGCTGCAGTGAGCTCACGCCTTGCTGCAGTGAGCTCACGCCTTGCTGCAGTGAGCTCACGCCTTGCTGCAGTGAGCTCACGCCTTGCTGCAGTGAGCTCACGCCTTGCTGCAGTGAGCTCATGCCTTGCTGCAGTGAGCTCACGCCTTGCTGCAGTGAGCTCACGCCTTGCTGCAGTGAGCTCACGCCTTGCTGCAGTGAGCTCACGCCTTGCTGCAGTGAGCTCACGCCTTGCTGCAGTGAGCTCACGCCTTGCTGCAGTGAGCTCACGCCTTGCTGCAGTGAGCTCACGCCTTGCTGCAGTGAGCTCACGCCTTGCTGCAGTGAGCTCACGCCTTGCTGCAGTGAGCTCACGCCTTGCTGCAGTGAGCTCACGCCTTGCTGCAGTGAGCTCACGCCTTGCTGCAGTGAGCTCACGCCTTGCTGCAGTGAGCTCACGCCTTGCTGCAGTGAGCTCACGCCTTGCTGCAGTGAGCTCACGCCTTGCTGCAGTGAGCTCACGCCTTGCTGCAGTGAGCTCACGCCTTGCTGCAGTGAGCTCACGCCTTGCTGCAGTGAGCTCACGCCTTGCTGCAGTGAGCTCACCCCTTGCTGCAGTGAGCTCACGCGTTGCTGCAGTGAGCTCACGCCTTGCTGCAGTGAGCTCACGCCTTGCTGCAGTGAGCTCACGCGTTGCTGCAGTGAGCTCACGCCTTGCTGCAGTGAGCTCACGCGTTGCTGCAGTGAGCTCACGCGTTGCTGCAGTGAGCTCACGCGTTGCTGCAGTGAGCTCACGCGTTGCTGCAGTGAGCTCACGCGTTGCTGCAGTGAGCTCACGCCTTGCTGCAGTGAGCTCACGCCTTGCTGCAGTGAGCTCACGCCTTGCTGCAGTGAGCTCACGCGTTGCTGCGTGAGCTCACGCGTTGCTGCAGTGAGCTCACGCCTTGCTGCAGTGAGCTCACGCCTTGCTGCAGTGAGCTCACGCCTTGCTGCAGTGAGCTCACGCCTTGCTGCAGTGAGCTCACGCCTTGCTGCAGTGAGCTCACGCCTTGCTGCAGTGAGCTCACGCCTTGCTGCAGTGAGCTCACGCCTTGCTGCAGTGAGCTCACGCCTTGCTGCAGTGAGCTCACGCCTTGCTGCAGTGAGCTCACGCCTTGCTGCAGTGAGCTCACGCCTTGCTGCAGTGAGCTCACGCCTTGCTGCAGTGAGCTCACGCCTTGCTGCAGTGAGCTCACGCCTTGCTGCAGTGAGCTCACGCCTTGCTGCAGTGAGCTCACGCCTTGCTGCAGTGAGCTCACGCCTTGCTGCAGTGAGCTCACGCCTTGCTGCAGTGAGCTCACGCCTTGCTGCAGTGAGCTCACGCCTTGCTGCAGTGAGCTCACGCCTTGCTGCAGTGAGCTCACGCCTTGCTGCAGTGAGCTCACGCCTTGCTGCAGTGAGCTCACGCCTTGCTGCAGTGAGCTCACACCTTGTTACGGCAGCCCGCTTGCTCCTCTGCCAGTGCCTTGCTGCAACTCTCTGGCACCTTGTAGCATGGCGATGCCCAGCTCGTTGCACCAAGGCACCTTGCTCGCTGGAGCCTTGCTGCACACCAGCGTGGTGTGCGTGACCCCAGGAGATCTATGCTTCAAACCACGCTTGTGAGTCGTCGAATTCGGTTATCTTTTGTACTTATCATATTTCTTTCAAGTTCCATTTCACAATCAAGTGCGTGTTCGTCATTGAATAGTTCATTCCGTTTTCCGACTACAATTCTTTTTCTGCTTGACCCGTTTGTTTTGCAAGGTGTGCGAGACGCGTTGTGGGGAGCAGGGAGGGATCGAGAGAGAAGACAATGTGGAAAAGGGTGGGAGGAGATTTCGATGGTTGAGGGAGCGGAAGGAAGGCAGAAAGGGGGAGTAAGGGGGGGACAAGGTAGCAGTGATTGATACATAATTAACTTATTTCAACTCTTTGTTATGCTTGTCTGCTCTCAATCCTATTTGTGTATGTATGTGTGTGCGGTGCGGGTGTGTTTGTGCGGGTGTGTGTTCATGTCTTGTCATTGTGTTTGTTTCACTGTGGGGTTTTACGTGCGTTTGCATTCGTGTTTGTGGGATGTGTGGTTCAAAGTGTGGTGTTAGTATGTGTTATGTATGCAATTAGAGGTTGTTAATCGTCTTTGGGGCAGCGTGTTTTCGCTGTTTCAACGACCCCATCAACCTCTGTTGCTGCATGATGCATTTTAACATTCATTTTGAAGCATTCACTCCACCTCATACCTTGTTGTTCATTTGTACAATTGCATTCGTTCATGTCGATGCCAGAATATTATGCTCGGCCGTACGATCCGCCGTATTTATCGACGAGGTTGTGACGGTCGAGCAAGTTCATGGTTTCAACATGATACGTACGTGCTTACGTGTTTTGGGGATCTCATTCAAGAGTGTTTTTTATCCACTGTTTGAGGCATCCGTTTGAACACAGTTTCAAAACATTCAAACGAGTGCTCCAAAAAGTGCGTAAATAACACTCTTAGAGCGTATTCCTACGGGGCCACCTCGTATCAAGAATGGTACTCCTGCCTGTAAATTGACAAGTTCGCCAAAACCTCATATCAGTAAAAGTTGCCGGTTAACCCACATGTGCGACTCCATCAACAGCTGATGTGGCATGTTGCGACCCAGCATGAACAAGTTTGCACACTTTGCACGTTCGCGCGCGGCGCACGACTGCCACCGTGTGCAGTTTCGCATGACTGTTTGTCGGCCGCATTCACTGGACTGACGACTTCGCGTCAACTGGAACCGTGCGTCGGAAAATCAGCACGTTCACTTCTGGGTGTGCGAGCATTTTCATTGGTGCGCTGGTTCGGTCTATTCTTGATATAAGGTGTTTTATACCGTAAACAAAAGTCAATTTCATTCTTGATACGAGGTGGCCCCGTAGGAATACGCTCTTAGAATGATATCCCCAAAATGTGAAACCAAATATAAAGGGTTGCTACGCAACCCAAAAATCACTCCAAAATGGTATTCGCAAAAAGTGAAACCAAATATATAGGGTTGCTACACAAACCAAAAGCCTAGTGTGAGAAATATACACACTTGCCCCACCAGTCCAAGCCTCCACCGAGCCTGTTCTCTTCATAGCTTGGGGACACCTGCCTATGGAAGCTGGAGGTACTGCTTCTGGCTGGGACCATATCTGCTGCCCAAACTAATCTACACCGTAGAGACCGTGGAGATCGTACAGCTATGATGGTATTGAGGTAAGTTCGCAAGTGGCTCGATGCTGTCCCACCGCCATCTGCCCTCTATGATGGTTCGGAATTCGACGGCTCTTGCAACCACGTGACGGGAATGATCAACTCTTGCCTCGCACCCCATCTTCCCCAAAGTACGTCGGTGATCTTCTGTCCTGTTCGACAGACATGACTGCCTGCCAGCCTGCTCGACTGCCCCTTGTCACTGGCTGGGTGGTGTGTGTGTGCTGCCCGTGCCCAGTCACACTCTATCCCACCGCCACCACCTCTTTCCAGCGTGAATGCGGGTGGGGCCGTGGACCACAGGCGGTTATGTCGCTCAAACTGTTCAGGCTGTAAAAGTTGGCATGAGGACCCTAAACCCGAGGTGCAAGCTTAGAAGCCGGATGTAAGTTGTCTTTGCGCGAGGAGGAAATGTTTACGGACTTTTGCCACCCCGAGCAACCACGTTCAGATTGCGTATCTCGTGGATATGGCGGTGCCTTAGTCACTGCGTCTATTCACAGCGCGTGCGTTGCTTAGCTCATCAGTGCTGTTCGCAAGCGCCCAGCTTCGTCGATTAGTCCAGACTGTCGTCGCGTCGCCACACTGTTATATCCCTTTTCCGTCGCGTCGCCACAGAATTATATCTTACGGCCATCATCACTTCAAACATCCGGCATCATTGGGAAGAGAAGGTTTATAACCTCGGCTCGGTCCAAACCGAACGACGTTTGGCAGGGGAAACACCTTTGCCAGTCGCCATGCCTCGCTCAACTCCGAGTTGGGGAGTCCCAAGCTGTCACCTCGCGACCGCCATTGGTGCTGCTCGCACTACGACTTGGACTTGCCAGCCGTCACGTACAGCACCAAATGTATGGCCACCGTGGTGTGGGAACGGACGGGCCCTTTCGGGTTTATCATGTGTTGTGTGCGACCACTCGCCGCTTAGATAGTACGTACAGTTGTTGTGTTTGTGACAGAGCAGAAGAAAGCGGAAACCAGCAGTGGCATCTTTTCGCGTACCCCTTCGCAAAACTCTTCCGTTCTTGCCGCCGCGAGCATCGGACTCCTCCTAGTGGGCTCGGGATACGTAGAATCTGATCGGATTCGTTCGCGTGGGTGAGAATGATGACACTGACACACTACGATAGTTAGGCCCATCGCCAATGCGGCGAGATGAAGTATGAATTCACACCACTCTCTCCTCGCATGGCCCTGCGCTTGCCGAACAGTTCGTACAAGCAGTCACTGCTGAAAGAAGTGGGTTCTTGGCTGGTATTGGCTCCGAGAGCAGTCCAAACCAAACCTAAACTCACCTTTGCGTCACGTGGGTATCATGAGCTTAGAATCATCATCATGATGTGTACCCTCGCCTTGGCCGCCAAAGCCCTTGCATCTTGAAGATCCGCGCGATCACCGCCTCATATTTTGAACGATGGTCCAGCTTCAGCACGCCAGAAAGCTGTCTGGAGAAGAGTGTGGGAGTAGCGAGCGGGGGGGGGGGGGGGGGGGGGAGGGGGGGGGGGGTTGAGTTCATCTTTCCGTTGGAGCCCGGGCGGCGGGCCGTTAACACCGCACTGCCATGCTGTCAAAGTCTCATCATGTCCCAGTCCTTCTTAGGATAGCTGCGTTCAGAGCCTTATAACGACGTCACAAACCGCGTCATACCTATCACGGCGTTTCAAAAACGCGTTCAGACATATGCTCATCCTTGGAATGCTCTCTGTGGAGTGACAAGGTCTTTCTCCTAGGTACTGATAGTATTACACTATTAACAGTCGAATACCTTCAAGAAGCGGCGACCTGCATCTCTGGAAAACTTCCTGTTGCTACTATTTCGGCCCATCTCGCACATGAAAGTCATTGAGTGTCAACCATAGTCAACGGGGTCAACGCGGCGGACTACGCGGAGGTAAACGCGGTCAACGTCAGCACTGGTCTCGTCAGAATGGGTTCCAGCAGCGGCAGCGACGCGAGCAGCCTGGCGGAGTTCTTATTCGGAGCAGCAGCAGCCGGCGATGGTAGTAATTCGTCCCCCCCTTTTGTGAGTTTCACGTCACATGGCGCCAACCTGACGTCAGATGCAATCTACTGTATGGAAGCCATGGCAGCGGCTAATAGAGGCTCGGCCCAATCCTCAGCTGCTGGTGCTGCGGTTTCTGCTGCTGCTGCTGCCTCTTCTGCTTCGGCAGGTGCTGCTTCAGCTGCTGCATCAGCTGCTGCTTCTGCGCACATGATATGGTCCCTTGGTCATCAGACAGCTACTATGGCCACTACTGTCGTCAGCAGCACGAGCCACGCTGGATCGATGCACCCTCAGGCTGCAGCTGTGGCCGTCGCTACTAGTAGCGCTCGGCGAACCGTCGTCGCCGCACCTGCCGCTGCATATTCCCACGCGGAGAGAATTCTGAATGTGCGGCCACGGGTTGTGAACTATAATAGTCGCGAGAGGAACCCAGGGTTTCATCCCTGCTGCGAGCCGCAACCTTCACAAGTTGATCGTTTAAATCCTACAGGACAACACTTCGTTGCTGCCGCAGCCACTGCTGCTGCAGATGAAGATGCTGGGATGACCAACCCGGTCTCACACACCGTCGACCTGACCGGCAATTTTGGCGGGCAGCCACATAAAACGTTTGGGGCAATGCTGCCGCCGACCGCCACCCTGTCGACCACGGGCAGTGGCCTGTTCACCAGCTCTGCCGCCCAGCTCGCGCACTCCTCTCTTGGGGAGGGACCCTCCGCTGCTGCTCAGAACCACCTGCTCCGCGCCCTGGTTCCCCCTGCGCCAGGGGCGCTTCTAACCAGCATGGGGTGGAGCAGCAGCGCCCACTCCCCTCTCTCTCCCACCCCTGCTCCCGTTCCCACTGCTGCTACGGACCCTGCTGCGGCTCCTATGCCAGGGCCTATCCTGCGCCCCAGGCACGGGTGGAGCAGTAGCCTCTATTCCACGGGCACGCAAGCGCGAGCGTCCCTAGGGATCTCCGCCAGCTCTGCTGCTGCTGCTGCTGCCCCTGGAGAGGCATACGCAGCTGGATCAGCTGAGCCGAGATGGGGGGCTGGGAGCCTGATTGTTCCAGTTGGGCCATCTTGGGCAGCGGCTGAGGCGGCCGGGGTGGCTGATGCGGCTGGGGCGGCTGAGGCGGCTGATGCGGCTGGGGTTGCTGGGGTTGTCCGGGCTGCTGCGGCTGCTGAAGCCTTGGGCGAAGATGACGCGTCATCCGGGGAACTGGCGCCTGAATGGGGGATGAGTAGGACGAAGGGGGGGAGCCGTGTCATGAGTGGAAGGAGCTGGAGGGGTGCGTGGGGTGGAAGGAGTGGGTGGAGTGGGAAAGTTGGGGCCAAGTCAGCACGGCGTGAGCTCCCTGACCTGAACGACCCTGCTGAGGAGACGGATGCAGATAGAGGGGTTGCGGAGGGAGGGGTTGGGGAGAGAGGGGTTGGAGAAAGAGGGGCTGGGGACAGAGGGCCTAGGAGAAGCTGGGTTGTGGAAAGAGGGGTTGGGGAGGGGGGGCTGGACCTGAATGCGCCTGCTTTCGTTGGAGAGAGAGCAAGGAGTCAGCTTGACGTTGGTCAGCAGCGGTCAACAGTTCTTGGAAGTTTGGTACCTGACCAAGCAGAACAGCCAAGCCCATTCGGTCGAGGTGATGGACAGCCTGCTCAACGTGGTCAACTTAGTCAACGTAGTCAACCTGGTCAATTTGGTCAACCTGGTCAATTTGGTCAGCCTGGACAACCTGGTCAACAGCATGTTGCTGGCTCAACACGAAAGCGGGACGAACCACAAGAGCTGCACCCCCAGCAGCGCATCAGCTTCTCAAGTAGGGGAGGAGGCGAAATGCTGCCACCACAGCAGCAAGTCACTGCAGGAAGAAGCCTCCTTTCAGAGACTTGTGAGTCGCAGAGGACTGGTGTGGGGAAGGATCTGTTGTCCGAGATTCGCCTGTGGCAGAAACAGATGGAGGAGGAAGAGCAGGGTGCAAGCAGCTATGCTCGAGCGGAAGAATCCCGAGCCTGGGGGACAGATCCCCGAGCCTGGGGGACAGATTCTCGAGCCTGGGGAACAAATTCCCGAGCCTGGGGCACAGATTCCCGAGCCTGGGGAACAGATTCCCAGGCGTACGCTCGAGGCGGGAGTGACCCACTGAGTGCCTCCCTATTCCCCCAGGTGCGCTCCCGCTCATGGGCCGCGTTCCCTACTGCTGCTGGTACTGCTCATCCTGCTGCTGCTGCTGTCGGTGCTGTTAGTGCGGCTGCTGCGACTGCGGCTGCGACAGCTGCTGCGGCTTCTTCCGCGGCTTCCACTGCTGCTGCTGCTGCTGCCTCTGCTGCAGATGGGGCTCGTTTCGACAGCAGGAAGCGATCCAAGACGTGGGGTGGGCGAGGCTACGACTCGTTCCTTCCCTCGCCTCACACCCCGCCGTACTCCCTGAACGTATTCGACCCCCTGGCTGAAAACTTGGCATCTGCTGCTGCTGACGTGGCACTGCCAGCTCAGCAAGGCACAAGCGTCTCCACAGAGTGTAATCCGGAGCATGGCATGGGAAGGAGGTGGAATTTCCCCATGCCTGTCAGTGGTGACGAACTTGCTGCTCAAATTGCAGCTCTTGCTGCTGCCGATGCCAATGCTGATGCCGCAGCAGGGATCTCTGCAGGCATTGCTGCAGGTTTTTCCATGACCAGGATGCGAAGCGTTGGGAGCTTGCTTGACAAGCTTCCAGAGCAGCACGAATACCCACAGCCAGGGGATGTCAGCCCACTCGCTCAAAAAGTGGCAGAATTGCTTGGAGACAGACCGTTTTACGTGAGCGGGCCTGATGATGACAGTGGCTTGCTGGCTCCCTGGAGTGAAAGCCAAGGGATGGATAGGGTTTGGCAAGGGGTTGGAGGGGTTGAGAATAAATTCAAATGCAGCAGGTGTGACAGGGCTTTCTCGACAGGCCAGGCTCTGGGCGGACACATGAGGAAGCACTATTCTAAAAAGAAATCCCTTTCTGGAGATTCTGCCAGATCTAGGAGCAAAAGGGCCTCTCCGGAAGGTAGTCCAAAGGGATCGTTGTAGATCCCCTATCTATATTATTATTATTATTATTATTATTATTATTATTATTATTATTATTATCCTTCATGTACAGGCACTGCATACTATATAGGTCCAAATACTCACGCCGTATAGATCATCAACACCATATAAGGATCTTTAAGGTTGGAGACTTGAAAGTAATTCAGAGATTCCACCTTATGATATTGAGACTGCAAGATATGGCTGGTTGATGTTTTTTTGACATTATATTTCCTTAATGAATAATAACGCAAACGCAGTGACTCGAGTCCCCAAGCGCAACGCGGATCCAACCACAGGTGATGCTTCATCCTGTACCATCGTTGGCCCTCTTCCCTTTCCTTTTTCCCCCGCCAGGCCCCCCCGGCACACATGCCCTCAACGTTTGTGACAAGACAAACCTCCGCAGCGGGAGAACCCTCCTCGCAGCGGGAAAACGAAGACGCTGTTCGGTAGGACCTCACTCATGGTGCGCGCGAGAATCTCGCCCAGCCCAGCCCCCCCCCACCGATCTCGCCTGTTATTGGTGGGTTATGTTATTGCCCTTCTCCCAACTGCACTATCATTTCAGGAACCTCAAAGCACCGTACTAAACGTAAAGGAGACCGTTCCAGATCGCGTAACAAAATTGCGAGCCAGAGCTTTCCCTTTGGCGCTGCTGCGCGAGGCGGAACCATCAGGGGAGCACCTCAGCTTGGGAAAAGCATTGCCTTGGAAACTCCTCGCTCGGGTAACCCCTCATCTGGGGAATTCCTCGCCTCGAAAACTCCAGCCCTGTCTTTAGCAGACCCCGACCCCCCGCCATTGTCACAACGCAAAGTTCAGCTCCCTTCTACACCCAGTTCCGTCGCAGATTCTCTCCGCCACGCTCGCCGCGAGTCCCGCCACCTTTCACGTCCGATCCGCCTTTCTCCACTCCAGATCTCGCCGCGTTCCTTGCCGACATGGGTGCTGCTCACAAGATCGCGGCTCACGGGGTGGCTGTCGCCAAGAAGGGCGGCCCGAGCGTCATTTTCGAGATCGCCGCTGGCCTTAGCCTCGGTGCCGTAGGTCCGTCCATCATCGTCGCTTATTACCTTGTACAGCAGTGTCGCTTATCACTTCCCACATCAGCGTCTCGTGTTCCTCCACAATGGCGCCGTCCCTGTACCAAGCCCTTCACAGGCTTTTCCACGACGTTTTTACCCTGACTTCCTGACATTCCTCCCGAGTCGCTCAACGTTCTCGTTTTCTATTCGTGAAGTTTATCGAGCTTTCTCGTGGAAAATGCTGCTGAAGCATGTAGACGCGACCCTTGAAAGATTCGCGAGGAGTTTTCACGGAGTACTCGTTTCATAGTTGTGAAATGGCACTCGCTGCGAGCCAAGCGCGTCGTGGAAGATGGGCTCATCGACGCGAAGCTATTTACGAGGCTAACGCAATACTGCCGAGATGTCGTTGCTGCGTGGCAGGAGGGTCGCTGTGGAAGATGGGCCACGTCAACTCGAAGCTACTTATGAGGCGCTAAGTACCTTGCTTATGTAATACCCGTGCGATTACATTGCTTTCGTGGCAGGCGGGGCGATGTGGAAGATGGGTCACCTCAACGAGAAGCGCAAGACGGAGGAGCTGTACAACGCGCTGGACAAGGGCGAAGTCACCGTCACCGCCAGCCAGTAACGCGTACGAGACCGGTTAGTAACAGTGACTTAACGAGGCCGGTAAATGAGACCTGTTTGCATTATGTAGGTATCACGAGACTGGCAACAATCAAGTAACTTATCGTTTTCCTATATCCACAGGCGCGTTTCCAGCTCAGACAGTTGTAAACTCCTCAGCTTCAATCATGCACACCCTGCTCTGCATCACCCTGCATACAAACCTGTATTATCCTGCATCACCCTGCATACAAACCTGTATTATCCTGCATCACCCTGCATACCAACCTGTATTATCCTGCATCACCCAGCGTCACTCTGCATTGCGCTCCGCATCACTTGTGCAACACTGCATCGCCTTACGTCACATCCCTACCTTCTGTCCTTCGCAGGTTTTGAGGCCCACATGGAACGGATCGACGCATGTCTAGCTAGCAGACGCACATTGAGCTTGCAGGATAATTTCTTCTGAAGATAGAACAGTTGACATGGTATACCGTATATATGTATCAACAAATTAACAGCAGTGGGATTAGATCCATGACACGTGGTATCCCAGAACCAGCAACATTGGCTCCACAACAGAATTACCTCTGTGGAAAAGCGTAGTTCTAACGATGCAGTGTTTCGAGGGACCAATGCTCCATGCCTCTCCTGTAATGATGGGACTGTTTGCTCTCCTGTTCTGTTCTACTGAGGATTGATGCTTATGCATGCTGGCTGTGTCCACCTTCACTGAGATTCTTCTGTTATTTTACAAGTACCTACCACAGGCTTGCGTGTTCTATGGAGGGCATACACTGTACAAAAGCAGTATTGCATTGCCGATGCAGAATTTACTAGCACAAAGGGAGCTGCCTAATATGGTACGGTACCAGAATTGTGACAACTAAACTAAGGTACAGAAACAGCAGCACTGTGATGGCTGACGACGACTAATTCAGTGGTGGGAGGTGTAGCTACAGAAGAATGCTGCAAGACATTGGTAATCTACTTGGAACCAGCTGGTGTCAGAGCATCCCTACACCTCACCAACTTTGCTTACCTACCCCTACCTGCATTGTTTATGAAAGCCACATGGTTCGCTCCTGCAAGGGAAACTCTTGCGCATTCCCTGAGGCTCCTGCATCCTCCCTTCTCTCCCATACCCATTCTTGAAGCGCATGCTTTCTCAATGACAACACTACTTAAAGCCCAACTGCTGTTCAAGTTCTCCAGCACTCACCTCCGGCTGTGCTTTCTCCTCCTGTACTGTTTCCCCCCTCCATCCCGCCACAGATGTTCCGGCCCCACCAATCCCCCTTCTCCTCCTCTTCTGCAATCTCTTTGTTACCATCATGTCTCTCCTTGTTCCCATCATCCTTCTCCTCCTCCCGATCACGTGTCTCCTTGCTACCACCAACCCCTCTTGTCACCCGCTTCACCTCTCCCTCCACCCCCCTCTCCATCCCTCGTGTCCTTCTTCCCTTGTGCTCTTCCTCTGCTTCTTTCTTTTCTTCTCCCTCCTCACTCTCCATCTCACTATCTTCCACCTCCTCCTCCTCATCCTCCTCCTCACTCTCCTCATCCTCCTCACTTTCCTCCTTTCGCCTCCTCTTCGCACCCCTCCCTCTCCCCCTAGCCTTCCCAACCTTTCTCTTACCCAATCCACTCTTCTCCCCCGTTCCCCCTCTCCCCTTTCTCACACCTTGCACCCCTTTACGCCCTTGTGATCTAACTTGGGCTGGTGACCTAGAATGGCCTTGATTCCCCTTTGCTCCTCCGTGTGACCGCGTCAGGCCCTGTGGTGATGCTTTCACCCCCCGTCGTGGTGGTGTCTTCAATGCGTCTCGCCCTGCCTTCTGTCCTTCTTCTGACTTCACTCCTCCAGGCTCCTTCACTCCTCCTCCTGCTCCTGCTGCTACTGCTGCTACTTCTCCTCCTGCTGCTCCTGCCGCTGCTCCTCCTCCTCCTGCCGCTGGTGCTGCTTTCCGCGATCGGAGCACGCGATTGGCTCCCAGGCACGCAGCAACCAGCTCTGCCGGCATGGCACCAGTGACCGGGTCTGCTGACGTGGATGGCATGCCAAGCTCTGCTGACGTGGATGGCATGCCAAGCTCTGCTGACGTGGATGACATGCCAAGCTCTGCTGACGTGGATGGCATGCCAAGCTCTGCTGACGTGGATGGCATGCCAAGCTCTGCTGACGTGGACGGTTTCTCAGGCTCCGCTGACGTGGACGGCTTGTTAGGCTCGGCTGACGTGGCAGGTGTGATCGAATCAGGTGCTGCTGATGTGGCAGGACCCCCTTCTGCCACGCCATCAGTCCTTCCCTCAGCTGCTGCCTCTGCTGTAATTTCCTGACGGCCTGGCTGCTCTTCAGGTCGCATCTGATCCTCAGGTGAATCACCAGGTTGCAACAAAGACTCAGGTGAAACACCAGGGTCTTGTGCATCCCTGGTAGCAGCCAGCAGCACAGGGGATGCAGTCTGCTGCTGCCGCACGGCATCATAAGGCCCAGGTGAGTCATCCTTCCGACCCTCGTCCTTCCGAGCCTCATCCTTCCGATCCTCGTCCTTCCGATCCACATCCTTCCGAACCTCCAGTGCCTTAACGGAAAGCCCAGGTAGCCTGGAAGGTTCGGCAGGTGAGTGAACTCCAAGGGTGGGCATGGGCCCCAGAGAGCCACCCGGTTGCACGGTGGTTAGACTGTTGCAATGCTCCTTCTGGGTTGCTGAGCCGCCCGATCTGATTATGAGCCCATGGCCCACCGTGCGCCGCCCAGCAAGCGGCCGGCAACGTGCGGCAGGTAGTGGAGCTGTGTTATCCGTGTCAACAACTCCGTCCTTCACAATAGTAGGGGCGGATTCACCCATTAGAGACACCGCAGGTGGCTCGTCCTTCACAATCACAGCAGGTAGCTCATCCTTCTCATTAGTCTCGTCCTTTTCATCCGTCTCCTTGGTCTCATCCCTTATTGTCACAGCGGCGGTTTCAAGGGCTGCAGTCACAGCGTGTGGCTCGTCCTTTCCACCCTCTACAGTCACAGCGTGTGGCTCGTCCTTTCCACCCTCTACAGTCACAGCAGGTGACTCATCAGTTACAGTCACAGGAGGTGGCTCATCCTTCTCATCCATCTCATCCTTCTCATTAGTCACAGCAGCCAGCCCACCTGTCTCATCCCTTACAGTCACAGTGGCCGCTTCAAGGCCTGCAGTCACAACGGGTGGCTCGTCCTTCTCACCCTCTACAGTCACAATGGAGGGGTCACGGTCTGCAGTCACAGCGGCAGGCTCGTCCTTCTCATCCTTTACAGTCACAGCAGCAGGTTTGTCCTTCTCAGTTCTTACAGTCACAGTGTCAGGCTCGGCATTCTCATTCTTTACAGTGACACCAGAGGGTTCAAGGGCTTTAATCACAGCAGCAGGCTCGTCCATCTCATCCCTTACAGTCACAGCAGCAGGCTCGTCCATCTCATCCCTTACAGTCACAATGGTAGGCTCGTCCTTCTCCTCCTGTACAGTCACATCGGCGGGTTCAGGTTCAGAGTTCGCAGTCACAGCAGGTGGCTCGACCTTCACTTCTGTCACCCCTTCTTCAATCACGGCATGACTTTCCTCTGGAGAAGCAGCTGATAATGTGGGCATGGACGGAGCAGAACCAGCAGCAGCAGCAGAACCAGCAGGAGGTGGAGGAGGGGGAGAGTGAGGGGTAGAGGGGGCAGCTTCGACCTTCACTGCTGTCACCCCTTCACTCACACTGTGACTTTCGTCTGGAGAAGCAGCTGATGGAGTGAGCATGGACGGAGCAGAACCAGCAGCAGCAGCAGCAGCAGCAGGAGGAGGAGGTAAGGGAGGGGTAGGTTCGGCCGTCACTGCTGTCACCCCTTGTTCAATCACACCGTGACTTTCCTCCTTTGGAGCAGTGGTTGATGGAGTGGGCAGAGGAGCAGGAAGGGGAGGGGGAGGGGAGCGAGGGGCAGAAGGGGCAGATGGCTCGCCCTTCACTGCTGTCACCCCTTCTTCAATCACACCGTGACTTTCCTCTGGAGAAGCAGCTGATGGAGTGGGCCGAGGAGCAGGAGCAGCAGGAGCAGAAGCAACAGGAGGTGGAGGTGGGGTAGAGGGGACAGCTTCGAACATCACTGCTGCCACCCCTTCTTCAATCACACTGTGACTTTCCTCTGGAGGAGCAGTTGATGGAATGGGCAGAGGAGGAGGGGGAGCAGGAGGAGGAGGAGAGCTAGGGGCAATAGGAGTTGGTGACGTAGGAGGGTGGGAGGATGGAGAGCGATGGGGAGATGGGGAAGGGTGGGGGGATGGAGGAGGGTGGGAGGTTGGAGGGGAGTGGAGGGATGGAGGGGAGTGTGGTAAAGGAGAGGCAGGAGTAGCAACATCTGTAGAATCAGCGGGAGCAGCAGCAGGAGCAAGAGCCGGAGCAGCAGCAGCAGCAGGAGGAGGAGTGGCAGGAGTAGCAGTAACATCTATAGGAGTAGAAACAACATCTATAGACGCAGCAGCAGCAGCAGCAGCAGGAGGAGGAGCAGGAGCAACAGCAGCAGAAGCAGTGGGGCGGGGAAGACGACGAGGCGGCGGCAGAGGAACGAGTGACGGAAGCACCAAGAGTTGAGGACGGGGAGAAGAGGCAGACAGGGGCAGCGGGCGGGAAGGAGGGACCAACAAGGGCAGCGGAAGGGGAGAGCGGTGTGGAAAGGCCGAGGCAGCAGGCAGACTGGAAGCAAGAGGGTCCCTGACACATGCTGTATGAACACCACCTCCTGTCATTGTTGCCATCCCTCCACCTCTTCCCCCTCCTGCGCTTGCCCCTTCACCCCCTTCCTCTCTCCCTGCCGCCTGTGCCAGAACTCCTTCACCCATCCCTCTTCCTGATTCAGTCTCGTTATAAGCCCCTCCCTTACTGTCAGCCATAGCTTTTCCACGATTGCCTGTGGTGCTTTCTCCAGCACTATTCTTCCGCTTTCTCTTGCGACCCCCCGAACCTCTGCCGGACCTCCTCACCGAACCTGACTCCTCACAGGTTAGTTGCGGTTCTTTTCCGAACCTGGACTTCCGAGGCCGTTTGCTTCGGGGAGCCTTGGGATGGCTATCGAGCCTGTGAAGCACCAGCACCGGCGACATTTCCTCGCCGAACCTGAGCCCCTCTTCCAGTCTGGTTCGGCCGAACCCGAACCTGCCGAGGCTAGCCTTTCGCACAGGCCTGCTGCTGGTAACACCGAGGCTGCTGCTGCCGGCTCTATCCTCACCGAGCCTATTCTCACCGAGCCTATTCCTACCAAGCCTACCGTCATGACGTGGATGGTCACCAGGACTAGTTTCCGAACCACAAACAGCAGCGCCAGGTTTGATTTGTGAGCCGGTACTATCAGAACTATTATCTCTCACCCTAAACCCTGAACTAATAGCAACACTCTGATCAAGCCGCCTTCTCTTCCTTCCCACTGCTTCCTCCACTGCTTCCTCCACTGCTTCCCCCACTGCTTCCTCCTCCACTGCTTCCTCCACTGCTTCCTCCACTGCTTCCTCCACTGCTTCCTCCACTGCTTCCCCCGCTGCTTCCTCCACTGCTTCCTCCGTTGCTTCCCCCACTGCTTCCTCCGCTGCTTCCTCCGCTGCTTCCTCCGCTGCTTCCTCCGCTGCTTCCTCCGCTGCTTCCTCCGCTGCTTCCTCCGCTGCTTCCTCCGCTGCTTCCTCCGCTGCTTCCTCCGCTGCTTCCTCCGCTGCTTCCTCCGCTGCTTCCTCCACTGCTTCCCCCACTGCTTCCTCCACTGCTTCCCCCACTGCTTCCTCCACTGCTTCCTCCACTGCTTCCTCCACTGCTTCCTCTGCTGCTTCCTCCGCTGCTTCCTCCGCTGCTTCCTCCGCTGCTTCCTCCGCTGCTTCCTCCACTGCTTCCTCCGCTGCTTCCTCCTCTGCTTCCTCCACTGCTTCCTCCACTGATTCCCCCACTGCTTCCCCCACTGCTTCCTCCACTGCTTCCCCCACTGCTTCCCCCTCTGCTTCCCCCACTGCTTCCCCCACTGCTTCCTCCGCTGCTTCCTCCGCTGCTTCCTCCACTGCTTCCTCCGCTGCTTCCTCCACTGCTTCCCCCACTGCTTCCCCCTCTGCTTCCCCCACTGCTTCCCCCACTGCTTCCTCCACTGCTTCCTCCGCTGCTTCCTCCACTGCTTCCTCCGCTGCTTCCTCCACTGCTTCCTCCACTGCTTCTCCCACTGCTTCCCCCTCTGGTTCACCCACCATATGCATGCCCTCTCCTTCTCCCTGCTCACCTTCTTCCTTCTCCAATGCTGCTCCCCACTCAACCTCTCTCCCTTCCCCGTCTATTCTTCTCCCACTACCAGCACCACCTTTACCTCCCTGTTCCTCTCCTCCATCCTCCTCCTCACTCGTTATATCCACCATGTTAATCTCGTTCGCCTCCTCACCCCCGTCATTCACCTCCTCACCCTCTTCATTAATCTCGTTCGCCTCACTCGCCCATTCCCTGTTACCAGCTGCAGCTCTCCTTTCCTCTCCTCCATCCTCCTCCTCACCCGTTATATCCACCATGTTCAGTTCTTTCGCCTCCTCACCCCCTTCATTCTCAATCTTGCCTTCCTCACCCCCTCCATTCACCTCCTCACCCTCTATATTCACCTCCTTTTTCTCCTCATCCCCTTCATTCACCTCCTTTCCCTCCTCACCCTCTTCATTCACCCCCTTGCCCTCCTCATCCCCTTCATTCACCTCCTTTCCATCCTCACCCTCTTCATTAATCCCGTTCGCCTCACTCGCCCATTTCCTGTTACCAGCTGCAGCTCTCCTTTCATTGTCCATCGCTTCTCCTATCTCATCCTTTTCCTCTTCCCTTGCCTCTCCTCTCTCATCCATCTCCTCTTCCCTTGCCTCTCCTCCCCCATCCTTCTCCCTTTCCCTTGCCTCTCCTCTCTCATCCTTCTCCTCTTCCCTTGCCTCTCCTCCCCCATCCTTCTCCCTTTCCCTTGCCTCTCCTCTCTCATCCTTCTCCTCTTCCCTTCCCTCTTCGCCCTCATTCATCTCCTCCCCCATTGCCTCTCCTCCCTCATCCTTCTCCTCTTCCCTTGCCTCTCCTCCCTCATCCTTCTCCTCTTCCCTTGCCTCTCCTCCCTCATCCTTCTCCTCTTCCCTTGCCTCTCCTCCCTCATCCTTCTCCTCTTCCCTTGCCTCTCCTCCCTCATCCTTCTCCTCTTCCCTTGCCTCTCCTCCCTCATCCTTCTCCTCTTCCCTTGCCTCTCCTCCCTCATCCTTCTCCTCTTCCCTTGCCTCTCCTCCCTCATCCTTCTCCTCTTCCCTTGCCTCTCCTCCCTCATCCTTCTCCTCTTCCCTTGCCTCTCCTCCCTCATCCTTCTCCTCTTCCCTTGCCTCTCCTCCCTCATCCTTCTCCTCTTCCCTTGCCTCTCCTCCCTCATCCTTCTCCTCTTCCCTTGTCTCTCCTCCCTCATCCTTCTCCTCTTCCCTTGCCTCTCCTCCCTCATCCTTCTCCTCTTCCCTTGCCTCTCCTCCCTCATCCATCTCTCCCTCACCCTCAAGTTGATCCACCCTTCTCTCCCCACCTCCCCTGCTCTCCGCTTCTTGCTTCCCTTGTTCTTCTTGATTCCTCCTACCCTCTTCTGCCTTTCCCCCCTCATCTAGTCTTCCCTCCTCTTCTTGTTTCCCCACCTCTCCGCTCTCCCTCCCCTCCATCTCACGCCCATGCGAAGGCTGGCAATCCATCCCGCTCACTCCCCTTCTCTCCACCTCTTCCCCCCTCTTCTCCAACTCTTCCCCCCTCCTTTCCACCTCTTCCCCGCTCTTCTCCACCTCTTCCCCCCTCCTTTCCACCTCTTCCCTGCTCTTCTCCACCTCTTCCCCCCTCCTTTCCACCTCTTCCCCGCTCTTCTCCACCTCTTCCCCCCTCCTTTCCACCTCTTCCCCGCTCTTCTCCACCTCTTCCCCCCTCCTTTCCACCTCTTCCCCGCTCTTCTCCACCTCTTCCCCCCTCCTTTCCACCTCTTCCCCGCTCTTCTCCACCTCATCCGTCCCCTCCCCCTGATCCAAACTCCTCACGTCATGCCCTATCCCATACCCTATCTCATACCCAATCTCATGCCCAATACCATACCCAATCTCGTATCCAATCATATGCCCGCGCCCATCCCCATCCCCATCCCCATCCCCGCGCCCACCCTCAAGCAGGCCTTCACAGCCTTCCTCCTTCACAGGATTGATTTCAGCCTCCCTTTTCCAGCCAGGAGACTTTCCATCTCCCTCCATAGAACCTCCCTCGTCTTTCTTTGTATCCTCCACCTCCTCCTTTTGTTCCATCTCCTCCCCGCCCTTGTTTATGACTGCCCCCTCCCCGTCCCTTGCTGTCAGCCTATCAACTTTTTCAGATTCTCCCCTATCAACATTTTCAGATTCACCCCAATCAACTTTTCCGTCTTCTCCCGCTGTCTCTACTCCTCCTGCCTTTACTCCTCCTGCCTCTACTCCTTCCACCCCATCTCCTCCCACCCCTTCTCCTCCCACCCTCGTCCCAACCATCCCTTCCCCCGCTTTGCTGCTCCCATCCCCTCTCCCCTCCCTCCACCTCTCAACCCACTGCCGCCACACCCCCTCCTCCGCACCGCACTGAACCGCTCCGACTTCCTCCATCGCCTCAGCACCACCGCTCCCTCCATTCCACTTCAGCAGCTCAGCAAACCCTGCCAGCCGCCGCCGCTGCCCCTGCCCCTGTGGTGCTCTCGAGAACCCAAATTTGACCAGCTGGTCCAACTCAGGTTCGCCTGAGCCGAAGCTGAGCAGCTGCTCCGGCACCGAGCCTGATTCGAGCTCCGGAAACGTCCCAGTTTCGGATTCATGAAGAGTGGTTTCCATGACCGTCCGTGGTAGTATCCCTGCCCCTCTGGCTTCTGCTGCTGCTTTCTCTTCCTGCTGATTCTCCTCCTTCACAGCAGCAGGAGCAACAGCAGCAGCAGCAGAAGGAGCGGCAGCAGCAGTCGAAGCAGCAGCAGGAGCAGCAGCAGCGGCGGCAGCAGCGCGTGCTTGCCTCACAAACTCTCCCATGGAAGCTACCGCTGCTGCCGCCGCTGCCGCTGCCACTGCAGCACCTGCTGCTGCCTCCATCTCCTCTGCTGTAATGCCTCTCGCCACCCCTGCTCCTCCCTCCACACCTCTCTCCACACCTCCCTCCACACCTCCCACCACATTCACTCCATGCCCCTCCTCACCCTCTCTGCCTGACCCTCCCAGCCCCTCCTCAACCTCGTCCCCCATCCCACCAACCTTCACCTCTCCTTCCTCCACATCTTCTGCCCCCCCCATTCGAATCACCTCTTTCGAAGCTGCAAGCCTTATTAGGGCCCATCTTACCCTCCCATTCCTGCCCCTCTCCCTTCGCTCTCCTTCCACCCCTCCCACCTCTCCTTCTCCCAAACCTCCTACCACACGCACATGCATCCCCCTCTCCTCCTTTCTCCTTCTTTCCTCCCCCTCCGCTTCTCTTCTCCTCTCCTCCCCCTCCCCCTCTGTCCTCCTCTCCTCTCTCCTCTCCTCCCCTTCCGCTTGCTTCCTCTTCCCCTCCCCATCTGGCCCTTTCACCCCCTTTCGGACCCTCTTTCTCCCACTCCACCCGGCTCGGCGTTTCACTCGCTTCCGCTTCGTCCCCCCTCGTGCTCTTTCCCTCACTGGCCCTTCTCCCTCTCCCTCCTTTCCCACTTCTTCCTCTTCCCCCTCCCCATCCTCTCTCTCAATCTCCCCCACTCCATCTCTCTCCTTCCTCTGTACTGCATCTCCTGCTAACCCATCAGCACCCCTCTCGACACCTGGTTGTGCCACAATTTTCCCACCAGCACTCGTCTCATGTGGAGGGTTCTGACTCGTCTCATCCTGCCAAACGATAGCAACCAGCACAGGCGCTACTAACCCAGCACCATCCTCCAATGCCCTTTCTTGCGCACCCGACGACACCCCCAAGACACAGCCATCATAAGAACGACCATCAGCAGCAGCAGCAGCAGCAGCAGCAGCAGCAGCAGCAATAGCACTATCAGGCCCATCAGAATCCACAACGGTGGCAGGCCAGAGCAACAGAGGGTGAGTGCCATGGAGAGTCGATAGCTCCGCTGCTGGCCAGGGCCAGGCAGACCACGGCTCCTTACCAAACACAACCAGCGATTCACCACCCCCTCTGCTGCCACCTTGGGTGTCACCTTGAGTGTCGCCTTGGGTGTCGTCTTGCGTATCGCCTCGGGTGTCATCTTGGCCCAGACTGCCTGCCATGCGAGCACCACCATCCCCTCTGCTCACAGCATCCAGTCCCACTGCACCACCGGCACCTCCAGCCCCAGCCCCAGGCTCGGCCCGAACCTCGGCCCCAGCCTTGGCGCCAAGCTTGGCCCCAGCCTCAGCCTCAGCCTCGGTTCTAGCCTCGGCCTCAGCCTTGGCTCGAATCCCACCCTCAGCCTCGGGTGTGCCAGCATTTCCTGGCAGAAGATTGCTCTCCTTGGTAAGGCCACATGCACCAGATGTACCTTCACCAGATGCACCTGCGCCTGCTCCACCCGCATCAGCTGCTTCTGGAATGGACTCTGGAGGATCTGTACTGTTGGCACCAGCAGCACCATCAGATGCATCAGTAGCACCTGCATCCACAGTAGCAGTTACACCTGCACCAGCATCACTTGCAGCAGTAGTGCTTGCACCAGCGCCTTCACCGGTTGTGCCTGCGCCAGTTGTGCCTGCGCCCACAGCAGCAATTGCACCTGCACCGGCAGTGCCCGCATCAGCAGCATGTGCGTCAGCAAGGCTAACTGTGTCCTCCACTTGCCTGCGAGGCCTGCCTCTGCCCCTCTTCGCCTTGATGGGCGTGCCTGCTGCTGCTGCTGCTGCTGCTGCTGCTGCTGCTGCTGCTTCTTTTGCTCCTGCTGTTGCTGTTCGTTCCGCTGTTGCTGCTGCTTCTTTTGCTCCTGCTGTTGCTGTTCGTTCCGCTGCTGCTGCTGCTGCTTCTTCCTTCGCTGCTGCTCCAGCTGCTGTTGCTGCTTGTTCTTCTTCTGCTGCTGCGGCTGTTGCTGCCCGTGCTGCTGCTGCTGTTATGCGTTTCAGTGCACCAGCAGCAGAGGTTCCAACGTTAGGTGGAAGAGCAGCAGAGGGAGGGGAGGCTGGAGGAGGTGGCGCAATGGGCAGGGCCAGCGAGGCAGGTGACGGAAAGGAGATTGGTTGAGAAGGTGGTGAGATGGGTTGAGAAGGAGTTGGGAGGGGTTGGGAGGGGGGTGAGACCGGTTGCGGCGGGGGATGTTGGGGCAGCAGCATTCCTGCCACGATGGAGAACAGGCGCCGGCGCAGCGAGGATGCTTCACACGCCTCAAACCAGTCGTTGCTCAACTGGTGGTGGAAGGGAAAGGGTGTTGGGGGGGGAGGAGGGGGGAAGGAATAAAAAAACGGTGGTGTAAGGGCGAGGGGGCAAAGGGTGGTGAGGCAGCAGCATGCCTGCCACAATGTAAAACAGGCGCTGACGCAGCGAGGATGCTTCACACGCTTCGAACAAGTCGTTGCTCAGCTGGTGGTGGAGGGGAGCGGGGAAGGAAAAGAAGGTGGGTGGTGGTAAGGGAGAGAGAGAAGGGCTGCCGGCGCAGCGAGGATGCTTCGCGAGGATGCTCAAATCACGTCTCAAATCACGTCTCAAATCACGTCTCAAATCACGTCTCAAATCACGTCTCAAATCACGTCTCAAATCACGTCTCAAATCACGTCTCAAATCACGTCTCAAATCACGTCTCAAATCACGTCTCAAATCACGTCTCAAATCACGTCTCAAATCACGTCTCAAATCACGTCTCAAATCACGTCTCAAATCACGTCTCAAATCACGTCTCAAATCACGTCTCAAATCACGTCTCAAATCACGTCTCAAATCACGTCTCAAATCACGTCTCAAATCAATCACGTCTCAAATCACGTCTCAAATCACGTCTCAAATCAATCACGTCTCAAATCACGTCTCAAATCACGTCTCAAATCACGTCTCAAATCACGTCTCAAATCACGTCTCAAATCACGTCTCAAATCAATCACGTCTCAAATCACGTCTCAAATCACGTCTCAAATCACATCACGTCTCAAATCACGTCTCAAATCACGTCTCAAATCACGTCTCAAATCACGTCTCAAATCACGTCTCAAATCACGTCTCAAATCACGTCTCAAATCACGTCTCAAATCACGTCTCAAATCACGTCTCAAATCACGTCTCAAATCACGTCTCAAATCACGTCTCAAATCACGTCTCAAATCACGTCTCAAATCACGTCTCAAATCACGTCTCAAATCACGTCTCAAATCACGTCTCAAATCACGTCTCAAATCACGTCTCAAATCACGTCTCAAATCACGTCTCAAATCACGTCTCAAATCACGTCTCAAATCACGTCTCAAATCACGTCTCAAATCACGTCTCAAATCACGTCTCAAATCACGTCTCAAATCACGTCTCAAATCACGTCTCAAATCACGTCTCAAATCACGTCTCAAATCACGTCTCAAATCACGTCTCAAATCACGTCTCAAATCACGTCTCAAATCACGTCTCAAATCACGTCTCAAATCACGTCTCAAATCACGTCTCAAATCAATCACGTCTCAAATCACGTCTCAAATCACGTCTCAAATCACGTCTCAAATCACGTCTCAAATGACGTCTCAAATCACGTCTCAAATCACGTCTCAAATCACGTCTCAAATCAATCACGTCTCAAATCACGTCTCAAATCACGTCTCAAATCACGTCTCAAATCACGTCTCAAATCACGTCTCAAATCACGTCTCAAATCACGTCTCAAATCACGTCTCAAATCAATCACGTCTCAAATCACGTCTCAAATCACGTCTCAAATCACGTCTCAAATCACGTCTCAAATCAATCACGTCTCAAATCACGTCTCAAATCACGTCTCAAATCACGTCTCAAATCACGTCTCAAATCACGTCTCAAATCACGTCTCAAATCACGTCTCAAATCACGTCTCAAATCACGTCTCAAATCACGTCTCAAATCACGTCTCAAATCAATCACGTCTCAAATCACGTCTCAAATCACGTCTCAAATCACGTCTCAAATCACGTCTCAAATCACGTCTCAAATCACGTGTGCTGGTACCTGGGGAGATGCAACAAGGACAGCAGGGCATAGAAGGGCGAGGGGAGAGAGTGTGTGGGGGATCACACATCTGAGCGAACTTCTGAATGTAGCACAGGATGAAGCAGCCGCAGTCATAGTCGTTGTCCTGCGCTGGCACCTGAGGAGAGAAAATTAGGAGCAGAGCAGAGAGAGGGGAGCAGGCCAAGGGAAGCACAGTGAGAGGAGTCAACTCAGTTGCAGTCATAGTTGTTGTCCTGTGCTGGCACCTGAGCAGAGAAAAATTAGGTGCAGAGCAGAGAGAAGGGAGCAGAGAGAAGGGAGCAGAGAGAAGGGAGCAAAGCCACGCGAGCAGCGCGAGGGAGTGAGTGTGGTGTGGGAGATGGTTCCAGATGGGTTCAGTGAGGGCGACCCTGCAATCGAGTTTTCAGACGTCTCAAGCACATAGCTGCAAGCTCATAGCTGCAAGCACATAGCTGCAAGCTCATAGCTGCAAGCTCATAGCTGCAAGCACGCACGCATGCCTGTGCTTCAGAGAATTCTCAGAAGCAATGAGTGAGGCAAGAGCAACCCACCTTGACTTTCTTCCCCCGCACTTTGCTGAACGGCCCAGATTGCAGCGGCTTCTTGGGATCCAACGGCTCCTTGCTCCTCTTCATCCACTCAGCCTGCAGATAGCTGGGTGGGGGCGTGCAAAAACAGAGACGCATGGCAGAGGGAGAGGGTACATGAAGAGGCACTGTAGATGATGGCACACGAATTGCTGTGTGCACGTGTGTGTGTGTACGCGCGCATGCGTGTGCGTGCGTGCTGCGGGCGTTCCTGCATGCGTGCGTGTGCATATTCCAATCGTACCCGAGCCACACAGATAGGGAACTCACAATTTCAAGGCGCTATAGATGGCATGTGACTTGGAGCTGTCCGGTAGCGAATCAAGGTACAGAATAGTGGCCTCCCGCGTGCCGTTCAGCCCCGTCACCAGCTCCAATCCATGAGGACAAGGCAAGCTGGGTTGGGTGTGTGCGTGCATGTGTCTCAATTGTACATGAGCCAGGGCAAAAGAACTCACAACTTGAGCGCGCTGTATATGGCATGTGACTTGGAGCTGTCTGGCAGCGAGTCAAGGTACAGAATGGTGGCCTCTCGGGCACCATTCGGGCCCGTCACCAGCTCCAACCCCTCTTCACCGGAACCCCCTGCCCCCCCCTCCTCATCCTCCTCCTCCTCTTCCCCCTCCTCCATACTCCACTTCACCTGCCCTCCCCTTGTGCCCCTCTGCTGCTTTCCCTTCCCTTTGCCCCGCACCTTAACCCCCCTCCTTCCTCCTCGTCTCATTTGCGCTGCCGTTCCCGCTCGCCCCCTGCCCCCTGCTCTGCCCGTGTCTCCCCGAAATGTTTTGAAACCTATCTCCTTCACATCATCATCATCCCCATTATCCCCATCATCATCAGCATCAGAATCACCCAACCCAGGAATCCAGCTCCCTATTTCCCTCACTTGCCCACCACCCGACCCATCCACTTCAGCCTCCTTCTCCGGATTTTCCTCCTCGTTTTCCTCCTCGCCTTCCTCCTCCCCTTCCTCCCCCCCATCCGCCTGGATATCTTCTATCTCTTCCCCTCCATTTCCCTCTCCCTCCTCTTCTCCCTCCTCCTCTGATCCCTCCTCTCCCTCCTCCCCTAGCTCTCCCTCCTCTCCCTCCTCTATCTCCTCTCCTTCCTCTCCTTCCTCTCCCTCCTCTCCCTCCTCATCTCCTTCCTCTCCTTCCTCCCCCTCCTCTCCCTCCTCCCCCTCTTCCTCTCTCTCGTCTCCCTCCTCCCCTTCCTCCCACTCCACCCCCCCTTCCTCTCCCTCCCCTACCTCCTTTCCCCCCTCATCTACCTTCTCTTCCCCTTGAATCACATCACCGACTATTCCAGCTTCCTCTGTCTCCTTCTCTGCCTTTTCCCCCTCACACGTCCCCTCATCTCCCTCCCCATACCCCATATAAGCAGCCCCAAGACTCTCGCTACTATCAGATACCGCCTCCCCCAGTTCAACCTGCCCCTCCACGCCTCCTCTCTCTTTCCCAGACCTTCCGTCTTGTTCCCCTTCCCTATCCACTCCCTCCTCAATCCCCCCCCCTTCTTGCCCACCCTTCCCATCTTTCCCATCCCCCATCTCCCCTTCCCTTATCTCCCCTGGACCACTACCATTCGCACCACTCCCCACCTCTCTACACACCTCTGGGCTCGACTCAAACACCACCGACTTTCCGCCCTCACTGTCGTGCCCCACTTCACATTTCTCCCGAATCACCTCAGCAACAGAAGCAGCACCAACTCCCTCACGAGTCATTTCGCGACTGCCCTCACGAGTCCCCTCCTTGGTGCCCTCACGGGCGATCTCAACAGTGTGTGCACCTGCCTTGCTCACGGCCTGAGGGCCATTCCGTGCTGTTCCCATCAGCAGCTGCATAGCAGACATGCCGGGTCCAGCTGCGGCAGTAGCAGCTGTAGCAGGCACAGCTGTAACAGCTGTAGCACAGGCAACTGTAGCAGCTGCGACTGAAGCAGGTGCAGCGGTAGCAGAGGCAGCTGTAGCAGGGGAAGCTGTAGCAGAGGCAGCTGTAGCAGCTGTAGTGGGGGCAGCTGTAGTGGGGGCAGCTGTAGCAGCAGCTGTTGTAGGGGCGGGTGTAGCAGGCGTGGGTGTAGCAGGTGCAACTGTAGCAGGAGCAGTAGTAGCAGGTGAAGCTACAGCTGGAGTAGCTGTGGCAGGCGAGACTGTAGCAGGAGCAGCTGTAGCAGACAGAGTTTGTTCCAATGGAGACAGCATTGTTGCTATAACAGCGGTTGGTTCAACAGCAGGTGGTGCAACAGCAGCGGTTGGTGCAACAGCAGCGGTTGGAGCTACAGCAGCAGCATCTGTTACAGCCGCCCCTCCATGATTAACCAGTTTTCCAGCCAAGACTGGCCCCTCTTCGACCCCACTCTCCTCTCTCCTCTCCTCTTTGCTCTCCGCTCTCCCCTCCTCTTTGCTCTCCTCTTTGCCCTCCTTTTTCCTCCCCTCTTTCACCTCCTCTTCCCTCTCCTCTTTCCTCTCCTCTTCCCTCTCCTCTTTCCTCTCCTCTATCCTCTCCACTTCCCTCTCCTCTTTCATCTCCTCCTCTTCCTTCTCTTTCCTCTCCTCTTTCCTCTCCTCTTCCCTCTCCTCTTTCCTCTCCTCTTTCATCTCCCCTTTCCTCTCCTCTTCCCTCACCTCTTTTCTCTCCTTTTTCCTCTCCTCTTTCCCCTCCTCTTTCCCCTCCTCTTTCTCCCCCACTTTCTCTTCCTCTCCACCTTCCTCTTTCCTCTCCTCTTTCATCTCCTCTTTCCTCTCCCCTTTCCTCTCCTCTTTTCTCTCCTCTACCATCACCTCTTTCATCTTCTCATTCCCCTCCTCCTTCTCCCCCACTTTCTCTTCCTCTCCACCTTCCTCTTTCCTCTCCCCTTCCCTTTCCTCTTTCATCTCCTCTTTCCTTTCCTCTTTCATCTCCTCTTTCCTCTCCTCTTTTCTCTCCTCTACCCTCACCTCTTTCATCTCCTCATTTCCCTCCTCCTTCTCCCCCACTTTCTCTTCCTCTCCACCTTCCTCTTTCCTCTCCTCTTCCCTCTCCGCTTTCACATCCTCGTTCCCCTCCTCTTTTGCCCCCACTTTCTCCTCCTTTCGACCTTCCTCTTTCCCCTCCATCTTATCGGATTTCTTTTCCTCTTTATCATCTTTCCCCTCACTCCTTTCCTCTAGCCCCTCCTCCCTCCCCTCCTCTCGTCCCTCCTCTCTCTCCTCCTCTCTCCTTTCCTCTCTCCCCTCCTCATTCGCCTCTCCTCTTCCTTCCAATACCCCCTCCTCTCTCCCCCCCAATTCCTCCTTCTCTCCCCTTTCCATTCCCCCCCCCTCTCCTCCCTCCTCTCCGCCCTCCCCCCTCCCCTCCTCTCCTCCCTCCTCTCCCCCCTCCTCTACACCCACAACTCCCTGTCCTTGACCTTTCCCAACGGAACTTCTTACCTCTCCAACAACCATTCCATCCTCCTCCCCCCCACTCATCCGTCCCTCTTCTTTCATCCCTCCCTCTTCTTTCACCCCTTTCTTCCCTGGCCCCCCTTCCGCCATTTCCTTTCGTTCCCCACCTCGCTCCCCTTCTCTCTCCTCTCCTACAGCTTCCTCCTTTCCTGCACCTCCCTTCTCTCCTACACTTCCCTTCTCTCCAGCGATCCTCTCCTCTCTCGCTTCATCTTTAGCCCCATCCTCCTCCCCACCACCCTCCCCTCCTTCCACTCCCCTCTCCTCCCCAGCTTTGCCGCCTTCAACTTGCCTCTCCAAACCCTTTCTTGCCTCTTTCTCACCACCACCAAGCCGCCACACTCCCCTCACATCATCCCACTCTAGCCTCATACCCTCCTTCACGACCTCCCCACCATCCCTTCTTATTCCTACCTTCCCATGCTCCTGCAACCCTTCCTCCTTCCCTTCCTCCTTCCCCTCCTCCTTCCCCTCCTCCTTCCCCTCCTCCTTCCCCTCCTCCTTCCCCTCCTCCTTCCCCTCCTCCTTCCCCTCCTCCTTCCCCTCCTCCTTCCCCTCCTCCTTCCCCTCCTCCTTCCCCTCCTCCTTCCCCTCCTCCTTCCCTTCCTCCTTCCCTTCCTCCTTCCCCTCCTCCTTCCCCTCCTCCTTCCCCTCCTCCTTCCCCTCCTCCTTCCCTTCCTCCTTCCCCTCCTCCTTCTCCTCCTCCTTCCCTTCCTCCTTCACTTCCTCCTTCCCTTCCTCCTCCCTTCCAGCCTTCCCTACCCCCACCCCTGCACATCCTCCCCCAGCCACACTAAACCCCCCTGCACACCTCTCTCCCACATCCCCGGCCCCCTCTCCTCCACCCTCCCCGCCTGTCACACTATCTGCCCCTCCACGCCTTTCCATTTCACTGCTCCCACCAACGTCTATCACCCCCTTTGCACCACCACCAATCCCCTCCTCCTTCTCCTCCTCCTCCTCCTTCTCCTTCTCCTTCTCCTTCTCCTCCTCCTCCTCCTTCTCCTTCTCCTCCTTCTCCTCCTCCTCCTCCTTCTCCTTCTCCTTCTCCTCCTTCTCCTCCTTCTCCTCCTTCTCCTTCTCCTTCTCCTCCTTCTCCTCCTTCTCCTCCTTCTCCTCCTTCTCCTCCTTCTCCTCCTTCTCCTTCTTCTCATTCTTCTCCTTCTCCTCCTTCTCCACCTTCTCCTCCTCCTGCTTCTTCTCCTCCTGCTCATTCTCCTTCTCCTTCACCTCCTCACCCTCCCTTCCCGCTTCTTCTCTCGCCTTACCCCTCACCCTGCTGCGCGATTGCACCTGCTTCCTCACCCCCCACGCCATGCCAACACCCGTGCCGCCCGTGCCGCCCAACCCCATTGCGCTATCCCCAGACCCATCATGCATCGCACCCCCATCAAACGCATCAAGCCGCCTTCGCTTCACATGCGACCTGCCACCGCGCACCTTGGGACTGGGACTGGGGATATCACCACCCTGCTCATTCAGCACCCTCTGACCGGGACTATTAGCACCATCCTGATTCAACACCCTCACACCACCGGGACTATTACCAGCAAACTTCTGAGTCGACTCAAGAGTTATGCTGGGACTGGGAATATCACCACCCTGCAGATCCAACACCCTCTGACCAGGACTATTAGCACCATCCTGATTCAACACCCTCACACGGGGACTATTATTACCAGCAATCTGCTTGGTACCCCTGGTGGTGACTCTCTCTTGACTTCCCCTGTCAGAATCACCAGGTTCGTTGACCAGCTGGTTCACATTCGCAACTCTCGCACTCTTCCCTCCCTCCCCTCGTCTCTCCTTCCCAGACCCCTCCTCCTCCTCAACCCCCACCCTTCCACCTTCCCCCTCCTCTTCCTCCTAATCTTCCTCCTCCCCCACTCCTCCCTCCTCATCCTCCTCCCCCTCTATCTCCAACACCCCTCCCTTCATCGACACTGCAACCTCTGCCACGTCAGCAAGCCTCCTCACTCTACCAGCACTGCTGCCTCTCCCCTTCCCATCGCCCTTCCTACCGCCCTCCTGACCCTCCTCTGCCACGTCAGCACCTCTCTCGCTTCCCACACTTCTTCTCCCACCATCCAACAGTGCTCGCACTTCCCTGCTTTGGCCAAGCCACCCCCTCCCTTGCACACTCAACCCCTTTCCTTTCATATCCGCCCTGCTTCTTTTCAAATTCGCCCTCCTTCCTTTCGGGATCTTCTGGAAAGCGCCCACCTTCCCCCTCCCCCTCCCCACGCCCCCATTGCCCCCGATACCCCCCCTGCCCCTCTCCCCCTTTCCCCCATTGCCCCTCCCCTTCCCATTCCCCCTCTCTCCCCCATTTCCCCCGCTGCCCTCTTCCCTTAACTTCGCTGCTCCTCGTGTTTCTCTGCTGTGTTCTCCTGAAACTCCTGGCACCTTGCCGTTTTCTCCTGGGGCCTTGCTGCTTTCTCCTGGCGCCTTACGGGTGGTCTTCCTCACATCGTTGCTGAGAAAGCATATGATTGCCAGGCTCCAATGGCCGCGAAACCTGCACACACATGTGTGGGGGTTGGGGGACAAGGCGGGAGAGGGCGTATGGGCATGGGTGTAGTAGAGTCGGGGTTCTTCTTCACATCGTTGCTGAGAAAGCATATGATGGCCAGGCTCCAATGGCCGCGAAACCTGCACAGCCAAAAGGTGTGAGGGCATACAGAATAAAAGAGGGTGAAAGGTCTTCCTCACGCCCTTGCTGAGAAAGCATATGATTGCCAGGCTCCAATGGCTGCGAAACCTGCACAGATGACAGAAGACCGGTGTGTGGGGGTAAGGATTTGGAGGGGAGCTGGAGGGGAAAAAAGGGGAGGGGAAGGCGCGGCGCTGGGCCAAGGACAATGATTCCCCTAGACAAGATGTCTGTCTGTGCCTCTTGGTTACCTTGCCTATGGCGTGGTGCACCAAGGATAGGCACTCATAGAGATGCCTATCCTTGGCGCGGTGCACGAAGGATGCAAGCAGGGATAAGCAGCGAAGCCACTCATAGAGACCACAGAGAGCCTGCTTTTGAGTCGACTCAAAAGAAAAAAGGGGAGGGGAAGGCGCGGGGCCAAGGACAATGATTCCCTTAGACACGATGTCTGTGCCTCTTGTCCACCTTGCCTATGGCGCGGCGCACCAAGGAGGAGCAAGCAGGGATAAGCAGCGAAGCCACTCATAGAGACCACAGAGAGCAGCAAGCACAGCTAGAGACGGACAGAGAGGAACCAGAGAGGGGGGAGAGACAGCAAGGACAGACAAGAGAGGTGCGTACCCTTCATGGAAGGGGATGACGATGAAGTCCTTGGAGAAAATGTCCGTGCCTCTTGTCCACCTCGTTTGATCCGCGGCTTGGCTTGGCTTGGCTTGGCTTGGCTTGGCTTGGCATGGGTTGGCGTGCCAAGCAAGCAAGGACAAAGAGATAGCCCAGAGAGAAGCAAGGACGACCAGAGGGAGCAAGAGGACTTACTCCTCGTGGAAGGGGATGACGATGAAGTCCTTGGAGAAAATGTCCGTGCCTCTTGTCCACCTTGTCAGCCGCATGAGCTCATGCGGGTCCTGAGTCAGCTTCTGGCGAGGGGAGAGGCGGGGGGGAGGGAAGGGGGGAGGGCTGGGGTAAGGGCAAGGAAAAGGACACCTGGTCAGCCGCATGAGCTCATGCAGGTCCTGAGTCAGCTTCTGGCGAGGGGTAAAGAGGGGAGTGGTGAGGGTTGGGCGGAAGGTTGGTAAGAGGGGGAATGGTGCAGCTTGTGCGGCTCCTGAGTTAGCTTGTGGCGTTAGGGGGAAGGGGGAGAGATGGGGGCGTGGGGAACTGCACAGCACAACACAGCACCGCACCGCACCGCACTGAACCACACCACACTGCAAGAAACGTCACGGCATGCCAAGGACAGGAGAGAACAGCACAAGACAGCCCAGCAACCCACAGCACAGAGAGCCACAGCACAGCACAGCACAGCAGAGGGGCACTTACGAATCGCTCCTGGCTGGGCGCAGAAAAGCGAGGTGGAAATGAATATGGAGGCGTCTCAAAATACCAACCAGCAGCAAGACAATCACGAATCCCGCAGCAGGGCACTCACGAATCCCACAGCAGGGCACTCGCGAATCCCGAGGTGACTTTTGAGTCGACTCAAAAGTCTCACGAATCCCGCAGCAGGGCAATTACAAATCGCTCATGGGCGCGGAAGAGCGAGGTGGAGAAGAAAGTGCTGAAGACAGTGGAACCGCAACCGCTGCATCGCATAGCACCGCACCGCACCGCACAGCACTGCACGGCACAGCTCAGCACTGCACAGCACGCATGGCAGGGCAATTACAAATCGTTCCTGGGCGCGAACGAGCGAGGTGGAGAAGAAGGTGCTGAAGAAGTGGAACCGCGACCGCTGTGGCTCCGCTGGAGCACAGCACCGCATGGCACCGCACAGCAGAGCACAGTGCAGCGCAACACCGCACCACACAGCACAGCACCGCATAGCACAGCAGAGCACAGCAGGATGGGCACTCACGAATCGTTCCTGGGCGCGAACGAGCGAGGTAGAGAAGAAGGTACTGAAGAAGTGGAACCGCGACCGCTGTGGCTCCTGGAGCATCGTCTGTTCAATGAACCTGGACAAAGGCGCATGGGGGGGGAGAAGAACATGCGATGGAAGCTCAGTCATTGAACCAGTCGCCTGGAGCATCGTCTGTTCAATGAACCTGGACAAAGGCGCATGGGGGGGGGGAGTAACAGGCAACGGAACAACTCAGTCAATTTACCAGTCTCCTGCAGCATCGTGTGTTCAACGAACCTAGACAAGGGCACATGGGGATGGGTGCAATAACCGAATGCGAACAAACATTTAGGAACCTAATGATTCGACACAGAGGGACAGGTGTGACTGATTCTGAACATTGTTGAACTCTCGCGGGCCTCGGGACCAACTTCTCCATAGGCCCGCGAAAGAACTCTCGTGCACACCAGATTTGAGACTGAGACATGCAATGCAAGCCTACCTAGTACCTACCTACCTACTTGGCACAGAAACAAGGGAACTTGCGGACAGCACATACTTGAACTCAAATCAAGGACACACCTACTTGAACTCAAATCAAGGACACACCTACTTGACATAAAAGTCGATGACCGTGTCGTTCAAACACCCCATTTGCTACAGGCATCCCTTAGTCGTACTGCCACTCTTCTTCACGACCAGTGAAAGCAAGGACGCACCTACTTGACATGCAATCAAGGACACACTTACCTGAGAATCTAACAAGGACACACCTACTTGACATAAAAGTCGATGACCGTGTCGTTCAAACACTCCCCTGGCAGCAACCGCTGCAAGTCCGCTGCCTTCACCTCCACTGCGCCCAGCTGCTGCCTGCTTGCATGGAGAGAGGGAGGGAAGGGATCAAGAGAGGTGTGACGGCAGGAAGAAGAAGGCTCGGCTTCACTTCATTCCGTTGCCCCTTGCCGCTGCAAGTCCGCCGCCTTCACCTCCACTGCACCCAGCTGCTGCCTGCTTGGACGTACGGGGAGGTCGTTTAGAAGGAAGTGAGCAAGGGGGGGAAGGAGGGAAGAATCGGTCTGACTTCACTTCACTCCATTCTGTTGCCCCCTGCCGCTGCAAGTCCGCTGCCTTCACCTCCACTGCACCCAGCTGCTGCCTGCACACGCATGCACGAAGAGATGGTGGGAGGGGCATGATGGTGGGCGGTGCGGTGGGAAGAGAGAGGTTGACACCATACCATACCACACTATCTCACACAATGCGCATCATAGTTAGACACTACACTGCACAACCACTGTGCTGTGCACCACGCACCATGCTGTGTATGAATGAAATTAACATACATGGTGGGTGGGATAAGAGGTGACTTCCGAGTTGACTCAATAGATACCTAGACAATACCACCTTGAACCGCGCACCACTGTGTCACACCGCAACATACCTGGAGGGATATGTGAACGCCCGCCCTTCAACCCTGCCAAGGTGCAGAACAGGGGATCGGGAAGGGGGGTTTCGAGAGAGAAAAAGGCAGAGAGGGGAAAGCAAAGGAAGGGAAACACATGGTGGACTTGGGAAAAATGAGTGGGAGAGCGAACAATGAAAGCAAAACTACCATGAAACTACCAATGGAACGATTCATAACACCAGGGACTGTCACACGGGAAGGAGGAGGCAAACAGGTGTGGGGGAGAGGGGGGGGGGAGGTGGGGGCGCAAGGCAAGGCAAGGCAAGGAATGGTGAGCTTTCTGGGAGAAATGCATGCAGTTTAACAATTCGTACGGCAGCAACTTACCGGTCCAGCCACTGCTGGCATCGGTCTCTGGTGAAGACAAACGGGAGCGGGGAACATGGGTGCGGGACGGCACCAGCAGCACACTGGCCCATTTTTTAGGCACCTCGAAAATCCGGCAGCAACTTACCGGTCCAACCACTGTTGGCATCGGTCCCTGGTGAAGACAAACGGGAGGCTGGAGCACGGGTGTGGGGTGGCAGCAGCAGCACACTGGCCCTCGGGGGATGATGCCACCGTAATTGCGCCCTGCTGTTGGCTACTTGACGGATCGATAAGAGCATTCTCGTTACCAGCGGACTCGATAAGCGCACGGTGCTGCTGGGTGCTGGTTCCTGCCTCAGGCACCGCAGGTGCAGTGTGTGGCACTGTTGCAGTGATGTTGCGATTGCGACGCGGCGTTGTTGCAGTGATCGTGTGTGGCACTGTTGTTGCAGTGTGTTGCGACGTTGCACGCGTTGTGACAATCGCAACAGCCCCTCCCTGATCATCTGCCTCCTCATCTCCCCTCTGCTCATCCTCCTTCCCCTTCCCATCTCCCCCGGTCTCTCCCACCTTTACACCCCCCCCCTCCCCATCTCCCCCTCCTGCTGCAGCAGCACCAGCAACCGCACTGCAATTGCCCCCACCGCCCAAAGCACCACCACCCTCCTTCCCACCACCCTCTTTCTCAGTACCCTTCTTTCCACCCCCCTCCTTTCCACCTCGGCCCCTCTCCACCTCGTTCTCCTCCCCCCGGTCCCTTTCCCGTCCATCCTCCATACAAGCATCTTCACCAAGCCTGCAGCCACCTTTCGCCTCCACCTCATCCCCATCCTCCTTACAAGAATCTTCACTAAGGCTACACCCATCTTCTCTCGCATCACCATCCGCCCCTTCACCAACCTCTCCCTCCTCCCCTTCCTTTCCCTCCCCATCCTTCTCCCCCTCCTCCCCCCCTTTCTCCCCTCCCTTCTCCCCCTTCTCCCCATTCTCCCCCTTCTCTCCCTCCTCTCGCACCTCTTCCTCCTCTCCCATCTCTTCTGCTTCCGTCAAACTTCTGCTTCTAACCCTCTCCTCGCGGCTTGCATTACCCAGGCCTGCTGCACTGCCACGCCTCCGTGACTGAATCTTCCCTAATCTCCCAGACGACCCGGAGACTCTCTTCTCGGAGTCCCCAGTCGTTCCCAGAGCTCTCTTTTCAGAACGCTCAGACGTCCCTACAACTCTCTTGTCAGGGTTCCCAGGTTTTTCTACAGGTTTGCTGTGAGGAGCACCAGGAGCCGCCAAAGCGAGCACGAATCTGCAGTGGGAAGGAGGCTCTATCCCACGCGCACATCGGTACGAGGTTCCCACAGCCCAATCTTTGACCCGTGACGCTGTCACGTCATCCGAGGTTCTTTCTGTCGGCTGGACACGATCCAAGGGTGCCACGTCATCACCTCCCCGTGCCACGTCATCATCTACCACCAAACTGTCCTCGTTTCGACTCCCCTGCATCCCTGCAACTTCCAAGTTGTCAGATTCCCCGTCACCACCCCCGTCGCCCTGATCATTCCGGTCGCCCTGGTCAATCAGGTCAACCCGCTGGTCGTCCTGATCACCCTGGTTTCCCTTCTGGTCAATCAGGTCAACGTGGTCAACCTGGTTCCCCTGGTCTTCCTCCAGGTCGCCTCTATCAACCTGATCATCGCGGTCAGCATCACTGTCCTTTCCCTTCCTCCCTGCCAACACCCTCCTCCCGGCTCTCCCCCGTGCTCTGCCTCTTCCCCTCTTGTCCCCACGCCCGCTCTTAGACAAGCCGCGTTTGCCTTCCCTTCCATCCTCTTCCCCCGTTCCTCCCGCGTCCCTTTCCGCGTTACCCTCGTTCTCACGGTGACCATTTTTCTCGCAATTGTCACGGTTACCCTGCTTCTCTTCCCTTTCCAGACTGCCTTCTCTGCCTTCTGCATCATCACACGCCAAGTCGATGACCGTTCGTGCTGTCCGACGTGTCGACACGCGAGTGGGGGACGCCAGCGCATTAATGCTCTTTCGGCGACGGCTGGCTGCTGACATGGCGGGAACTAGAAGGGTGACAAGTCAGCAGCGAGTTATCTAGGCCATGCCAGAAGTTAAGCAGCTGTGGACTTGTAACAAGCACCAATCACTTCGAAGAAAAGAACCAAGATCCTCAGAATTAAGCGGCTGCGGTCCATACACCGCTGACGCCAGGTTCCATTCGCCGAAAATACTTGACAAGGCTGTGAAATACAAAAGCCCTTCCGCTGTTCCTTTTCTGTGGCCGGCTTGCTCTCTTTAACAGGTGACAGTAGCGAAACCGGGATTCTGCGACTGTCGAGAGGGAAAACCGTAGTTTACAACTGACACTAGTGTAACAAGTATTTTGCCTACGAGATGGCCGGCTTGCTCTCTTAGCAGGTGCCAGTAGCGAAACCAGGATCCTACAACTGACGACGGACGAGAATCTACAACTGAAATTCTGCGACTGACAGAGAGCGAAACCCGTTTTCTACGACTGACAATGTTGTAACCAGTATTCGCTCACGAACTATGGCTGTTGTTGATCACGGCGTCTTGCGCACGCGTTTCCCCCTACTAAATAACGCCAACGACGCTAGTCGACTAACGAACTTACAGGTATCTATATGCTGCCAAGGTCAAGTGTTACCGTGCCCGTGATTTACGCTAGCCCGCAATATCAGCTCCAGAACCAGGGGACATTGCTGCCTGTTCCAAAAGCGAGGGCTGCTGGCTGCAAACGAACGAAAATGTGGCGCGAAGGAGGTGTCAGTACCGTAACCCAACGAGGAGCCATTCATGATAGCAGGATTCAGGAACTGGAAGATTTGGAACCAACGACAGTGAAAAATCATTCCCAGATACATATGTATATATATATATATTCAATGATATATTCTCACTCTTTTGGAGCATATGATTTCAAATATTGCATTAGCCTGATTTCAATGTAATATTACCTGTATAATATCCTGTTTCACATAACTGTCTTTTATGGTTCACGAGATTGATATGATTGTGCCAACAAGAAGACAATATCCGATTTACATAAGTATTCCTTTCATTTACGAAAATACGCTCCGACCCAGACGTGATTTCGGAGGTGTACCATAATAAAATTCACCGAGTCTGCTGTTAGCAGTTTAAAGAGGGGTTTTGAGTTGAGCACGCACTGTTACTGATCATATTTACTCCCCACGTAGCTACAAGGCTTCTGGCGCACTGTTACTGCACGGTTTTCGCTCACAACGCAGAATTAGCTCCTTTCAACGCAGTTTTGCTTTCATTGGTCGTAGAATTGACGGGCCGATAACTTTGCTTTGGTTGGCGGCCACAGAACCGTCAAACGAAAGCATTTCGGGCACAAAAACATAAAACCCTATCGGGTGGCATGTTTTTCGAGGGAGACATCAACCCTAAACACCGGGAGACAAGGTGTTTAGGGTTGATGCCCTTCCCAACGAGTATATTTTTTTCGATGGCTTGTCTCGATAGAGCATCAACCCTAAACACCATTCGGAAGGTGTTTAGGGTCGATACCTTTGTTCAAGGGGTATATATAATGTTTAGCACTAAAAACAAATAAAAGTAGTTACTGTTTTCTGTGACAGTATCCACAGGTTCGGTTTGTAGTTATGTGCCATGTGTGGACCAATGAAATCAAAACTGCGTTGAAAGGAGCTAACTCTGAGTTGTGAGCGAAAACAGAGCAGTAACAGTGCGCCAGAAGCGCTGAAGTTGCGCTGGGAGCGAAGAAGTTCAGTAACAGTGCGTGCTCAACTCAAAACCCTTTACAGAGTCGATGAACAAAGGAAAGAACCAGGCCGCTAATCCAACCGCTCTAGAACACGTCAGCAACAATTGGGCAGGTATGGCGTGGCGGCCCCTCCCCGCTCGGGAAGGAACCCGCCATGAATGAACCTTCCCCTGCCTTCGCGACTCCCTTGTACCTGGAGGAGGTGACAACCAAAAGCATCTTATCCAATCATTTCAAAACTCAGCTCAATCCCAGCCATTCTTTAGACCCACAAACGAACCTGACCTCCCAACCAGTCAAACCTGCCCAGCATCCTCCGCCTCTCACTCACCGTTCCGCAACACTTCCCCCCGAATTTTCGCCCATCCCTTCCCCAATCATTTTCCGCCAACGCTACAGCTTGGCGCAATTCCCCCCGATCTTCCCCTTTGTTTCCTGTTTTCCATCCCAAAATGCGCTCCACCACCCCTTCCTCCCCCCGGCTAGCGCCCAATTTCTCCACCCGCCACAACTGCAGCCACATTCATCTTACCGAAAAGCACCTGCCTACGAGAATGTGGAGTGGATGCAGAACCTATGGCCGCGACTCGGTGGAATGGATCAAGTAGCTCAGTGGATCAGTTTTCGCCGCCCTCAGCGCAAGAGCGTTCCTCAGTGGATCACTTTTTGTGGGGCCCATATTATGGCCATACATGTTCACTTTCGAAATTGCTTTTCCTGACCAGGAATCGTTGTGTCTTTCTCTCGGCCTCTATTTCTCCCGTTCCTTCCGCCAAGCACTCCTCGTTCCTGGTCCGCACTTGTCGTCGAAACTTCTCTCTCAGTGAAGGAAATCACCAGCACCTTTCCTGATCGCATACTATCCTTGTTTCGCGATCCACGCGCGTCGACTTACGAATCTCCAATTAGTACCAACTCGGTACCACCTGCGTGTCAGGCGCCGTACTTTGCTCCATTACCGACCCAGCATCAATCGCTACAGACGACATGGTGCGAAGCCTCCCCGCCTTTTCCACCCAAGAAGCAGGGTACACCCCTCTCTTCTCCATGTCCGCTTCCATCCTCCCATTCCCAATCCCGTTCACGCCCTCTATATTCTCCTCACCCTTTAACTCCTCCCCTCCCACTCTCCGGGTTCCAGGTTTGACTCTTCCACATTGACATTTTATTGCTTTGTTGGTCCCGCCGCGTCCCTTTGTCGCCGCGCAGGGACTTTTGAGGACTTCTGAGGTGCCTCAAATGTCCCCTTAACCTTTTATTGATTTGTTGGTCCCGCCGCTTCTTTTTGTCGCCGCGCAGGGAGGCGCCCACCACGACGAGCCTGCGCCGGGGCCAGCGGGGGAGCTGGAGTGCGCGGTCAGCGGGGGTAGCGGAGCGGAGGCGCTCTCATGGAGGATCGGCGGAATGTTCGGCATTCTCGTGTGCAGCTTGTAAGCATTGCACTCCTAGCTACTCTACACTTAACGTGCTGCTCGTCTGTACCATTAGTAGCAAGAAAATTGATGTCTCGCATGTTGATATGTCTCTGGACGGTCTGATTTTCATTTTGGGGACGCTTCTGACAATTGTGTCTTTCACATTGTCGCGTGTACGTCGCCGTGCCATTTCAATTCAATTAAAACACCCTCGATTCCCCGTCTTTTACAGAATCGGATTCGCTTTGCCTTTCCTTCTCCGGAAGCAGCATCGATCGATCCTCTTCTTCTTCCGAACATTCGCGGCGGGTGTCGTGCTTGCCGTCGCGATCGTCCACATATTTCCAGGTGCGTTCATCTGTGACTGGTCTTAAAGAGTTTCAACAATCCCCTTTGTTAACTTGGGCTACTATTGATAGCATGTTTAGATATTCTATTGCCTTTGATCAATTGACAAATAAGCAATAATCGTGTTCAAACAAGAAGGGCTTCTAACTGAAGACTCATCCTCACTCAAAAGAAAAAGGAATGTTGGACGTTTAATTAAAAGACTGATCGGGAGGGATAGAGAATGGGCTGGTGCATGGGACGCACCGTAGCCCGTCTCGTAAGACTCATTTTCACATGATCTCCTAATTCTCCTAAAACCCCAACTGCAGGAGCACAAGCGGCGCTTTCCAATCCGTGCCTGGGCTTTGCGGAAGAATTTCCGTGGGCATCCATTTTCGTTCTCTACGCGGCCCTCATTTCCTTCGTGGTGGAATGTTATTTGAAGAAGGTTCTTCTAAAATCGCTACAGTCCAATAACGAGAAAAAACACGCACCAGCAGAGGGCGAGTGCATAGAGTGCGGGTTGAACACGGAAGAGGATGAGAAGGCGCTTATCGTCAGTGGTTACCGGGCAACGTCGTACACACTTGAAGCTGGAATCATCTTCCACTCTATATTCATTGGAATCGCCCTTGGAACAACACAAGACGTGGAGGAGATCCAAAGTCTCGTCATCGCCCTCATGTTCCATCAGGTAAGATCTGCAACACATCTACCTCACGAATCACCCGTGCTTCCATAAAAATGGTTCCAATAAAACCAAACTCTTCTCTAGTCCCGTTCAGAGCCTTATCACTCTATTTGTCTTCCTGTTGTATTGCTGTGCATGTACAGGGATTTGAGGGCATCAGTCTCGGCACAACACTCATCCCCTGCCAGTTCTCCAAGCTCAAAACAATTCTCATGGGCCTCCTCTTCGCCCTCACAACGCCTGTCGGTGTTGTCATCGGCCTCGCAATCTACTCCTCCTACAACCCTTCCAGCAAGGCTGCGCTAGCAATCGAGGGGTCCTTCAATGCCATCTCGGCCGGTATCCTCATTTATAACGGCCTCGTTGACCTCGTAGTGCCTGCATTTGACGAGAGCGACGAGGGTACACCCAAGTCTCCGGTGCTGTACTTCCTTGGGTTCGTGTCGCTCTTCTTGGGTGCATTCTCCATGTGCCTGCTTGCCCTTTGGGCATGATCGTGATCTCTGCCTCCAGCTGGAAACCTCCAAGCACAGTTTTGGCCTTCAATCTGAAGAGAGTTTTGCAGCAAACAATATTGCTCTGAAGGGTTTAGGGCCATCCGCCTCAAGCTTTCTTGAGCTGAGCTGTGATGTGAAGTTCAGTTTTTCCAGCCAAGAGTAGGCTTGAGATAGCAGTGGCTCAGTCCTGTCCATCGTATGAGCACTTGTACTCTGCCCAGTTAGACAAGTCACACCCTCTAAAATTACGGACTACTGTTTTGCAATTAAGACAGACGGACTTGAGTCGGTTTATTTGACTTGTTCAAACAATCGGTGGCATCAGTCAGTAACGCGGATAGTACAACCGAGAACGTTGGCTATCCGCGAACAATTTCTCTCGAAGTTTCGTGCAGAGGAAATGGCAGGAGGTAGATTCCTACGCAATTCCTTCAATGCAGTTTTCATGTGCTCTATTTATACGTGAGTTCCCTCACACACCCATTACTACTACTAAGATTGAGAGACACATCTTCAGATCTCCTAGTCGTTATCGTCGATCGGCTCTTGTATCAGCATCAATTTCGCTTCAACAATCCGTCACGTCACGTCACACCGGGCGTCCGTATTCCTGCCGCTTCTATCTGAAACAGCGAGCTTACCCCGCTGCCACGTGGTCAAGATGTGTCACAAGACCCCGTGCAAGGCGTGCGGCAAGTACATGTGGATGGGTGCGGCATGCACGTGGAGAGCGTGTACAAGAGCATTCCGGAGGACAAGGGGTGCGCGTGCAAGCCATGGCCGGGACTCAAGGAGGACGGTACGTGGGAGAAGAAGAGCTGCTCCGTGCTCTGATGATAATAAATACCTCAGCATGTGATCTTCAGATGATGTGATACTGAGACTAAGTGATCATGTGATGTGAATCGTGAGGCCAGCGACTTTTCAGCGGAGCGGAGCGGAGCGGACTCGAAGGTCGATGAAAAAGAAGAGACACACAAGAGGACAGCCTAGCTATTCGTGTGACCTGACCGACGGGAGGGAAGGGGGGGTCGGGAGGGAGGAGATCGCGCGCTGCCGTGCATGGGTGGTTTGGATTGGACCGTTCGACCCTGACCGTGACGGCTTTGGAGGCTCCTCAAAAGTTCAGCCTGACCGGAAGGGAGAATCTGCATGCGCTGCGCGTCTGCTGGTCGATGCGCTCTGGGATGCATGAATGTAGAAATGGTGTCGTCAGGAATGAAAACCGGGATGCTTCATTCAACGAAAGTTTTTCTGCTCGACCTAGTGTGTAGGCGGTAGCACGGACTAGACCAGAACCACCAGTGGCAGTAGCAAGTTTATTACTCCTCGCTTGGGAGTTTTTCTTACATCAGCCGATTTGCAGAGCTCTTCTTGCTGTGTTTATCCTCGTCGCCTCCTAGGCCCTAGATCCTAAATTGCTAGTTGGTTCTCTACTATGTCTAACTATTGCTGCTTGTTAGCTGGTCTTTAGTTGCCGGGTTTCAGAAGCCATTTGCAAGCAGTGCCGCAAAGTCATATCAATTTTGCATAGACCCATACTACGCCATTAATCACCCCAGCTTAGAAAGTAGCCATGTTTCTTCGTTCTCTGTCGCGTTCGCTTCTATCGAATATTACCACACCCCGACTTGTTTCAGCAGCCAGACCTGTGCTATCATCGCAAGTAGTTACACCGGGGATTCGCGAAATCCAGTCGCGAGGAGGCGAAGTCGCAGTGATTCGCAGCATGGCGTCGCAAGCCCTGCCGCAAGAGCCGCCCCGCGAATCGCATGCGACGATCGTGCACGACAGCGCGTCGCACAAGTTCATGACGCGCGACGGCCAGGCGTACGCCGAATACGACCTTCTCTCGCCTTCCCAGGCCGCCGCGTCGTCGGAAACTTCCGTAGCAACAAGCGCCGGGAAGAGCGGCGGCGTGACGAGCGGCGTGAAACGCGGCGTGATGGACATCACGCACACGTATGTCCCGCCAAGCCGACGTGGCGAGGGCCTCGCGGCGCGTCTGTGCGAAGCCGCGTGCGAGTACGCCAAGGAGAACGGGCTCTACGTGCGACCCACGTGCTCTTATGTTGAGGTACGTTGCACCCACGTGCACTTATGTTGAGGTACGTGACACCCAGGTGCCACCCACGTGCTCTTACGTCCTGGATGCCTTTTAAGTAGTTGTTAACAACAAGGCCAAGAGAAGGTGGGGGTGGGGGTCTGGGAATGAGGGGGACGTGGTGGGGGTTTGGGGGGGCATCTCAACTTGGCCTTCTACATGATTCCGATGGTGGTGGTCTTCTGTTCTTTGGGTAGTTTCATTCACCTGTATGAACCTCGGTCTCCATGTGCAGTGTTCCTCTGCACCACACCCATTGTTGCAGCAGTTCCTCCCTTCCCTTCTCACAGTCACTCCCTCGCCTCTCTTCCTTTTTCCTTCCCTTCCTGAAAGGAGACGTTTATGAAGCGACACCCGTCCTGCCGTGACCTGCTGGAACCGGGCACTCTGCGACCCACCCTCTGAGAGCCACCCCGCACATACCCTCTCATACCCGCTATAAGCTTAGGTTCTTTCCAGTCTGAAACTCTTCTAGGTGCAACCTGCTGGAACCCGAGGCTCTGCGACCCACCCTCTGAGAGTCACACCACCCCACCCTCTGAGACTCACCCCATACATGGCCTATGGTAGCCCCTGTAGGTTTAGATTCATTACAATCTTCATGCAACTTGCTGGAGGCAGGCACAGTGAGTGTGAGACCAGCCCCTCAGGACTCACCTGATGCTTAACCTCCCATACCGGCTTACCCTAGTTAGTAGGCGAGGGGCCATGGAGAGACAGCTTGCTGCAGCCCCGCACCTTGAATGCTACCAACATACACCTTTTAGCTGGACTTACTACAACTAGCGCCGGTTAAAGTGCAGCAATTGATCTACGACAGCCCGATTCGGAGCTCCTTCCATTTAGCCTAGCATGTTATGGGGCAATAGAGCTCTGTTGATGTCCCTGTACATAGTACCACATTTTGAGTCGACTCAAAAGTCAACTTGTTGATGTCCCTGTACATAGTACCACATTACGGTAACGCTGAATCAACATGCAGCTGTAATCTTGTTAGCGCATGGCTATGTTGCTGAACTTACTGACCAAGAATACCGGTATGGTAACTATTACTCGGGTATCTGCCGTCTACCCTCTGCGACTCTGTTGGCGGAGACTTCTGTTGGCGTCGTTGCAAAAGTACTTGGCCTTGTTGGGGCACCTCTTGGTAGATCGGAGAGGGAAAGGGGGCCTGATTTCCTCATTGGTTCACCCAAAGCCCAATGAAAGACAGAAGAATAGAGACCAACAGCAGGAGGTGAGGCTACATTGACATGATAATGGGTGGGGACACAATACACTCCCTTCCCTCATGCTAAACGAAGCATCTCTTCTCTTGATTCATCTCATGCGACAGTGTTGTTTTGATCCATGCCATTTCTCATTTCATTAGCACACATAAACATACTACGCATCACATGAACTAGTTCTCCTGGAACATGGCTTCACACTACAGTACATATGGTCATGTCATGTGGAGTACCCTACTGGATGCCATATTGCGTACACTGTCACCCATCTCATGCCATGTCGCACCAAGGCCACAATATCAATATGGAAGCAGCTACAAGCGCAGCCGCAACCAGCTTCCTCACTCCCGACGGCTCTGAAACCTCTTCCCGTTGAAACCAATCATCTCGCTTCAGCAGAACCATCGCCAGCACCAACCACGTCGCTGCATTTTCCCGTCCGTCTGGTCTGAGCACAAGGGAAACGGCTGCTGCTGCTAACACACCCATGGACACTGCATGCTGCTGCTTCCTTCCAAACAGTGCCGTGATTATCCTACCCCCATCGAGAATACCCACTGGTAGCAAGGAGAGAGATGAGAGGTTGATCCCCAGCAGTCCTGCTAGAATGAGAGGGTTTATTGCGAGATCTAGTGTAGAAGCGCCTGTGGAGACTGTAGACTGTAAGGAGTCGGGGCTAGTAACGAGTACGGCCGATGCTAGGTCAGAGGCGAGAGAGGAGAGGATATGGGAGTGTGCGAAGGTGGAAGCTGGAATGGTGACTACATCAGGTGTGATTGTATCAGACTGGAGGAGACCGAGAAGGATGAGAGCAGCCGATGCAGAGAAGGAGGCAACGGCACTGCTGAGAGACAGATCGAGGAGTACGGTACGGTTTGGAAGTAACCCTTTGTACGGGGATAGAACTCCGAACAACCCGAAGGCAGGGGAGGGTAGAGGGAGAGGGGTGTCGAGGACTTGTAATACCCCGTGTTGCTGTGCTGCTACAGCCCTTACCCCAGCACCGGCAGCAGCCACTAGGAGCACGCCAAGTGGCACAGCGGCAGCAGTGAGGAGAGGAGAGGTAGTGGGAGAGAGTGTGGGGTCGACAGAGAGAGAGGAGGAGAGGATGAGGAGGGAGAGCGTGAGAGTGAGGCAGGAAATGGAGGTGAAGACGGGCCGGGGGAGGGAGAAGGAGAGGAGGTGTTGCCGTGGGGCAATAAGGACGCTGATTGCCGGCCGGATGATGCCGTCTCTAGCGAGCACTGCGCAGAGGCCGGGGAATGAGGTGTCGAGGCGAGCCTGGGGGGAGGAGAGCGGACGGAGGGGAGGAGGAAGGCAAATGGAAGGGAGGAGGATGAAAGCGGAAGGAGGGGAAGAGGACGAATGTGGACGGAGGGGAGCAGGAGCAGAAAAGAACAGAGAAACGGGGAGAATGATTGGGCGGGGAGTGATGGGGTGGCAGAGCTGAGTCACGGGTGTCATGAACACAGGCTAGTGCATTGCTGACCATGCAGGCGAACAGAGAGTGGTGTAATACACGCTGGACATGGTGGACATGGTGGCCATGGTGGACATGGTGGAATACACACTTTGACATTTGACAGCCAGAGCAACAGGGCCTTACCTGAATGGTGGAATACACAGACGGAGCAGGAGCAGAAAGGCGGCCATAGAAGACCACGCCTTGCTGGCACTGACGTGGATTCACTGCTGACTCAGCCTCGAACCCTGTTGATGTCAGCACCTTGACGGTACAAGTGGGGAGAAGAGAGATGCAGGGAAGCCAGAGCAAGAATTGTCGTTTAAAATACCTCAGGAGGAGCCAGCGCAGGGGGATTGAGGTTAGGAGAAAAAAGAGCCCGTGGCTCGGGTGTCCAGGATAAGAGCGAGGCAAATCACGGGGCATGCACTGCAAGGAGGCATCGCATCATATGCTCTGGAGAACTGTGCCCTGGAACATTGTGGCCTGTGATAAATTAACCACACCTTTGCCTTGATAGCTTCTGTGTCGACCTGCTCCAAAGGTCGGCCATTCTCAGCCTGCACAGTTGCACGCGGCGAGGGTGCACCATAGAAGAAGAAAAATAATATTATATTTGTTTTCCTCCTTTCAAAAAGCGTCATTTTGTGTGTTTAGACTTAACATGGAATGAACCTCCCAACTAAGCAACAATATTTACTGGACCTCTCCCACCCACCCGCTTCCCCCATCACATCGGCACAAGGATTATCCAAGGAGAAGCAGAGGACATACATTGCATGATACACCACAATACATGTATGAATTGTGTAATACAAAGTTGAGTTTGAGACCTCTTAGCGTTCACAACAGCAAATCACGCTTACCTTGAAATAGATGTCATGAATAAGCCGTTCCTCTTCCTCCCTCCCCCTCTTAACGCCCACCCCGTCAGGATCGAAAAAGAAATCACTCAGGGGAAACGGCACCGCCTGTCGCCAAGCTGACGTGGCAGCCGCGGCGCGTTTCACCATGGATACGTACGCCGCCTCGTCAGCGATGAAAGCGCGCGTTTCACCTGGCGTTGTTGCTGCTGCTGGTGCTGTTGAGTCTGGTGCTGCTGCTGCTGCTGCTGCTGCTGGTGCCTCCCCACTTCTTGACGAATCTACAACCGAGACTGTAGAAGGAAGATCAGCTGAAGCAGAGAAATCGCCAGCAGCAGCAGCAGCAGCGGCGGCGGCGGCAGCGGCCTTTCGAGCTTGCCTTCTTCGCTCATTCTGCTCGATCAGACTTAGACCGCTCTCCCTGGCTGCTCCCTCCGAACCTCCGTCCGCACCTGCTGTCAGCCGCCGAACCTCGTCGCCGAGCGCGATGGTTAGGTTCGGCGAGACCTCCACCTTGATAGGCTCGACGTCAGAAACAATTTCAGATTGCCGTTGCTCTCGGACGGTTTCTGCGGCGTCATTTCTGCCGTCATTCCCACTCCCTGATCCTGCTGACTCAGCTCGAGCAGCAACCCGGCTAGGCTTCCCTTTTTGCGCTAATGGAAGGGTGCCACGTTGACAGCATCCGCGGAGATGGCGGCGGACAATGACGTGGCAGGATGAGAGGCGGGAACCATCGCGAACAGACCTGAAACATCCACCGTGCAGTGCCGAGATCCCGCTTATTTGACTAACACCGCAAACACGAGAAAGTTCGTTATCCGGTAATAAGGCGACGCACGGGGAAAGAATCGAGCTCGCCATTCTAGCCTTGATATTGGAACTAGAATACACCCGTCCGTTAGGAGATCACCGCCGCCAGTGACATATCCTGCTTGTATCGCTCAGGGCGTATCTAATGTCACTCGGCACATCGCTAGTGTCGCTCGGGGCGCAGGTTATCTAAGCTCCCGCCTCGGGAACTTCGGGGTCTTCCAGAGTGCCGTATTGGACGGTAAATGCGAACCGAGGATGCTCTGTTTTATGCTGGAGCGGTCGACAGAAAACCACCGTTGAAACGCACACGGATTTGTGTGCCTAGGGAGTACCGCGAATCACAGGGTTTTAGCAGGAGGGGTTATGATTATTCGAATAGCTGGATTATGTGAAACCTAATCAACCATTTAGTTATTTAGGTACAACTAAAGTACAAGAATTGAGACAAATGTTCACAGCAAGATTGACTGAACTGTGAGCATGCAGACCTTGTTGCATGCTGTCATCTTTTGCGAGCTTCTAGTTTTTTTGCCTCCTTTGCTGCACACGCAGGTGATATTGAGGGAGAATCAGCAATCCAGAAAGGCGAGCTTACTGAAAAAAGAGGAACAATAACCAGTTGCCAGGAACAAATGAGGAAGCAGGAAGATGAAAAGAAAACTATAAATACCCACAAGAACAATAAAATATTAAAACAATATCCACAAAAAGTGTACTTACCCAATCGCTCCTCCTCTTTCTTCTTAGCCGCCTCTTCCCGCTGCTGGCGAATAAGAGCCAAGCGCTCTGTTGTAGGCACAAAGGGCCAGGCAAACAAGGGAGTGAGAAGGGTGTGTGGGGGGGTGCTAAAGGTGAAGGAGAGAGGAACGGTACATGGAGAGGGGGGAAGACCATTAAGTGAGACGGGGGAATGGGGTCTTGGGAAAGAAAACGGGATGGGAGACCGATGGTGTCTTGTAAAGAGAAACATCGAGTTACTGAATACCGGGAAAAATAAACTGCAGCGTAACTTATGAGGGCAATGGAGGGTAATTCAGTTTGTCCACCTGTACCCGTCCCCGTCTCACGTATGGCTCATTCATTCAGGTGACTTTTGAGTCAACTCAAATGACATATGGCCCATTTGTTCAGGCACATGAGACACATAAGCGAGACGCATAAGAGAGAAGCATCAGCAAGACGCGCAAGCATGAAGCCAAAGCGAGAAGCATAAGCGAGGCGCATGAGGAGAAGCATAAGCACACCTTTTGCCACACCCACCCACCCCTCTCCCTTGGTCAACAGCTGTGTCTGTTGAGGCACAAACATGATTAACATTTATTTTAATGAACATACCAAGGTCTTTCTTAGACTGCTCTGTCTTGCCCTGCTCCTGCAGCTTCATGTATCGCTCCTTTCCCCTCTCTTTCTCTATCTCCTCCCTGCCCTCGCACAAGCGCAGACGCACAGACACAGAAACACAAAGCCATACACACATACGCACATACACGCACATGCACACGCACATGCACACCTTGCACACACTCACGCACACACGCACGCACATACACACACGTCCACACACAAATGCACGCAGTACGGCTCACGCATACAATCACGCCCATTCAGACAAGCAGCAGATGCACAATCCCAAGCACAGACATAGAGAGAGAGAGAGAGAGGACTTAGCCTCTGTCCCTTGCCTCTGTCCCTTGCCTCTAGGCTATATAAGGGTCCCGTAGGGGCCTCTTCCCCTCATTAGTTCATTCAGTTTCCAGATTTTCTCCGGCGGAGAGAGAGCGAGAGAGAGTGAGGACTTAGCCTCTGTCCCTTGCCTCTGTCCCTTGCCTCTAGGCTATATAAGGGTCCCGTAGGGGCCTCTTCCCCTCATTAGTTCATTCAGTTTCCAGATTTTCGTAGGCGCTCGCGCCGGCGGCCTGCGGCCGCCAGCGCTCGCGTTGCGCGGCCTTCGGCCGCGTGCTTCGGGGTGGCAAGGATTAGCAGCAAGGAAAACAATAATCACACTACACAAGACAGCGATGGGCCACGCGCCAAGCTACTAGATCACAAGATGCAAAGGGTCTACGCGCGGAGGGCGCCGGAAACTACATCAGATGGGCCTCCAGCGCCGCGAGGATACCACGCGTGGTCCTCCACAGTTGCTGGACCACTAACGCGGTCGCGCCTACGGCTTCAATCCCGCCACCAGCCTGGAGGTGTGCGGTCAGACCCTGGACCGTCCCGTCCAGTTCTGAAACCGCAACGCCTCCCAACGCGGGCGCTCCCAGCACGGGTAGGAGGAGGAAGGCAAGTTGCGCAGCCGCCGCCAAGCAATCTCCTCGAGCCTCACGACCGAGAGTGCTCCCTGGGCTCTGGAGAATGGCGAAGTGCGCATTCACCAGAATCAGTGTCAGGGCCTGCTGGCACTCCACCAAGCGCCACAGCTGCGCAAGGGTCGCCGTGGGAATTTGAGCCATTCCCGTCCTCAACGCGGCAGGCGGAACGGGAAGAGGGGGCGGAGGCTGCACGGACGGAGCTTCAGCGAAACGACGAGGAGGAACGAAGGCTCCCCTCGCCCCTCCGCCTCCCACTCCCACAAATCCCGTGTCCGGAAGAGGGGGAATCCAGGGCAGGGGCGGATACTGCGAGGCAGACACAGGACGAACGTAGGCAGGCGGAGCACGGTCACCGCCAGGAGGAGGAGCCCGCGGGTACGCAGATGCGTGCGGAGCAGGCGCAGCAAGGGGCGCGGCCGGAACCTCCGCATTCACAGGAGCGGGAGCGGGCGCAAGGGCGGCGGGAGCCGGGGAGCTACCAAGATTCGGTGCGCCATTCAGAGCGTTGCGCATCGCCGCTGCGAGCATCCCCGGGAAATCCTCGCGCAGCTGCTGCATCTCGCTCGGCCCACCGCGCCCGCGACCGTGACCTCCCCACCAGCCACCGCGACCTCCGCGATGCGCCGAACGATACGACGAGGAGGGGCGACGCCGAGGAGAACCTCGCCCCCGATGCGCTGCTGCATTGCCCCCCACGGCAGCGCGTATCTGAGACTCCGCGAGCCGCTGCGCGACGGGATTCACCGGCGCAGCCGAAGGGGCAACCAAGTCGGCAGAATCGGGGCCGGCGCCCACCGCTGTCCCCAGCGCAGGGCCCCCAGCGACAGCTTGGGCGGGCAGCTGCGCCACATGCGACGGCTGCGCAACGGGAACCGGCGCACCGGACACGGGAACAGCGTGCGGAAGGCCTGGCGGGGGCACCGGCGACAACGGGAGCGGAACCGCGGATGTCGCAACAACAGCAGGGGGAGCCGCGGGGAGTAGGGGAGCAGCAGCAACAGCAACAGCGGCAGCAGGGGCCTGAGGCGGAGCAATCGCACTCTCAGCGGTGTGACCTTGGTCCACCTCTGACTTCTCCGCTTCAGTCGCCATTACAGCGAACGCGTCGGCAGCAGGCGATCGAGGACGCAAGGTCGCGCCAGAGCGCGGGAGGAGCGAGTCGAGGGAATCCTCCGCCGGCGGCGGCAAATGCGCGGACGCGCGAGGGCCGTGCCGGAGGCCGAGGTCGTGGAAGGAGTATGCGCGAAGGCGGACCGGAGAACGCGTTCCAGACGGCGGCGCTAGGGCTTTAACGGAGTTGGTAAGAGCTAATGAAGCAGATGCTTTGTCGGGGAGTATTTATGAGGCGGAGGAGGAGGAAGCAGACTCAACCTCGAATGCCTCGGAGGAGGCCCAGTCACAGACTCCTGCACAGCAGAGAGGCAACCCAACCCACGCCCGAAGCGCGGCAACAATTTCCATTCACGCACCCACCCAGCCGCGACCACCCCCACAGATTCGAACCGCTCCCAACAACCCTGACACCACTGCCAACCAGCCCGCCCAACAAATCCCGCCACCAACACCTGGGATTGAACCACGAACTGCAGCGAGGGGTAACCAACAGCAGCCACAACCCCTCCCCCAAAAATCGCCCGAAGCCCTCGCCAAGGACGACACACTTTTCGCAAGTGTCAGTAACTGGAATCTGGACAATCTACGCGACAGTCGCAACGCACCTCTAGCACGTCGCCTTCCGGAAAAGCTGCGTCTGCTTTTCGCAATGGTCTTACTGACACCACTGCTGCGACTCGCCGACGACCCTGATAGCACCCAAGCCTGGACGGTTCTGCTGTTTGCCGCTCGCCTGACATTGCGTCAGCAGTCGCCGAAGCACCCCGATTGGAAGGCGACCAGAAGCAGATTGCGTAAATTCCTGCGAGGGGAGTGGGAATCACTTTACCAGGAAACGGTGGATTCGCTGGAGCAGCCCCCACCCCCCAGGAACCAACCGGATGACCTGGGGGTTATCTCCAGGGCAGAGGGTCTGGCGCGACGTGGCAGTCTGCGAAGGGCTGTCATGGCACTTGAAGCGACACCAGTCAGCAAGCCGACCCCAGAAGTTCTGGAATCTCTTCGCGCCAAACACCCACGTGCCCAGCACCCCGACACACCGTGGCCCCAGCCTGAGCCGGACACTTACCTGGCAGTGTCGCGAGAAGTTTTCATGAAGCTTCTCTCAAAGTGTGAAAACGGGGTTGGCGCTGGCCCCTCAGGCACGACGTTCGAACACCTGCGCGAAGCTGCACTGATGCACACGGCGGTCAGCTCACACTTACATGCGCTTGTCAACACGATCCTTCGCGGGAAGCTGCGCACGGAGGTTGGGGGGCTTCTTACCGCATCACGGTTGATAGCCCTCGATAAGCCAGACGGAGGGACAAGGCCAATAGCAATAGGCGAATGCCTCCTACGACTGGCAGCCAAAGCAGCGCTCACTCAGCTGGCAGAAGCGGCTAGGGAATTTTTCTTACCATTACAGTTTGGAGTTGCCGTGCCGGGGGGAGCAGAAGCAGTGATTCACATAGTTAGAACTTTCACCTCGGCCAATCCAGAGGCGCTAGTCCTGCAGGCGGATCTTGCTAACGCCTTCAACAGCGTCGATCGCCTCGCCATAGCGACAGCGCTGAAAGGCTCGCATCTGGAGCCGCTACTGCCTTTGGTGATCTTCTCTTACGGCCAGCCGTCTGCACTTCACCTGGACGCAGCTTTTGACCACGCGCCCTTGCTCAGCGAGACTGGAGTCCGCCAAGGGGACCCCCTCGGCCCCCTTCTTTTTGCCGCGGCCATGCATCCGGCTCTGAAGGCTGTTGCGGAGGCGCACCCAGATGTCATCTGCCTTGCTTACGCGGACGATGTTACCTTCTTAGGGGACCCGTCGTCATGTGCGGCCGCTTTTGATCATTTCACGAGCCTCCTGGCGGAAATCGGGCTCAAACACAACCCCGCCAAGTGCGGGGCCTGGTCCAATAGATCGCCGGCGAACTACACCCTGCCCGAGGGGGTTCCACTCAGCAGCGACGGGTTGAAAGTGCTGGGCAGTTACATCGGCACCCCAACAGCCACATCCGCCTTCATACGTTCCAGCCTGGAAGCGATGGGAGCGCCGCTGGGATTGATAGAACGAATGGAGCCTCAGCTGGCGGGACTGCTGCTGTCTCGGTGCGTCTCGCGCCGAGTGTCTTACTTGGCCCGCACGACTCCCCTTCCGTCCCTGCCCCAGGTGGAGTGGTCCGAATGGGGGAGGCGACTGCTGGATACCCTGCTCTCGGCATGCGGCATAAACCACCCGCGGGGGGAGGAGGAAATTTCACGCACTTGGGCGCAGGCCTCCCTCCCCGTCTCGCTTGGTGGGCTCGGACTGACAGACCCGTCCGTGGAGGGAAGCTACAGCTTCCTCGCCAGCTACACGCAGGCTCATCTCCTGCTGGACTCCCTGGAGGACGAATGCACCGGCCCATTGGAAGTAACACGCGAGGTGATGCGCGGTCCCTACACTCAGGCCTCCCCCTTGACCGAATGGCTAGCGAAATGCGAGGAGGAGCTCCCACTGCCAGCTCAGGAAGCCCTGCAAGCAGAGAGAACAGCCCCAACCGCAGGGAAGCTGCAGCACGGGCTGGCCACGGCTATCCAGGGCCAGCGCTATGCTGTCCAAGTGGAGGAGGTGAGGGGGATGAGCCCGAACCCGAACAATGGTCACACGCAGCGGATGATGTCCCTGTCGGGGTATGGCGCAGGGGATTGGTTAAACGCGGTGCCTCTGCACCGCGCGCTACACCTTGAGGCTCCGCACTACGCCAATGCGCTCCAGTTTCGGCTGGGCCTCCCCTTTGCGGCTCCCGGGGTCTGCAATTGCTCGAAGAAGGTGCAAATCCCAGACAAGCGGCTCCCAAACCACCTGCTACGATGTGGGACAGGGGGAGGGCGCACAAACACGCATAATGAGCTAAGAGATGAATGCGCGCGAATGGCGCGCGACGCAGGCTTCATGGTGCACATCGAAACGGCCGCTTTCAGCCCAGTGGAAGAGAAGAAGGCTGATCTGGCCCTCCGCTGCCGCTCCAATGGCGCCGTCTACATCTGTGATGTGACGGTGACGGATCCCATCAGCACCCGCGACAAGAATGCAACTAAGGGGCGGGGGTGGGCAGCACGGGAAGCAGCAGATAAGAAGCACGGCCTCTACAGGGACCGCCCCGAGTGGGTGAAGTTTTTCCCACTTGCGGTCGAGACTTATGGGTGCCCATGCCCTGAGACAGTGGATTTCCTGAAGCTGCTCGCGGAGACGGCTGCAAGGCGGTTTTTTAACGCCGAGCCAACCTCCTACCAAGCTGCCAAGCTCTTACACCAATATCGGCAGCGGTGGTCGGTGGCTCTACAAAGGGGGCAGTCGATTGGATACTTAGAGAAGTGCAGCATAGCGGCTGCAGTAGAATACCCACTGCTGGAGGCAGTAGGTGAGGCTCCGTCCCTAGGGGACTGCCTCTCGGTCCTTGATCCTGCGCTGGACCTAGCTTAGGGGGGGGGGGGGGGAATGGTAGAAGAGTAGTAAGAGGCTTTATGCACCAGACTCACAATAGCTACCACCTTGCATGCCTGTAAGTCTTATGATAATCAATGAAAGGGCCATTCGAGAGAGAGGACGCATGTGGTGTAATTTGGCCTACATCAATGAAAGGACCATTCGAGGGAGTTATAAAGACGCTGCATGCACCGGGCACGCCAATGTAAAATGTCGCAAGCTACGACACTGCCCCTGAACTAGCTACTAGTGCCGGCTATTGTTAGTAATAGTCAACGCAAACGCACCTTTCACGGCGAGAGAGTTGCGTGGTGGCGTTGGTCTGTCAAGGATGAGAAGGAACACGGGAGAGAGGAGGAGGGAAGGGTGAGATGGGGGAAGGACAAGGTGTAAAGGAGTTGGGAGTGGCGAGGAACGGAAGGAAGGAGGAAGGGTTGAGCGAAAGGAGGGAGCGATAAAGAAGGCGAGGACGAGAAAGAGGGGAAACGTGGATGAAAGAGAGGGGGGACAGAGAAAGGGAGGAGAGACGAAAAGAGCGAGGGGAGGAATGTGAGGCCGAGGAACAAGACAAGAGGCTTCACTCTCGCTAAAAAGAGCTGTCAAGGCAAGGGTTGTGAGACGTCTCAAATCCATGGGTAGGGGAGCGGAGGGGAAACGTGGCACAGGGTTCAACACTCCCAGCCCATCTCGTAATACTCACAACCACGCCTTTTACTCACAAAAACCAACCCATCTCGCTATACTCACAACCAACCCATCTCGCTATACTCACAACAAACCCATCTCGCTATACTCACAACCAACCCATCTCGCTATACTCACAACCACCCCATCTCGCTATACTCACAACCACCCCATCTCGCTATACTCACAACAACCACCCCACAACCACCCCTTTGTTATACTCACATCTGCCTGGGAAATCTTGACCGCGGACTTTCTGGGCGCATTGGGGTTCTCCACAGCGATCAGCCCTGCCACGCCCTTGTGCTTCTGGCGAGGGGGGAGAGACAAATGGAGAGACGGAGAGAGAGTGGGGAGGAGTACGGAGATTCTAGTCTGAGACGTCGTTACACAATCCCCTCTCCACAGCGACCAGCCCTGCCACACTCTTGTGCTTCTGGCGTGGGGGAGAGAGAGGTGCGGGGAAAGAGAGGGGCGGGGAGAGGGAGAAAGGGGAGGGTGAGGGGAACGAGCATATTCTGGTCTGAGGCGTCTTGACACAACCCCTTCCTGCGGCCTTCCTGGGCGCATTTGGGTTCTCCACAGCGATCAACCCTGCCACGCCCTTGTGCTTCTGGCGAGGGACAAGGAGAAATGGAGAGATGGAGAGAGGGGGATAGGGGGGAGGGGGAACACGCATATGCTAGTCTGAGACGTCTTGACACAATCCCTTCCTTTCCTGCTGCCTTTCTGGCCGCATTAGAATTCTCCACGGCGAAGAGCCAATGCCCTTGTGCTTCTGGCGCGGGGGAGAGGGAGGTGCGGGGAAAGGGAGGGGCGTGAAGAAAGAAAGAGGGGCATGGGGAAACAAGGAATGAGCACAAGTGGTTCAGGTTGGAGAGCGAGACGTGCAGTTTTGATGCTAAGTGATCCAGGAATTAAAGCAAGTACCCAACACTCAACCCTCTATCAATTTCCTCTTCTCTTTCTCTCTCCTCTCGTCAGGTTTATGCTCCCTTCTCCTCTCCTTTCTCCATTTTCCCTCCCACTCTCTCTCTCTCTCTCTCTCTCTCTCTCTCTCTCTCTCTCTCTCTCTCTCTCTCTCTCTCTCTCTCTCTCTCTCTCTCTCTCTCTCTCTCATTCTCTCTCCCGTCCCCCTACCCTCCGCTCCGTTCTGCCCATGTCTCAACCCCCCTTCTCTTACCTCCTCCTCCCCCTCCTCTTCCGACTCCTCCTCACTGCTCCCCTCCTCCCCTTCCTCCTCCGGGTCGTCCTCCTGATCCCGATTCTGCCAATGTGACCGGTGGGGAATCGGGAGAAGGGTTGGAGAATCAGGGAAAGGGTTGCGAGTCTTACTCAAAAGTCTCCTCCTCACTGCTCCCCTCCTCCCCTTCCTCCTCCGGATCGTCCTCCTGATCCTGATTCTGCCAATGTGACCGGTGGAGAATTGGAAGAAGCAGATCAACACAACCAGAAGTTGCGAGAGAAGTTAGGTTTATTAGATTGTCTGGAGAGACAGAGAGAAGAGGACGCAACAAAAACGCGACGTCAATCTAAAGACGTGATTTTTACTGATTAATCCTTGACGGACGTCTTCGACGTCAAAGGCGAAGAATACGTCCCGATAGTACGTGCGTACAAGTCTAAACTGACACTCACCCGCCGCTGGTACGGCACAGAGGCTCCTTCGATCGCGCCTTATGAAAGACGACGTATGTCCGACAACACGTGCGTACAAGTCTAAAATTGACACTCACCCGCCGCTGCTTCCACTTAGGCTCAGATGACGTGCCTGACTCTGCCGACACAGAAAGTTCGTGGAGGGAGGGCGAGAAGAAGGAAGTGCGATAAGGTGAGGGGAAGGGGGGGGTGAGGAGGAAAGGGGGAGAAGAGGGTTTGAGGGTTGAGGTGGAGGGTGAAGGGAGAACGAAGGCGAGAGGACGCAAATTGAGGGAAAAAACCAAGTTTCGAAGAGCCTAATGACGAATTCTAGGAAAAAGGTAAACGAAATCGCTATGCAAATGTCTATCTGGTAGTCGAGTCCAGATTCATTAGACATGAACGGAACTGGCCAACGAAAACGAGGGGTTAGAAGGAGAGGGTAATATGATCTGACCCGACGGCGAAAGCACGAAGAGCTAGGAACAGGTAGGAAGTACAAAACTCCACGACACGATCAAAGCATTTCAAGTGTACAACCGACACTCCCTCTCCGCTTCTTCACTCCGATCCACCTTCTCTCTCCCTTAGTTTCACATATTCTATTCACCCTTTCTCCATTTTTTAACTCGTGTTCTCCCCATGCGTACTCATTTCCTCGACTGTCGAGAAGTGTCTGCGACCCGTCGGTCCACCTTTCCTCCCTCGACCTGCGCCGCTCCCCATTTTTGCTTTGGAAACCCTTGACGCTAACTCGCTACTACAGCACGAAAGAAGCTAGCCGTTACAATATTGGTCCGATGTAAAAGTTGCTTGCTAGACAACGGCCAGAATACCAGAGAGGAAGCGCGTTAGTGGATGGAGTAGGTTGTGAAGATTTAGGAGCCAGTCTTTGGGAATGCCGAAGAGAAATGCGAAAATTGCAAAATAAGACTGTAGTTGTACGCATTGACAATGTAGATGTACAAAAATATTCAACCACCAGAACGGGTATTCAGAAAGTCATTATTATCTACATACATCCTGCTAAATGCAGCAATAACCTAATCGCAGCAGGGTATCCCCAAGTAAAATAACCACCAATTCATAGCAAAACCTCCAGTCATTTCATGCCCATACGGCGAGCAAGCTCATGGCTCCAGCGCCCAGAAACAAAAACACAAACCCAAAGAAATACGCAACCGGATCCTTGGGGGTGTTTTCGTCGTGCTCGTCGAACGTCGGCACTAACAAGTCAACGAGTCCGTTGTAAATGAGGATGCCGGCGGACACGGCATTAAACGCGCCCTCAGTCGCCAGAGCAGCCTGGCTGTTGGAGTTATAGGACGAGTGGACAGCCAACCCTATAGCCACGCCCAGAGGCGTGGTGAATGCAAACAGCAGCCCCATGCAGAGGGTCTTGAGTAGCGAGAAGCGGCACGGGGCAACGGCAGTACCTAGACTTATGCCTTCGAAGCCCTGATAACAGCGACAGAAAGGGCGCGAAAGGACAGTGGTCAAACCACGAAAATGTGGGGACACATTAGACCTCTGAGAGAGAATCGGGGTAGCCACGGGGAAGGAGGGATATGAGGCATGGAACAAGTAAACACCTGGTGGCAGATGAGGGCAATGGGGAAACCCCTTGAGAGGACGGAGGGTTTTGTGCTAGAAAGAGAATGAGGGACACATGGAGAATGTTTCACACCTGGTGGAAGACAAGAGCAATGGCAAGGCTCTTAATCTCCCCGCTATCATGGTTCGCCCCGAGGGCGATTCCAATGAAGATGGAGTGAAAGATGAAGGCGCGGAATGGGGGAGGCATGGAGCATGCAAAAGAGACTTAAGGAGGGCGAGACGAGCACAAGGATACACACCTGGTGGAAGACGAGGGCAATCGCGAGCCCTTTGATCTCTGCGCTGTCATGGTTCGCCCCGAGCGCAATCCCAATGAAGATGGAGTGGAAGATGATACCCATCTCTAGCGTGTACGCCACCGCTCGCAGCGACGACAGCGCCACCGCTTCCCGCATCTGGCTCTCCTCGCTCTCCTCCCGCCCCTCTTGCTCCTCCCACTCTGCTTTCCCGGTTTTCATTGCTTCCTTTTCCTCCTCCCCTGGTCTCACGTCCAGCGCGCAGTCGGGGCAGGCGGGGCACTTGGTCTCACAGCACTTAGCTAAGCACTTGGCGTCAATGCACTTAGCGTCTGTGCAAGTGGAGTCAACACACTTAGAGCCAGCACACTGGGATTGACCACAGGCAGCAGAGGGGCAGGTGGTCTCCAGACAGGTGACTCCGTGGCAGGTGTTATCTGGACAGGTTGTGTCTGGGCAGGTGCTACCTTGGCAGGTGGTTTCATGACAGGTGGCGTCATGGCATGTGATCTCGTGGCATGCGGTGCTGTGACAGGTGGATTCCGGGCAGTCGTGGCAGATTGCTTCAGGGCAAGTCACGTCCGGACACATGGCATCGTGACATGTGGCATCATGGCACACAACTTCGTGGCATGGGATGTCATGGCATGTGGCATCATGGCATGCCGTGTCATGACAAGCAGCAGCAGCAGCACTGCATGGGGCATCACAGCACGGGGGGGATGCATGGCATGCCACATCAGGGGGGCTGCCCCCATCCGTTTGCCATGCCCTCTGCTGCTTCCCATCTTCCCTCAACCTCCCATCCCTCTTGCTGCTTCCCCGGCCACTGCCGCTGCCACCGCCATTGCCGCCTTTGCTAATTCCCGCTCCCTTCTTCCTCCTCCCGCCAGCCAGCAGCGCAGCAACAACTCGTGCCACTCGCCCCACACCACCCGCACCCAGCCTCCGCTTCTTGCCGCCACTCCTGTTGCTGCTCCCACCAGCAGAACCAACAGAATCAGCGGCAGATGTAGCAGCAGCAGAGGGGTGTTTGCGGCGCCAGGAGAGGAGGAGGAGCTTCTTTAAGTAGCACTCGACGAGGAAGGAGAAGAGTGCTGAGAAGAGGATGAAGACCGGCGCCCAGGGGAAGGGGGAGGAGGAGATGTCCAGGCATGGGTTTGACAGCGCCTCCTGTGCGCCTGGTTAATGAGAAGAAGGGTAAACGGGGAGGAGCAAGGAGCGGGAAGGGCAGAGAAGGGGATGAAGACCGGCGCCCAGAGGAAGGACGAGGAGGCGATGTCCAGGCACGGGTTTGAGAGCGCCTCCTGTGCGCCTGGTTGAGAAGATGGGAAGATGGGGATGAGGAAGGAGCAGAGCGCTGAGAAGAGGATGAAGACGGGCGCCCAGGGGAAGGACGAGGAGGAAAATTCCAGGTATGGGTTGGACAGCGCTTCCTGTGTGCCTGGTAAATGGGACGAGAGGGGATGACGTTGGTGAGCTGGGAGCGGGAGGAAGGTGGGTCGAAGATGTGCAAAATGGCAGCACAATGGCAGCCCGATGGCAGGGCATTACCAGCACGATGCCAGCACAATGCCAGCACATTCTGAATCAATTTTCTGAAACGCACCTGGGAAGATGTGCACGATGGCCACGGCGAGCACGATGCCGGCAGCCATGGCGCGGAAGAAGAAGAGCAGCGTCTTGTGGCGCCCGCGCAGCAGGAATGGCAGGGCGAATCCGATGCTGGAAGAGGGAGAGAGGGGAGAGGGAGGTGGAAGGGAGGGGGGAGGAGGGAGGGGAAGAGACTTTTGAGTTAACTCAGATGCCAGCAGCCATGGCCCGAGCAGCGTCTTGTGGTGCCCGCGCAGCAGGAACGGCAGGGCGAAACCGATGCTGGAAGAGGGAACGACGGAGGGAGGGGGGAGGGGGGAGGGGGGAGGGGGGAGGGGGGAAGAGGGGAGGGGTTAAGAGGTGTTGAGGGGTTATGAATGTGAGAGGCGACCACTGCTGTTCTTAGACTCGCCACCAAGTATTTTGCATCCCAGGTCTCGATAAGAGAGTGTGTGATCCGTACTGTATGCATAATAGAGACCTTCGCAAAGAAAAAACGCGAGTGTATTTTGCGAGTGTGTGATCCGTACTGTATGTATTTTGCGTCCCAGGACTCGATAAGAGAGTGTGTGATCAGTACGCAAACGAGAACGAGAAGTAACAGTAGCTAGATTGACTCGCACACACGCTACAAATTAACGATGATGTCTCACATGCTACTAACGAGGATACCCAGCATGCCTCCGATCCGATAAGAGAGCGCCTCAGTGGAAGGCTGCATGGCTGCAGCACACGCCATCGCCGCTTCTGACGCCGGTGCTGCCGCCGACGCTACAGCCTGGATCAAACAGAGGGGATGGGGCGGAGGGGAGAATGGAGACAGCAGAGGGCGGAGGGGAGAGGGGAGAGGGCAAAGGGCGGAGAGGAGAGCGGAGAGGGCGGAGGGTGCTTCAATGGAAGGCTGCACGGCTGCAACGGTCCAACTGTGTGAGATGCGATATGAACCAGGAGGCTACATCGCTGCGCGGTTTGAATGTCATGCTACGACAAGTCCGTGACGCGTTCAGCAAAGCATTTTGGAAGGTAGGTCTGTGGGGTCGGCTGAACGATACGAAACACGCGACTGACCTCGGAGATTAAAAAGGGTGGACTTCGGCAAAGGTTCCGATTGACTCTCTCTCGACGAACGAGAGACGTTGCAAACGGCTCACTGCGCTTTTCTTCGTGTCCATCGATTGATGTTTTGCCCGTCAATTTCCAAGCTTTTTTCTAACAAAACGTCTCGTCCGAGCGACAAACTACTTTTGAGCCGACTGTAAACACGTCACACTGCGCTTTTCTCTGACAAACCATGTCGTCCATGCGCCAGACAGGGAGCCGATGGACCCGACGGACCCGATGGAGACGATGGACCCGACGGACCCGATGGAGCCGATGGAGCCGATGGACCCATTGAAACCAAAGGGACGACGATCCAACCGTGAGAATAAGCGCAGTTTTCAAGGAAATTCATGGGCCCGTTGTCAGCAATGGGGAGAACCGGAAACCATGGGGTGCGACGACGGGCTCACCAAGCACCAGGCGAATGTAAGATACAAGTTGCGACGACGGGTGAAAATGCCGAGCTCACCATGGAGGCCATAGCTGACTTGATGCCGACGGTTTTGTCGAATCACAAGCTACAGCTCCAACGGTCCGATCTGTGCGAAACGGCTTCGCGAATAGCTTCGAAAAAGATTCGCTGTCCGCGACGCTGCACGCTGTCCGCGCAGGCTATACGACACGCAGCACAACTAGAGCCGTCGCACGACGCGTCCACCCGCACGACATAGAGATTCTTCGCAGGAAAGTTCCTGGTCGAAACTAATGATTGGCCGAAGCTATTCCTGGTCAACGCGGATCCGGGTAAAGGCTAATCCTGGACACGTTTCAGGTCAGGCTCCAAACACGTAGCAACGGCTTGCCCTACCCAACCAGGGACACGAGTAAACTCGTGAGACGCTCTGGTGAGGCGGGGATATGGCTGGCCAGAAAAGGAAGCCAAGAGGAGATAGATGTGAGGAGCTGGAGCAATACACATTCTGGGAAGGGACGAGGCTGGGTTGTGCATAAAAAAGGTAGACACCATACGATGTATTACGGTTCAGTACGTTATGAGTAGTGTAAATGTATTTTTGGAGGAGGAGCTGCAGGTGCTGTGAGCCAAGGAAACCTCCAGCGGATTTGGTGCGGATAACTGGCGATGGGGGAAAGGAGGGTGCTGCGGGCTGGCCTGAACGGGGAAAGCGGGGGGCAACACGCGGAGAAATTGGAAGTGGGTGGAGAGAGGAACACGCGGTGTATGCGCACAGCCGAAATGGCGTCGTCACTGGCTGGGTGGGGTCCGCCGCTGCGCCTGGGGGGTGGTTCTTCAGGGAGAGACAAGAAAAAGAATCCGTCTCTAGGGTATGGTTCGGGGAAGGTGTGGTTGGACAGGGTTCAACCATATAGAAGAACCGCCATAGGTTGAAGTTCGGTGCATGCACCTTTTCGCACCTTTCGCGTCTCGCTTTTTGCTAAGCGTGAAGCTGAACTGAACCTGCCGAATACAGAAAGACGAACAAGGGTTCCAGGATCAGACTCCCTATAAGCTCCACTCGTTTTCCACGTAGTACGGGATGAGGACTCCAAATGTACGGAACAAGATACGAGTTTCAGGTTTCAGAAAATAAGAGTACACCTTGACGCTTTCATGTGAGGCTGATCCAATCCCAAGTTCAGACTCTCCCAGTCATGCCACTCCATGAAGCACTCGCTCACAGACACTCCCAACCAACCAACCACGCACCGCTGCTTTAGGGTTTCTGCTTATCTCAAGTGGCGTTCTGCAAGGGTATCGTGAGAAAATTAGCAGTTTCTTATGGCATTTTAGGCGGTAATTGTCCTCCTTTAGATCCGGACTTTGTTTTCTCGTAGCACCGTGCGATGCGCCGTTCGAGCCGATGGGAGAAGGCAGACGAAGCGAGCGATCCGGACGTTAGCGACGCGGAAGGAAGCGGCGAAGGCGGCGCAGCGGAGAGACGGCGGTGGCGGAAAAGCGACGAGGGGAAGCAGCAGCATGAGGAGGGGAAGCAGCCGCACGGCCGTAGCAGGCAAGGCCACACCGAATCGCATCATACATCCCGCCACCGTCATCACCACCACCACCACCGGCATAAGGACCGATCCAGGCACACGCGCCGCCGGCACAACGAATCGGACGACTACGAATCACCGGGATCCGCGTCAGATTACGAGGCGTCTCGCGACAATGACGTGGCGGAAGCGGCTACAACCGTCCCTGCTACAGCCGCTACAGCCGCTACAGCCGCTACAGCTGCTACAGCTACTTTCGCGACGCCAATAGGCGGCAGCGGGGCTGCCGCCTTCCCTTACCGAAAGGACCGACATTCCGCAAATAGGTCTTCCGGATCCGCGAAACGCGCGCAGAGCAGGGAGGAGGAGGAGAATGGCGAGGGGTTGGATCGTCAGCGGCAGATCGAAGGAGAGAGGAGCCGGGACCGGGACGACGATAGGGATTCTAAACGCCGGAGAAGGCACCGATTGGAGAAGGGGGATAGGGGAACCGGTAGTCCGGATAGGAGCCATGATGTCGGTGATAGAAATGATTTTCCGGATCGCAGTCGGCGAAAGAGTCCGGAGAGAGGTTTTGCGCGGTTGAAAGGGAAGGGAGGCGGTGACGGTCGGCGTGAGCTGTCGTTTCAGGCGGATCCCGCAGCAAAGGCGTCGCAGAAGGCGTCGCAGAAGACGTCGCAGGCGGCGGCTGTCGCACGGCCTGTCGCAGGGCAGGTTGGCGACGCGGGCGACGATGGCGACGACGACGCGCACTGGAACGCGCGGTTCGTGGACATTGATGCGATCGAGGTCGCGTTCGAGGCGCCACGGAGCCCGCTGTTTGAGGATCTCGAGGGGCCTGAAGACCTAGAGCGGTTCGGGGAAGGTGGGGTATTAACTACGGAGGCTCTTATAGGGACGTATGAAGACAAGCAGGAGAAACTGGGGGTTTCGCGGCGGGAGGAGCGGAGGGAGAAGGGTAGCAGCAGGAAGGTGACGGAAGCGAGTAGTGAGGACGAGAAAAGAGAAGGGAGGGAGAGAAAGGGTGATCAGGAGGAAGAGGGACAGAGGGGAGTGGAAAGGAGTGGCCGAGCCGGAAGAGCAAGGCAGGGAGGCAAGGTAGGGGATGAGGCCGGTGATGAGGAGTTGAATCCGGTGAGGAGAAGGGAGGAAGTGGTGGAGGAGAGGGAAGAAAAGGGAGGAGATGAGGAGGAGGGGGATGAGGAGGAGGAAGATGAGGAGGAAATTGAGGGTGGGTCAGCATTGCATGGTAACCGGGAGAAGGGGAGGAACAGGGAGAGGGAGAGAAGGGGACGAGAGCGAGAGAGGGAGAGAGGAAGGGACAGGGAGCGTGACAGAGACGGGGAGAGGGACAGGGGGAAAGCACGGGATGAAGGGGTAAGAGGGAAAGAGAGGAGGAGGAGGGATGTGGAAGAGGAATGGCAGGGTGACTATAGGCGTGGTGATTATGGCGGGGAAGGGGAGCGTAGGGAGTGGAGGCATGGGAAGCGAGGAGGCAGGCGGGCAGATTCGCCGGGGCTGTCGTCTTCGTCAGGTATGCTCGGTGCACCCATGTGCTAGCCCTTTCTATTTTTGACTCGACTCAAAAACAGGAGGCAGGCGGGCACATTCGCCGGGCTGTCGTCTTCCTCAGGCATGCTCGGTGCAACCACGTGCTAGCTCTTTTTATCCACCACACCCCGCATTATTGACTTTTGAGTCGGCTCAAAAGTCAATTAGCAGATTCGCCGGGGCTGTCGTCTTCGTCAGGTATGCACCCATGTGCTAGCTCTGTTTATCCACCACACCCCGCATTGGTTCAGGTGTGCTGGCTCTATTTATGCACCACACGACGCATTGAGTCAGAATTCTAACTCTTGACCTGCATCCTGGAACATTGTTTTTACAAATCATGCAGTCTCCCTGTTCCACGTGAATTACATGAACCACCACATGAACCATCACATGAACCATCACATGCAACATCACATGAACCATCACATGAACCATCACATGAACCATCACATGCAACATCACATGAACCATCACATGCAACATCACATGAACCATCACATGAACCATCACATGCAACATCACATGAACCATCACATGAACCATCACATGCAACATCACATGAACCATCGCGTGAACCATCACATGAACCCAGTAGAGGAACCATGTAAACCATTTATACTACACTCGTATTCCTCTTTCCTCCCTTCAGAGCACGAGCAGCGGGACATGGGAAAAGAGAGAGGCAAGGGGCAGAAAGGCCGAATGCAGCAGCACAAGGAGGAAGACGAGGGAGGGCGATTCTCTAGACGTCTCAAAAACCCTAATATCGTTTTTCCCTTCTTCCTCCCTTCAGAGCACGAGCAGCGGGACGTGGGGAAGGAGAGAGGCAAGGGGCAGAAAGGGCGTCAGCAGCGGCACAAGGAGGACGACGAGGGCAGCCCAGTGACAGTGGCCAGGGGCAGCGGAAAGGGTGCCAAGGCGGGCAGTAGAGACGGCAGGACTTTTGAGACGTCTCAAAAGGAAGACGAGGGCAGTCCAGTGGCAGGTCTCAGGGGCAGCGGAAAGGGTGCCAAGGCGGGCGGACGGGAAGGTAGGGCTTCGTTTATTAAGGACGGAGAGAAGTATGAAGGAGAGGAGAAGGGGAGAGGAGAAGGGAGGAGGTGGGGCAGGGATCGGAAGAGGGAGGAGGAGGAAGAGGAGGGTGAAGAAGAGGGGAGGAGAGGCAAGGAGAGGGTTGGGAGGGGGAGGGAGAGGGGGAGAGAGAAGGGTGGGGATGGGAGGAAGGAGCGGAGGGATAGGGAGCATGGGGGAAAGAAGGGAGGTGTGGAGAATGAAATTGAGCTGGAAGCAGAAACGGAGAGGCTTAAAGAGAGTACAAATGCTCCTATCGACTATGAGGGTACCGACAGGGTGGCGAGGGAGGTGGAAGCAGGGGGGGGAAGGGTGGTGAAGGTATCAATTGAGAGAGTTAAGCTTGGGAAGGTATTATCTGGGGAAGGTGAGACCGATGGAAGGTCTTCTAAGTCTGGTAAGATGAGAAGATTCGTGGAAAGGGCTCAAGGAAAAGGTGCAGGAGAAATGGAGGAGGTAGAGGAAGAAGGGGGGGAGGAGGAAGAAGAGGAAGAGGAGGAAGCAGCGAAGGAGGAAAGGGGAGCTCTGGGAGAGGGACTGGCGATTCTGAATCAGAGTTACTCGAAGCAGAGACAGAGTGGGTTGTTGGGTGGTGGTGCTGCTGCTGCTGCTGCGAATAATAGTGGTGTTGCTTCTGGTGATGATGATACCAGTGTACTTCCCCAACTGACCGCAGCAGCTGCTGCTGCCGGCGTTACTGCCAACGCCGCCGCTGCTGCTGCTGATGGCGGTGTTGCTGCTGTGACCGGTGCTGCTGCTGCTGCAGACTCTACTGTGCTGGGGAGACGGGGTCTGAAGCTAGAGGGACCAGGCAGCAAGCGGGGGCCGGGTGGTGGTGAGGACAAGGGGAAGGTTGAGGCTCCCGTTGCTCGCGAGGCAAGGCAGGGACGCACGTTTGAGGCGCCTGGAAGAGAGAGCGAGGGGCGGGAACAGGCAGAGGCAGCGGGGAGGGAGGGAGCGGCGGGAGGTGAAGGGGATGAAGCGAATGAGGGGCTGAAACTAGTGGGGACAGGGAAGGGTGGCGGTGGTGCTGCTGCTGCTGGTGCTGCTGGTGACGCAGGTTTTGTGGGTTCACAGCCGCTTATGAAGGCAAGGGAAAGGGCAGAGGCGGGTGATGGAAGCGGAAAGAGGGGGGCAGGGAGTGCGAAGGGAGGAAAGGGAGAAGAGGGCGAGAAGGGGGAGAAGGGTGAGAAGGGGGAAAGGGAGGGGTCGATTGGAGAAGGGGGGCTTTGGCAGCAGCAGTTGAACAATGAGAAAGGAGGGGAGAGAGGGGCAAAAGGTCGTAGGAGAGAGAGGGAGGAGAGAGGGAGAAGAGAGGGTGGTGAAGGGCTGGAAGGGGAAGAGGGTGAGGAGGAGTGGGGAGCGGATGGGCGGGAGGGCGGGGGGAAATGGGGCAAGGAGGCTGGGGAGGATGAGGAGCAATGGAAGAGGAAGCGGAGGAGGAGGAGGAGAGAGGGATTTGGGGAGGATGAGGGGGAGAGGAGAACGAGGAGAGGGGTAGGTGTTGGGGAGGAGGAGGAGGACGAGGAGAGGGGTGAAGAGGGGAGAGAAACGGATGAAGAGGGGGGGGAAAGGGAGGGAGAAGGGGAGGAGGAAGGGTATGGGCGTGGGGGGAGGGGGCATGGGGGGAGGGGCGGAAGGAGGGTTGAAAGGCAGGAGAGCGGTCGGACTTTTGGTGCTGGAAGGAAGGCGGAGAGAGGGGAAAGAGGGGAGAGGGGGGAGAGGGTGGAGAGAGGAGAGAGAGGGGAGAGGGCCGAAGGAGTGGAGAGAGGAGGGAGAGGGGAGAGGATGGAAAGGGGGGGAAGAGGCGAGAGGGGCGAGAGGGGTGAGAGGGGGGAGAGGGGGGAAAGGGAGGCCAGATGGTGGTCTGGTCGGGAGGGACGATTTCGAAGGGATGGGGAGAGGGATAAGGAGAGAGAGAGAGATTGGGAGAGGGAGCGTGACTGGGACCGGGAGCGAGAGTGGGAGAGGGAGAGGGAGGGCGAGTGGGGAAGGAGGGAGTGGGAGAGGAGGGAGAGGGAGAGAGGGGAGAGGGACAGAGATAGGGAGAGGGAGAGGGAGTGGGAAGGAGGGAGGGAGAGAGAGAGAGGGGGGATGTATCAGGATGAATATGGAGGGGAGAGAGTGGGGAGGGCGAAGCGAGAGGGATCAGTCATGGGATCTAGTGTGGCAGGGGAGGGAGCAGTGGTAGACGAGGCAAGGAGGGGGAAGGAGCGAGAGCGGGAGAGGGAGAGGGGGCGAGATCGGGACAGGGAGAGCCAGATGGAGGGGGAGAAAGGAGGCTTTGATGGGGACAGGGGGATGGGTGAGGGGCGGAGAGGAGTGGGAGCGGGAGGAGGGGGAGGAGCAGGGGGAGCAGGGGTGGCAGGGGGAGGGGAAGGAGGAGGAGGAGGGGGAGGAGGGGGAGGGGAGTGGCAAGGGCGGTCTGATATGGCCCCTGGGCTAAAGAGAGGACGGGAAGGGGGAGGAGGAGGACGAGAAGGGGGAGGAGGAGGAGGGGGACGAGAAGGGGGAGGAGGAGGAGGAGGAGGGGGAGGTGGGGCGGATGCGTCCAACGACCCTTCTCTCCCCCCTCCCCCGCCCCTTCGCCCTGGTATAGACGCACCCTCTGTTCTCCCTGCTCCACCGAACCTACCCGCAGGTACGGAAGGCCTGCTTACCCCTGGCAGGTCCGGCAATGCCTCAGCAGCGGCAGCAGCAGCGGCAGCTGCAGCAGCAGCAGGGGGGATGGCTGGGCCTGGGGGACCGGGGGGAATGGGGGGAATGGGGCCTGGGGGCGCGGGGAGGAGGGGAATGGGCGGACCAAGAGTCATGGGGCGGGGGGAAGGAGGGGTCAGCGTGATGCTGCGCCCTGGGGAAGCATGGAGGGGCGGAGGGAGAGGGCCACAGGGATTTCTGCCCGGATGGGGGGGAATGGCGGGCCCTAGGGGACAACCAGGCCCAGGAGGCGGAACAGGGGCGGGAGGGGGCGGGGGAATGGGCGGAGCAGGGGGAGGGGGAGCGGCAGGGGCAGGGGGAGCGGGAGGGCAGGGGCTTGTGGGACCAGGAGGTCAGCCTTCCCCGGGTATGCCTCCCCCAGGCGGCTTCCCCCCCTTTCATGGTTTCCCAGGCCCAGGAATGCCTTTTCCTGGGGGACTGGGTTCAGGGGCGGGGGTTCCGCCCTTCCCTGGGGGCGGGGGGATGATGGGCGCGCCCTTCCCCCCGCACCTGGGGGCTGGGGGACCCAGGGGCGCGGGCGGAGGGGGGTCCCCAGGGGCAGGCGCGCACATGCGCGAATTAGGGTTTGGGCGAGGGGGGCCTGGGCCGGGGTTCAAACCAGGGGCGGGGGGAGGAGCGGGGGGAGGCGTGGGGGGAGGGGCGGGGGGAGGCATGGGGAAGGGGCCGGGGGATGGAGCAGCAGCAGGTGGGGGGAAGGGGAGGGGAAGGGGAGGCGGAAGATGGGGGGATATGGAGGGAGCGGGAGGGGAGGGGATTATCAGTTGGGATGCAGGCTTGGGGGGGCAGGGGAGAGGGGGAGGGGGCATGGGAGGCGCAGGGGGCGGGGGCCCTGGGGGAGGGGGGACTGGGGAGAGTGGCAGTGCCGGGGGGGGAGGAGCAGAGTCAGGAGGAGCAGGGGGCGGGGCTGGAGGCGGGGGAAGGAAAGAGGGAGAAGCAGGGAAGGGGGAAAGTGGGGCAGGAGGAGCAGGAGGAGCAGGGGGAGCAGGGGGGGCAGGGGGAGGAGATGGGGGTAGTGCTGGGGGAAGTGGGGGGCCTGGGCCAGCTGGGGCAGGGCAAGGCGTGGCAGGGAGGGGAGGAGGGGGCATTTCAGGGGGTCTTTCAGGGGGTATTTCCCCTGGTGGAGGTATGGTAGGGGCAGGGGCGGGGCCTTGGGATGGGGCGGGGAGGGGGAGGGGGATGGGGGGAATGGGGGGAATGGGCGCGGAAGGCATGGGCAGGGGTGGGGGGATGGGGCCGGGAATGCCGTTTGGGATGGGGGGAATGGGCATGGGAATGGGAGGCTTGGGCATGGGCATGGGTGGGGGTATGGGGATGGGCATGGGCATGGGCATGGGGATGGGTATGGGAATGGGTATGGGCATGCATATGGGCATGGGAATGCACATGGGGGGAGGCATGGGGGTTGGTGGGGGCCCGGGCATTGGGGCAATGGGAGGAATGGGGGGGAATATGACCCCTCACCAGCACCACCAGCAGCAGCAGAACCAGCAACAGCAGCAGAAGAGGCAAGAAAAGGATTTGGATGGGAAGGGGAAGGAGGGGGAAGATGGGAAAGAGGATGCGAAGCAGGAGGGGGAGGATGGGGGCAAGGGGGAAGCGAAGCGGGGAGTGGGTAAGGGTGATGAAGGGGTGAAAGGGGCAGTGGTTGATAAAGCAGTGAAAGAGGAGGGTGCGGAGGAGAGGGAGGGGCAGGAGGTGAAGGAAGAGGGGGAGGAGGAGAGACAGAGCGTTGACTCTGAGCAACGACAGAAAGAGCAAAAGCAGCAGCAACAGCAGCCGGAACAGCCGTCTCACTCCCCCGCTTCTCTTCCACCTTCTGCCATCTCTCACAAGCAACCGCCACATCAGCAGGTGCCACATCAGCCACCGCAGACGCCACATCAGCAGCAGCCGCCTGCGAACCAGGGCAGAAACCGTTGGTCACACCCTGGAAACTCACCTGGAGGGCCTGGGGGGCACCTGAACACGCCCCCCCTGGGTCCCCTCTCTCCTGGCCTCTTCCCAGGTGCTCCAGGTGCTGGCCCAGGGCCAGGCCCAGGCTCAGGTGTTCCTTCAGGTGTTTCTGTTGGAGGGCCAGGTGTGCTGCCACACCACCACCCCATGCCTGGGCCAGGCATGGGCGGTAGGTTCGGCGCCCACCCGGGCATGCCCGGACCTGGTGGTAGAGGTCCGGGAGGTGGCATGGGAGGGCGGGGACCGATCTTTCCACCTGGGGGCATGTGGGATGGTATGCCTGGTTCGGGATCCCCGTTCCTGGGAGGTCCGGGAGGCTGGATGGGAGGTCCGGGAGTAAGAGGCCCGGGCGGCCCTGGGTTTGGGCCGAACCTGATGGGTCCGGGAGGAGGGGGAGGCATGCCTGGGGGAGGAAGGGGCCTCAGAGATATGGGAGGGGTGGGGCAATTTGGAGGGCCTAGGGATATCCATAGAGTAGGTTCGGGAGAGAGGCACGGGGAGGGGAGGGGCAGAGGGGAGTTTTTGCGGGATGGGGAGGGTCGGAGAGGGGGTGTTGGCGGTGGTGGGAGGGGGATTTTAGGGGGGATGGGTGTGGGTGGAAGGCGGGAGGGTGAGAGGGAGGAGAGAGAGAGGATGGCTGGGGGGGTTGGGGCTGGGAGAATGGGAGAGGATGGTGGGTTGGGAAGGGGAGGTGGAGGGAAGGAGGAGGGAGGGGCAGGAGGGAAGGAGGGAGAGATTCAGGAGGAGAAAGAGATAGTGACAGGGAGGAAGGTGGAGGTGAGAGCAGTGGCGAGGCTGCTGGGTTCTCTACCTCTTGCTGCTGGTCTGGTGCATGGGGAACTTTTAGCTAAGTGTTTGCATGCAGCGGCAGCTGGGAAGGGAGAAGAGGGGGCGGCGGTAACAGGTGCTGGAGGAGGGGCGGGAGCAGGAGGGGCAGGGGTAGCAGGGGGAGCAGGGGCAGCGAGGGGAGCAGGTGCAGCAGGGGCAGCAGGGGCAGGGGCAACGGGGGGCCCTGCAGGAGGTTCACCTTTGCCCATTCCTTCTGCTGCTACTGGTGCTGCTGCTACGGCTGGTGGTATGGGTGCTGCTGGTGCTCTGGCAGCTGGTGCTGGTGCAGTGGCGCGTTTGCTGCCCTCTGCTGCTGCCGTACCATCCTCTGCCGCAGCAGCCACTGCTGGGATGTCTGGGCGTGCAACGGGGGGCGCTGCAACAGCAGAAGCGGGGGGAACGGCAGCAGGGGCAGGGGCAGAGGCGGCATTGTCCCATCTGCCTGCTGTTGATTCAAACGCTGCCAAGGCGGTTCAGGTGAGTGTGCAAGTTTTGGGTAGACTAGAAAGTCATCAGAGGCAGAGGCGGCATTGTCCCATCTGCCTGCTGTTGATGCAAACGCCGCCAGGGCGGTTCAGGTGAGTGTGCGTGTGAGAGCTCTCAGGACGTGGAAGCAAGGGCAGTTTCAGAGGCGGGTGGGGGGCGGCAGGCAGTAAGGGCAGGGGCAGAGGAGTTAGCACAGTCACGAAGCTCTAATGAGTCAATGACTGAGTTTTTGAAGATTCATATTTGCCATGGGTCGGCAGACGGAGTTAGTGCTGTGGAATTGTGGAGTCTAGTGGAATCGCTTGGGAAGAGCACTTACATTCACTCGGGTAGTAGAACACATGCAGGGCTGTTGACGTGCGTTTTCTCTCCTACCGCCTTTTCCTCCCTCGCTTCTCCACCCTTCTTCTTCTTCCCCGGCCCACTTCCCCCATTATCCCTCCCTCCCCCGCCTTCCCCCCTTCTATATTCTATGTGTGTAGATATTTTTCCGTTTCTTCCCTCCATTGCTCCTCGTCACCCTTGCCTGACGCTTCTCCCTTATTGCCTCCCTCCCCACTCTCCACCCCACCACCACAACCCCCCTCTCTCCCCCTCTTCCCTATCCTCCATCTGCCCCCTTCCGTCCCTTCCATCCCCTTCTCAACGCTTGCAGGCATGTCTGTCTCGTATTGTGCTCGCACCAGCCACTCACCCATCGCCACCACATCTATCCACCAATGCTGCTTCCTCCTCCTCACTCTTTTTCTCCCTACCTCCTGCCCTCCTCTTCTCATCGCTGCCCCCTTCCAATAAGCCACCATCCATCTCCCATACAAGCTACTCCATTACTGCCAAATTCCTTCACTCTAGTGAAGTTCCGCCAGCAAGCATGTCACTTCCTGCTTATCTCGCTTCTCCACCGGTTGTGGAGTTTAACAAAGCGTCTGCCAGTGCACTTAGCAAAGTGCCAGCCTGGCAGCCACACACCGTACCACCGCCGCAGCAGGTTCGGAAGGCGTCCAAGCCTAAGCAGCAGGCTCAAGGCCGCCGTGCAAAGCCGAGGAAAGGGAAGAGAGGAGGGGGGGAAGGAGGAGCGGAGGAAGGAGGAGCGGAAGGGGGAGGGGGGGTTGGGAATGTTCTCAAGTCGACTCAAAAAGAGGTGGGAAAGGTGAAGCGACATAGGGTGGGGTCTGAAGGGGAGAAGTTGGAAGAGGAGGGCACAAGTATGCTGCTAGATAGGATGGTGAAGCAAGGGGAGGAAGGAGATTTGAATGCTCTGCAGAAAGGCGGTAGTGGTATTGGTGGGGGTGGGGAGGGAGTTGCTGTTGTTGGTGCTGGTGGGGGTCGGGGTGGGGGTGTCAGGAGCAGGGAGGAGGGAGAGGAGGGAGCAGGAGGTAGAGGAGGGAAGGGATCAGGGAGTGTGGGCGGAAATGCTGTGGGAAGGACAGGAGTAGTGCTGCGGAGAAGGTTGGTGATTCGGCTCCCGAGAATGACACTCTCTGCTCTTTCTTCCACTCACAGGGTTGCTGTTTCTGCTTCTCCTGCCGCTGCTGCTCCTGTTTCTGCTGTTCCTGCTCCTGCTTCTGTTTCTGGTGCCCCTGCTCGTGTGGCTGCTACCGCTACTGCTGGTGGTAAGTCTGGTGACAATGCTGCTGCTGGTGGTAGTGATGGTGCTGGTGGTGGTGGTACTGTTGCTGCTGGTATTGCTCCTGCTGCTGGTGCTAGAACTAGGACCAGAGGCAGAAAGCAGCAGCAGCAGCAGCAGCAGCGGAGTGTTGAGGCTCCTAAGCAGGCACGAGGCAGGTGTGCTGCTAGCACAAAGCAGCAGCAGCGGGGTCGACAGCAGCAGCATAAGGAAGAACGAGCAGAGGAAGAGCAGGCGCAGCAGCAAGGGAAACAGGAGCAGGAGGCGAATGCGGAGGAACAGGAGCAGCAGGAGCAAGAGCAGCAGAAAGAGGACGAGGGGGTGGAGGAGGTGAAGAAGGAAGTGTTACAGACGGGTCTTGCTGCCCTGTTTGCACCTTCTGCTTTTGCTGCCAAAGCCACCAAGCTTGTCAGCAGCCCTGCTACTGCTGCTCCTTCTGCAGGCACTAAAGCTGCTGCTGCTAAAACTGCTTCTGCTAAGGCTGCTGCTGGTAAGGCTGCTGCTGCTAAGGCTGTTGCTGCTAAAACTGCTGCGGCAAAGTCAACTGCACCGAAAGCTGCTGCTGCAGCTAAAGGCAAAAAGCACGTTTCTGCCTTCGCTGTTGCTGCAGCTGCTGCTGCTGTTGAGGATTCCAAGCCTACCAGCTTGCCGGTTGCAGCCACAGACGATGGTAAGGAGACAGGAGGTGATTTTAAGACGACTGGTGGAGATTGTACTGTGACAGATGGCGATGGTAGAGAGGATGTGAGGCAGGCAGGTGAGAGGGACGAGGAGGAGGTTGGGAAGGGGGCTGACCAAGCTGTGGTGGAGGGGGGTGGTAGTTTGGCTTCCAGGAAGCGCAAGGCAGGTGCTGGTGATGGTGGTGATGGTGGTGGTGCTGGTGGTGCTGCTGCTGCTTCTGTTGCTGCTGGTGTTGCTGCTGGTAAGAATGCTGGTGGTGGAGGGGGTGGAGGAGGAGCGAAGGTGGAGGGGGGGAAGAGTGGAGAGACGGGAGAACCAGGAGCAAAGCGGGATGGTGGGGAGGAGGGAGACAAAGGAAAGGCTGAGAGGGGGGATGATGAGACAACCGAGAAGGGCATTGGAGGGGAGGAGAAGGAGGAGAAGAGAGAAGAGAGGCAGGACGAGGGGGAAGGGCGTGAGGGAAAATGCAGCAGGGATGCAATGGAGGTGGAGGGTATGACAGGAGGGGGAAGTGGAGAACAAGGGGGGGAGCAAGGGGAAGAGAAAAGGGGAGAGAATGGAGAAGAGAAAGTGGGAAAGAAAGAGGTGGAGAAAGGGGGAGAGGAGATTCAAATGGAAGGGGTAGGAGATGATGTGGTGGAGGTGGGAGTTGTGAGAACATTAGGTGCGGGAACAATGGGTGATACAGCAGGAGGCAAGGGAGAGGAGATGGATGCGGTTGTTGAAGTGACTGAAAGGGGTGAAGAGGTGGGGAGAGAGGGAGGTGGCGAGAGAGGGAGAGGTGAGGAGCAGATGGGTGCAGCTGAAGTGGCTGTTTCTGAAATGGATGTGACTGAGAGAGGTGTGATTGAAGTGAGTGCAACTCAGGGCAATGGGATGTCGCAGGAAGTTTCCCAGGAACCTGCAGAAGGGCCCTCACAGGAGGTTTCAGAGGCAGGCGAAGGGGCAGAAGCACGGGCAGGCGAAGGGGCAGGTGAAGGAACAGCGGACGAATCAGAATTGTCGCAGGCGTCAGCAGGAGCAAGGGGGGCAGGGAAAGCGCGCAGCAGGGCAAGAGCACCCAGGGGCAAAGGCACGGGTGGGAAGAAAGGGAGGAAAGGTGCATCTGGGGGAGGTAGAACTGCCCGGACAAGTGGGGGGGCTGCTGCTGTTACCTCAGCCGCACCTGAGGGGATGTTGGGGGAAGGAGGAGAAGGAGACGGGGTAGGGGGAGGAGGAGGAGTGGCAGAGAATGGGAGTGTGGAAGGTGACGAGGGGAAGGAGGATGAGGAAGTGAGGAGGGAGAGGGAGGAGAGGGAGAGGAGGGAGAAGGAGGCGGAGAGGGAGAGGATGAAAGCAATGAAAGAGCAAGAGGCGAGGGACAGGGAGGAGGCGATTAGGCTGGCGACGGTGCGGCAGAGCAGCAGAATCAGGTCGAGGCAGACGGGGGGGAGCAAGTAGGAAGGGGGAGTTCGGAGCAGCAGAATGAGCAAAATCTGGTTCAGGCAGACGGGTAAGGGAGGGGGGTGCTGGATGGTTGTTGGCGCAGCAGAACCAGGTCAAGGCAGGCAAGGGTAAGCAAGTAGAGGGGGAGGTGGTTAGATGGGAGAAGGATGAGGTGCGGGTCGTATCGAGCTGCTGGCCGCTGCGAGCTGGAATTTGAAAAAGTCTCCAATGGAGGGGTGTAGCAGCAGCGGCGATTTGGGAGAGTGATACCGGTAGGAGGAGCGGGCTTAACAGGAAACAATGACAGGTGGTTCAGAGGCGGATGGATGGCGTGATGGGAGGAAGTGAAGCGTGGAAATGTTGTAATGCGGAGGTGCAAGTAATTGTTGTGTGGAGATGCAACGAAAGTGTTGTGTGGGGATGCAGGGGAGTGTTATGCGGAGGTGCGAGGTTCGGTACGGTAGGCGTGTGTTGAGATGAGATGCGCAAGGAAGAGCTTCGGACGACTCTCCTGTTGTTTGCTATTGCGATATCCCTCTCTTGCCGTTCGTTGCATTTGTCGTGCTGTTTTCGTCCCGTCCAGCACATCCCTCCTCCGGCTTTTTGTTTCAGCGGTCTTCACTCCGGGCGTTGGACTTGTTCTTTTTGGTTTAGAACTTTATGTTTCTGTGAATTTAGAACATTAATTTGTTTTTTTCTCCTTCTTTTGAGGCTCACGTGTTGGGTTGATGAAGTGGTGATTGTCAAAGCAAGAGAAAAAAGCACTTCACACACCAACCTAGTCTAACAGAAGGACTAGTGTACAATGGTACGTTGTAAATGCTGCTTTCGAAATACCGGTCCGTCGCCCTGTTTAGAGCAGGATGTTGGCGCGTAAGTGTAGCTGTTTGTTACACTGAGCTGATCCTGTCGCATCCTAAGGTTTGTTATCTGTGGAGCTACTGGCCGTTCGATTGAGTCTGCCTGACAATCCCAAGACTTATCCCGAAAACAGTGCGTTGCGTTCCCTCTGGGCTGGCCCTCCCTCCCAGCCTCCACTTCTTGTCACGGTATAAAGCTTGGGGAGCCACGCATAAATGTAACTATTTGCGTAAGCAGCACGTGAAGTGTCGAGTTGAGCACTGAAGTTGCGTGCTTCGCTTGCGCTGCGGCTAGAGCGAGGAGCACCGTGGATGTGTCTTGCGACTAGTGCGGCCTGCGCAACCGCCTATCGAGTGCTGGCCCGCAAACCGTTTTTTCTCTACGTAGCCTGGCCGAGAGCGAATTTAGGTCAACTGTCTTTGAGCCAATTGGAAGAAGAACGGCAGTGCGATTAGAAGCTGGTTTGCTGAGCTCCTCGCTGATAAGCCCGAGATAAGCACATCGTGACGTCAAGTGGGCCTCTTTTGGATATTTAGGGTTGAGTTGCCGGGGGGCGGTTACTTCAGTCCGGGTTAGAGGCCTCTGCTCAGGTCGTTTAAATTTAGGAACTTCAGGGATTGGTTTAGCTTGACCTAGTGTCAATCTTGTCAGATGCGAGTCGAGCACTGACGGGCTCAGCCCAGGCTTGAGTCGAGCAGTCGCAAGTGTAGCGTTCGCGAAAGCAGCAGTTGCGAGTTTGGCAGGCGTAACTAGGTCGCATCGAGCAAGCCGCGCGTAGGAGACGAACAAGCCGGCGCGATGTACGGGGGAGGCGATGAGGAGGAGTACGAGCGGGAGCGCGAGGAGGAGGAGATCACACAGGAGGACGCGTGGGCGGTGATCAGCGCGTACTTCGAGGAGAAGGGGCTGGTGCGGCAGCAGCTGGATTCGTTCAACGAGTTCATTCAGGACACGATGCAGAGCATTGTGGATGAGTCCGCGGAGATCGAGGTCCGCCCGCAGGCGCAGCACCTTCCGGGTCGACCCATGGACAACACGGATGTAAGTGTGACGGGGCGAACGGCAGACAGACAGCAGTTCCAAGAGTTGCTTCGCTTGCATCTCTTCTGGTCGATTGGGTGGGGTGGGGTGAGGTTGGGTTGGGTTGGGTTGGGTTGGGTTGGGTTGGGTTGGGTTGGGTTGGGTTGGGTTGGGTTGGGTTGGGTTGGGTTGGATTTGGTTCGGTTGGGCTGGGTGGTGACGGTGCGGCAGCAGCTGGATTCGTTCAACGAGTTCATTCAGGACACGATGCAGAGCATCGTTGATGATTCCGCGGAGATCGAGGTCCGCCCGCAGGCGCAGCACCTCCCCGGCCGCCCCATGGACAACACGGATGTACGTATTACAGACAAACGGGGCGAACGGCAGACAAACAGAATCCTCCTAGAATCACACTGGACTGTCGCGCCCGCAGCGCAGGCGCAGCACCTGCCGGGGCGACCCATGGACAACACGGATGTACGTATGCCGCGAGTGGTCATCGCACATCGCACATCGCACATCTGCCCTCCTAGAATCACACACCGCACAGCCACGCGCGCAGGCGCAGCACCTCCCCGGCCGCCCCTTGGCCAACACAGATGTACGTGTTACGGGTTGAACAACAGTCAGACAGCAGTTTCGCTTGCATCTCTTCTGGTGGATTGGGTTGGGTTGGGTTGGGTGCTGATGGTCTGCCCGCAGGCGCAGAACCTCCCTGCGCGGGGAGGGCGGCGAGGAGGAGGGAGGGAGGGAGGGAGGGAGGTGAGAGGGGCGGTCATCGCTCAGCAAGTCGATAAACTGAGTGCCTGGCGTTTGTGCTGCCAACATCTCACACACACCCCCACCCTCCCCCCCCCGCTGGCCCCCCGTCCACTTTTGAGACGTCTCAAAAGTCTCAAGAGACGTCTCAAAAGTCAGCAAGTCGATAAACTGAGTGCCTGGCGTTTGTGCTGCCAACATCTCACACACACCTCCACCCTCCCCTCCCCCGCTGGCCCCCCTCCACCCCCACCTCCCCACCTTCTTCCCCCCTTCCGCCCTCCCCTCCTCCAGATGACGTGCAAGGTGACGTTTGGGCAGATCTATCTGTCCAAGCCGACAATGACAGAGCCTGAGAGAATAGAGGGATGTATCCTATCCAACATATAACATCCCGTACCCTCCCCTCAACCCCAATTTCTTCTCCTTCCTCCAGATGACGTGCAAGGTGACGTTTGGGCAGATCTATCTGTCCAAGCCGACAATGACAGAGCCTGAGAGAATAGAGGGATGTATCCTATCCAACATATAACATCCCGTACCCTCCCCTCAACCCCAATTTCTTCTCCTTCCTCCAGATGACGTGCAAGGTGACGTTTGGGCAGATCTATCTGTCCAAGCCGACGATGAGAGAGCCGGACGGAGAGACCAACACGCTGTTCCCCAAAGCCACGCCTTCAACACCCCCTCCCCTCCCCCTGCCCCCCCTCCACCCCCCTATCCCCCCTTCCTCCCCCGTCCGCCCTACCCCCCCTGCAGATGACATGCAAGGTGACGTTTGGGCAGATCTATCTGTCCAAGCCAACAATGACGGAACCCGACGGAGAGACCAACACGCTGTTCCCCAAAGCCGCGCGCCTGCGCAACCTCACCTACGCCGCGCCTCTCTACGTGGATATCACCAAGACGCTCACCACGCGCGGGGACGACGGGGAGGAGGAGGTCAGCACGGAGCAAGCAGACAAAGTCTTCATCGGGAAAATCCCGATCATGCTGAGATCGAATTACTGCACGTTGCACAACGCCACGGATAAGGAACTCACGGAGCTGGGGGAGTGTCCGTATGATCAGGGCGGGTATTTCGTGATCAACGGGAGCGAGAAGGTGCTGATCGCGCAGGAGAAGATGGCGAGTAATCACGTGTATGTGTTTCAGAAGCGGCAGCCGAACAAGTATGCGTATGTGGCGGAGGTGAGGAGCATGGCGGAGAGGCAGAACCGCCCGCCGAGTGCCTGCTTCATCCGCATGCTCTCCCGCTCCTCCACTAAAACGGTGCGCTTCTCTTCCTATCCTATTGCATGAGGGTATGTTGTATCTATCGCCCTCTCCCGCTGGTCCTGCAAAACGGTATGGCGGCCTGTGAGTGAAATTGAGAATCCTTGTTGAGACGTGTGAGCAACAAGTACGCGTATGTGGCGGAGGTGAGGAGCATGGCGGAGAGGCAGAACCGGCCCCGCAGCTCCTGCTTCGTGCGCATGCTCTCCCGCTCCTCAGCAAAGACGGTACGCTTCTCCCGGTCCTACTATACGCTTCTCTTCCTGCCTCTCCTCCTGCAACATGGTGTGTTTTGTCTCTCCTTCCTCTCTTCCGGAACTGTTTTTTTATTTCTCTTTCTTTCTCTCTTTTGCGTCCCCTGCAAAACAGTGTGTGCGATGTAAAAGTAGACCTACGTTGAGACAATCTGTTCGTTTCTCTTGCCTTTCACCCACCAGTGTGCAGGGTTCATCAGGGCAGGTGATTCCCATCATCATGGTGTTAGTTTAATCCAACCCATGCCTCTCCAACTACTGGACTTGACTTGACTGCACCTGCAGGGTTCATCAGGGCAGGTGATCCGAGCCACGCTGCCGTACATCAAGGCGGAGATCCCCATCATCGTGGTTTTCGTTTAATCCCACCGATGTCTTTGATTCTTCTCCCACCACTGGACTTGACCACACCTGCACTGCAGGGTTCATCAGGCCAGGTGATCCGAGCCACACTGCCGTACATCAAGGCGGAGATCCCCATCATCGTGGTGTTCGCTTAATCCAAACCATGTCACTAACCCGTTCCCCCTACTGCACTTGACCGCGCCTGCAGGGCTCGTCAGGCCAGGTGATCCGCGCCACGCTGCCGTACATCAAGGCGGAGATCCCCATCATCGTGGTGTTCCGCGCGCTGGGGTTCGTTGCGGACAAGGACATCATGGAGCATGTGTGCTACGACTTCACTGATACCGCCATGATGGAGCTGCTCAGACCCTCCTTGGAAGAGGCATTCGTGATCCAGAACCAGCAGGTGGGCTTTTGAGAATTCTCAAAAACCAGCGTGATCCAGAACCAGCAGGTGGGCTTTTGAGAATTCTCAAAAACCAGCGTAATCCAGAACCAGCAGGTGGGCTGGTGTGGGTGTATCATATGTGTGCTTGACTTGCTGCCTGCTTGCACACGCGCTGGGGTTCGTTCGTAGCAGACAAGGACATCATGGAGCATGTGTGCTACGACTTCACTGACACTGCCATGATGGAGCTGCTCAGCCTCAGACCCTCCTTGGAAGAGGCATTCGTGATCCAAAACCAGCAGGTGGGTGTGGAGATCTATGTGTGCATGCATGCATTGCTGTCTGTCTTCCTGGCCGCTCTGGGGTTCGTAGCGGACAAGGGCATCATGGAGCATGTATGTGGGTGGGTTGCCTTGCTGCCTGCCGGCCCCGTGTGCTGTGCTGCTCTCAGTGGGGCGGACAAGGGCATCATGGAGCATGTATGTGTGCTACGACTTGAAGTAGGCGTTCCGGTGGGTGGGTGGGTGCACCGTGCATCCTTTAGTCTACTTGAAGTAGGCGTTCCGGTGGGTGGGTGGGTGCACCGTGCATCCTTTAGTCTACTTGAAGTAGGCGTTCCGGTGGGTGGGTGGGTGCACCGTGCATCCTTTAGTCTACTTGAAGTAGGCGTTCCGGTGGGTGGGTGGGTGCACCGTGCATCCTTTAGTCTACTTGAAGTAGGCGTTCCGGTGGGTGGGTGGGTGCACCGTGCATCCTTTAGTCTACTTGAAGTAGGCGTTCCGGTGGGTGGGTGGGTGCACCGTGCATCCTTTAGTCTACTTGAAGTAGGCGTTCCGGTGGGTGGGTGGGTGCACCGTGCATCCTTTAGTCTACTTGAAGTAGGCGTTCCGGTGGGTGGGTGGGTGCACCGTGCATCCTTTAGTCTACTTGAAGTAGGCGTTCCGGTGGGTGGGTGGGTGCACCGTGCATCCTTTAGTCTACTTGAAGTAGGCGTTCCGGTGGGTGGGTGGGTGCACCGTGCATCCTTTAGTCTACTTGAAGTAGGCGTTCCGGTGGGTGGGTGGGTGCACCGTGCATCCTTTAGTCTACTTGAAGTAGGCGTTCCGGTGGGTGGGTGGGTGCACCGTGCATCCTTTAGTCTACTTGAAGTAGGCGTTCCGGTGGGTGGGTGGGTGCACCGTGCATCCTTTAGTCTACTTGAAGTAGGCGTTCCGGTGGGTGGGTGGGTGCACCGTGCATCCTTTAGTCTACTTGAAGTAGGCGTTCCGGTGGGTGGGTGGGTGCACCGTGCATCCTTTAGTCTACTTGAAGTAGGCGTTCCGGTGGGTGGGTGGGTGCACCGTGCATCCTTTAGTCTACTTGAAGTAGGCGTTCCGGTGGGTGGGTGGGTGCACCGTGCATCCTTTAGTCTACTTGAAGTAGGCGTTCCGGTGGGTGGGTGGGTGCACCGTGCATCCTTTAGTCTACTTGAAGTAGGCGTTCCGGTGGGTGGGTGGGTGCACCGTGCATCCTTTAGTCTACTTGAAGTAGGCGTTCCGGTGGGTGGGTGGGTGCACCGTGCATCCTTTAGTCTACTTGAAGTAGGCGTTCCGGTGGGTGGGTGGGTGCACCGTGCATCCTTTAGTCTACTTGAAGTAGGCGTTCCGGTGGGTGGGTGGGTGCACCGTGCATCCTTTAGTCTACTTGAAGTAGGCGTTCCGGTGGGTGGGTGGGTGCACCGTGCATCCTTTAGTCTACTTGAAGTAGGCGTTCCGGTGGGTGGGTGGGTGCACCGTGCATCCTTTAGTCTACTTGAAGTAGGCGTTCCGGTGGGTGGGTGGGTGCACCGTGCATCCTTTAGTCTACTTGAAGTAGGCGTTCCGGTGGGTGGGTGGGTGCACCGTGCATCCTTTAGTCTACTTGAAGTAGGCGTTCCGGTGGGTGGGTGGGTGCACCGTGCATCCTTTAGTCTACTTGAAGTAGGCGTTCCGGTGGGTGGGTGGGTGCACCGTGCATCCTTTAGTCTACTTGAAGTAGGCGTTCCGGTGGGTGGGTGGGTGCACCGTGCATCCTTTAGTCTACTTGAAGTAGGCGTTCCGGTGGGTGGGTGGGTGCACCGTGCATCCTTTAGTCTACTTGAAGTAGGCGTTCCGGTGGGTGGGTGGGTGCACCGTGCATCCTTTAGTCTACTTGAAGTAGGCGTTCCGGTGGGTGGGTGGGTGCACCGTGCATCCTTTAGTCTACTTGAAGTAGGCGTTCCGGTGGGTGGGTGGGTGCACCGTGCATCCTTTAGTCTACTTGAAGTAGGCGTTCCGGTGGGTGGGTGGGTGCACCGTGCATCCTTTAGTCTACTTGAAGTAGGCGTTCCGGTGGGTGGGTGGGTGCACCGTGCATCCTTTAGTCTACTTGAAGTAGGCGTTCCGGTGGGTGGGTGGGTGCACCGTGCATCCTTTAGTCTACTTGAAGTAGGCGTTCCGGTGGGTGGGTGGGTGCACCGTGCATCCTTTAGTCTACTTGAAGTAGGCGTTCCGGTGGGTGGGTGGGTGCACCGTGCATCCTTTAGTCTACTTGAAGTAGGCGTTCCGGTGGGTGGGTGGGTGCACCGTGCATCCTTTAGTCTACTTGAAGTAGGCGTTCCGGTGGGTGGGTGGGTGCACCGTGCATCCTTTAGTCTACTTGAAGTAGGCGTTCCGGTGGGTGGGTGGGTGCACCGTGCATCCTTTAGTCTACTTGAAGTAGGCGTTCCGGTGGGTGGGTGGGTGCACCGTGCATCCTTTAGTCTACTTGAAGTAGGCGTTCCGGTGGGTGGGTGGGTGCACCGTGCATCCTTTAGTCTACTTGAAGTAGGCGTTCCGGTGGGTGGGTGGGTGCACCGTGCATCCTTTAGTCTACTTGAAGTAGGCGTTCCGGTGGGTGGGTGGGTGCACCGTGCATCCTTTAGTCTACTTGAAGTAGGCGTTCCGGTGGGTGGGTGGGTGCACCGTGCATCCTTTAGTCTACTTGAAGTAGGCGTTCCGGTGGGTGGGTGGGTGCACCGTGCATCCTTTAGTCTACTTGAAGTAGGCGTTCCGGTGGGTGGGTGGGTGCACCGTGCATCCTTTAGTCTACTTGAAGTAGGCGTTCCGGTGGGTGGGTGGGTGCACCGTGCATCCTTTAGTCTACTTGAAGTAGGCGTTCCGGTGGGTGGGTGGGTGCACCGTGCATCCTTTAGTCTACTTGAAGTAGGCGTTCCGGTGGGTGGGTGGGTGCACCGTGCATCCTTTAGTCTACTTGAAGTAGGCGTTCCGGTGGGTGGGTGGGTGCACCGTGCATCCTTTAGTCTACTTGAAGTAGGCGTTCCGGTGGGTGGGTGGGTGCACCGTGCATCCTTTAGTCTACTTGAAGTAGGCGTTCCGGTGGGTGGGTGGGTGCACCGTGCATCCTTTAGTCTACTTGAAGTAGGCGTTCCGGTGGGTGGGTGGGTGCACCGTGCATCCTTTAGTCTACTTGAAGTAGGCGTTCCGGTGGGTGGGTGGGTGCACCGTGCATCCTTTAGTCTACTTGAAGTAGGCGTTCCGGTGGGTGGGTGGGTGCACCGTGCATCCTTTAGTCTACTTGAAGTAGGCGTTCCGGTGGGTGGGTGGGTGCACCGTGCATCCTTTAGTCTACTTGAAGTAGGCGTTCCGGTGGGTGGGTGGGTGCACCGTGCATCCTTTAGTCTACTTGAAGTAGGCGTTCCGGTGGGTGGGTGGGTGCACCGTGCATCCTTTAGTCTACTTGAAGTAGGCGTTCCGGTGGGTGGGTGGGTGCACCGTGCATCCTTTAGTCTACTTGAAGTAGGCGTTCCGGTGGGTGGGTGGGTGCACCGTGCATCCTTTAGTCTACTTGAAGTAGGCGTTCCGGTGGGTGGGTGGGTGCACCGTGCATCCTTTAGTCTACTTGAAGTAGGCGTTCCGGTGGGTGGGTGGGTGCACCGTGCATCCTTTAGTCTACTTGAAGTAGGCGTTCCGGTGGGTGGGTGGGTGCACCGTGCATCCTTTAGTCTACTTGAAGTAGGCGTTCCGGTGGGTGGGTGGGTGCACCGTGCATCCTTTAGTCTACTTGAAGTAGGCGTTCCGGTGGGTGGGTGGGTGCACCGTGCATCCTTTAGTCTACTTGAAGTAGGCGTTCCGGTGGGTGGGTGGGTGCACCGTGCATCCTTTAGTCTACTTGAAGTAGGCGTTCCGGTGGGTGGGTGGGTGCACCGTGCATCCTTTAGTCTACTTGAAGTAGGCGTTCCGGTGGGTGGGTGGGTGCACCGTGCATCCTTTAGTCTACTTGAAGTAGGCGTTCCGGTGGGTGGGTGGGTGCACCGTGCATCCTTTAGTCTACTTGAAGTAGGCGTTCCGGTGGGTGGGTGGGTGCACCGTGCATCCTTTAGTCTACTTGAAGTAGGCGTTCCGGTGGGTGGGTGGGTGCACCGTGCATCCTTTAGTCTACTTGAAGTAGGCGTTCCGGTGGGTGGGTGGGTGCACCGTGCATCCTTTAGTCTACTTGAAGTAGGCGTTCCGGTGGGTGGGTGGGTGCACCGTGCATCCTTTAGTCTACTTGAAGTAGGCGTTCCGGTGGGTGGGTGGGTGCACCGTGCATCCTTTAGTCTACTTGAAGTAGGCGTTCCGGTGGGTGGGTGGGTGCACCGTGCATCCTTTAGTCTACTTGAAGTAGGCGTTCCGGTGGGTGGGTGGGTGCACCGTGCATCCTTTAGTCTACTTGAAGTAGGCGTTCCGGTGGGTGGGTGGGTGCACCGTGCATCCTTTAGTCTACTTGAAGTAGGCGTTCCGGTGGGTGGGTGGGTGCACCGTGCATCCTTTAGTCTACTTGAAGTAGGCGTTCCGGTGGGTGGGTGGGTGCACCGTGCATCCTTTAGTCTACTTGAAGTAGGCGTTCCGGTGGGTGGGTGGGTGCACCGTGCATCCTTTAGTCTACTTGAAGTAGGCGTTCCGGTGGGTGGGTGGGTGCACCGTGCATCCTTTAGTCTACTTGAAGTAGGCGTTCCGGTGGGTGGGTGGGTGCACCGTGCATCCTTTAGTCTACTTGAAGTAGGCGTTCCGGTGGGTGGGTGGGTGCACCGTGCATCCTTTAGTCTACTTGAAGTAGGCGTTCCGGTGGGTGGGTGGGTGCACCGTGCATCCTTTAGTCTACTTGAAGTAGGCGTTCCGGTGGGTGGGTGGGTGCACCGTGCATCCTTTAGTCTACTTGAAGTAGGCGTTCCGGTGGGTGGGTGGGTGCACCGTGCATCCTTTAGTCTACTTGAAGTAGGCGTTCCGGTGGGTGGGTGGGTGCACCGTGCATCCTTTAGTCTACTTGAAGTAGGCGTTCCGGTGGGTGGGTGGGTGCACCGTGCATCCTTTAGTCTACTTGAAGTAGGCGTTCCGGTGGGTGGGTGGGTGCACCGTGCATCCTTTAGTCTACTTGAAGTAGGCGTTCCGGTGGGTGGGTGGGTGCACCGTGCATCCTTTAGTCTACTTGAAGTAGGCGTTCCGGTGGGTGGGTGGGTGCACCGTGCATCCTTTAGTCTACTTGAAGTAGGCGTTCCGGTGGGTGGGTGGGTGCACCGTGCATCCTTTAGTCTACTTGAAGTAGGCGTTCCGGTGGGTGGGTGGGTGCACCGTGCATCCTTTAGTCTACTTGAAGTAGGCGTTCCGGTGGGTGGGTGGGTGCACCGTGCATCCTTTAGTCTACTTGAAGTAGGCGTTCCGGTGGGTGGGTGGGTGCACCGTGCATCCTTTAGTCTACTTGAAGTAGGCGTTCCGGTGGGTGGGTGGGTGCACCGTGCATCCTTTAGTCTACTTGAAGTAGGCGTTCCGGTGGGTGGGTGGGTGCACCGTGCATCCTTTAGTCTACTTGAAGTAGGCGTTCCGGTGGGTGGGTGGGTGCACCGTGCATCCTTTAGTCTACTTGAAGTAGGCGTTCCGGTGGGTGGGTGGGTGCACCGTGCATCCTTTAGTCTACTTGAAGTAGGCGTTCCGGTGGGTGGGTGGGTGCACCGTGCATCCTTTAGTCTACTTGAAGTAGGCGTTCCGGTGGGTGGGTGGGTGCACCGTGCATCCTTTAGTCTACTTGAAGTAGGCGTTCCGGTGGGTGGGTGGGTGCACCGTGCATCCTTTAGTCTACTTGAAGTAGGCGTTCCGGTGGGTGGGTGGGTGCACCGTGCATCCTTTAGTCTACTTGAAGTAGGCGTTCCGGTGGGTGGGTGGGTGCACCGTGCATCCTTTAGTCTACTTGAAGTAGGCGTTCCGGTGGGTGGGTGGGTGCACCGTGCATCCTTTAGTCTACTTGAAGTAGGCGTTCCGGTGGGTGGGTGGGTGCACCGTGCATCCTTTAGTCTACTTGAAGTAGGCGTTCCGGTGGGTGGGTGGGTGCACCGTGCATCCTTTAGTCTACTTGAAGTAGGCGTTCCGGTGGGTGGGTGGGTGCACCGTGCATCCTTTAGTCTACTTGAAGTAGGCGTTCCGGTGGGTGGGTGGGTGCACCGTGCATCCTTTAGTCTACTTGAAGTAGGCGTTCCGGTGGGTGGGTGGGTGCACCGTGCATCCTTTAGTCTACTTGAAGTAGGCGTTCCGGTGGGTGGGTGGGTGCACCGTGCATCCTTTAGTCTACTTGAAGTAGGCGTTCCGGTGGGTGGGTGGGTGCACCGTGCATCCTTTAGTCTACTTGAAGTAGGCGTTCCGGTGGGTGGGTGGGTGCACCGTGCATCCTTTAGTCTACTTGAAGTAGGCGTTCCGGTGGGTGGGTGGGTGCACCGTGCATCCTTTAGTCTACTTGAAGTAGGCGTTCCGGTGGGTGGGTGGGTGCACCGTGCATCCTTTAGTCTACTTGAAGTAGGCGTTCCGGTGGGTGGGTGGGTGCACCGTGCATCCTTTAGTCTACTTGAAGTAGGCGTTCCGGTGGGTGGGTGGGTGCACCGTGCATCCTTTAGTCTACTTGAAGTAGGCGTTCCGGTGGGTGGGTGGGTGCACCGTGCATCCTTTAGTCTACTTGAAGTAGGCGTTCCGGTGGGTGGGTGGGTGCACCGTGCATCCTTTAGTCTACTTGAAGTAGGCGTTCCGGTGGGTGGGTGGGTGCACCGTGCATCCTTTAGTCTACTTGAAGTAGGCGTTCCGGTGGGTGGGTGGGTGCACCGTGCATCCTTTAGTCTACTTGAAGTAGGCGTTCCGGTGGGTGGGTGGGTGCACCGTGCATCCTTTAGTCTACTTGAAGTAGGCGTTCCGGTGGGTGGGTGGGTGCACCGTGCATCCTTTAGTCTACTTGAAGTAGGCGTTCCGGTGGGTGGGTGGGTGCACCGTGCATCCTTTAGTCTACTTGAAGTAGGCGTTCCGGTGGGTGGGTGGGTGCACCGTGCATCCTTTAGTCTACTTGAAGTAGGCGTTCCGGTGGGTGGGTGGGTGCACCGTGCATCCTTTAGTCTACTTGAAGTAGGCGTTCCGGTGGGTGGGTGGGTGCACCGTGCATCCTTTAGTCTACTTGAAGTAGGCGTTCCGGTGGGTGGGTGGGTGCACCGTGCATCCTTTAGTCTACTTGAAGTAGGCGTTCCGGTGGGTGGGTGGGTGCACCGTGCATCCTTTAGTCTACTTGAAGTAGGCGTTCCGGTGGGTGGGTGGGTGCACCGTGCATCCTTTAGTCTACTTGAAGTAGGCGTTCCGGTGGGTGGGTGGGTGCACCGTGCATCCTTTAGTCTACTTGAAGTAGGCGTTCCGGTGGGTGGGTGGGTGCACCGTGCATCCTTTAGTCTACTTGAAGTAGGCGTTCCGGTGGGTGGGTGGGTGCACCGTGCATCCTTTAGTCTACTTGAAGTAGGCGTTCCGGTGGGTGGGTGGGTGCACCGTGCATCCTTTAGTCTACTTGAAGTAGGCGTTCCGGTGGGTGGGTGGGTGCACCGTGCATCCTTTAGTCTACTTGAAGTAGGCGTTCCGGTGGGTGGGTGGGTGCACCGTGCATCCTTTAGTCTACTTGAAGTAGGCGTTCCGGTGGGTGGGTGGGTGCACCGTGCATCCTTTAGTCTACTTGAAGTAGGCGTTCCGGTGGGTGGGTGGGTGCACCGTGCATCCTTTAGTCTACTTGAAGTAGGCGTTCCGGTGGGTGGGTGGGTGCACCGTGCATCCTTTAGTCTACTTGAAGTAGGCGTTCCGGTGGGTGGGTGGGTGCACCGTGCATCCTTTAGTCTACTTGAAGTAGGCGTTCCGGTGGGTGGGTGGGTGCACCGTGCATCCTTTAGTCTACTTGAAGTAGGCGTTCCGGTGGGTGGGTGGGTGCACCGTGCATCCTTTAGTCTACTTGAAGTAGGCGTTCCGGTGGGTGGGTGGGTGCACCGTGCATCCTTTAGTCTACTTGAAGTAGGCGTTCCGGTGGGTGGGTGGGTGCACCGTGCATCCTTTAGTCTACTTGAAGTAGGCGTTCCGGTGGGTGGGTGGGTGCACCGTGCATCCTTTAGTCTACTTGAAGTAGGCGTTCCGGTGGGTGGGTGGGTGCACCGTGCATCCTTTAGTCTACTTGAAGTAGGCGTTCCGGTGGGTGGGTGGGTGCACCGTGCATCCTTTAGTCTACTTGAAGTAGGCGTTCCGGTGGGTGGGTGGGTGCACCGTGCATCCTTTAGTCTACTTGAAGTAGGCGTTCCGGTGGGTGGGTGGGTGCACCGTGCATCCTTTAGTCTACTTGAAGTAGGCGTTCCGGTGGGTGGGTGGGTGCACCGTGCATCCTTTAGTCTACTTGAAGTAGGCGTTCCGGTGGGTGGGTGGGTGCACCGTGCATCCTTTAGTCTACTTGAAGTAGGCGTTCCGGTGGGTGGGTGGGTGCACCGTGCATCCTTTAGTCTACTTGAAGTAGGCGTTCCGGTGGGTGGGTGGGTGCACCGTGCATCCTTTAGTCTACTTGAAGTAGGCGTTCCGGTGGGTGGGTGGGTGCACCGTGCATCCTTTAGTCTACTTGAAGTAGGCGTTCCGGTGGGTGGGTGGGTGCACCGTGCATCCTTTAGTCTACTTGAAGTAGGCGTTCCGGTGGGTGGGTGGGTGCACCGTGCATCCTTTAGTCTACTTGAAGTAGGCGTTCCGGTGGGTGGGTGGGTGCACCGTGCATCCTTTAGTCTACTTGAAGTAGGCGTTCCGGTGGGTGGGTGGGTGCACCGTGCATCCTTTAGTCTACTTGAAGTAGGCGTTCCGGTGGGTGGGTGGGTGCACCGTGCATCCTTTAGTCTACTTGAAGTAGGCGTTCCGGTGGGTGGGTGGGTGCACCGTGCATCCTTTAGTCTACTTGAAGTAGGCGTTCCGGTGGGTGGGTGGGTGCACCGTGCATCCTTTAGTCTACTTGAAGTAGGCGTTCCGGTGGGTGGGTGGGTGCACCGTGCATCCTTTAGTCTACTTGAAGTAGGCGTTCCGGTGGGTGGGTGGGTGCACCGTGCATCCTTTAGTCTACTTGAAGTAGGCGTTCCGGTGGGTGGGTGGGTGCACCGTGCATCCTTTAGTCTACTTGAAGTAGGCGTTCCGGTGGGTGGGTGGGTGCACCGTGCATCCTTTAGTCTACTTGAAGTAGGCGTTCCGGTGGGTGGGTGGGTGCACCGTGCATCCTTTAGTCTACTTGAAGTAGGCGTTCCGGTGGGTGGGTGGGTGCACCGTGCATCCTTTAGTCTACTTGAAGTAGGCGTTCCGGTGGGTGGGTGGGTGCACCGTGCATCCTTTAGTCTACTTGAAGTAGGCGTTCCGGTGGGTGGGTGGGTGCACCGTGCATCCTTTAGTCTACTTGAAGTAGGCGTTCCGGTGGGTGGGTGGGTGCACCGTGCATCCTTTAGTCTACTTGAAGTAGGCGTTCCGGTGGGTGGGTGGGTGCACCGTGCATCCTTTAGTCTACTTGAAGTAGGCGTTCCGGTGGGTGGGTGGGTGCACCGTGCATCCTTTAGTCTACTTGAAGTAGGCGTTCCGGTGGGTGGGTGGGTGCACCGTGCATCCTTTAGTCTACTTGAAGTAGGCGTTCCGGTGGGTGGGTGGGTGCACCGTGCATCCTTTAGTCTACTTGAAGTAGGCGTTCCGGTGGGTGGGTGGGTGCACCGTGCATCCTTTAGTCTACTTGAAGTAGGCGTTCCGGTGGGTGGGTGGGTGCACCGTGCATCCTTTAGTCTACTTGAAGTAGGCGTTCCGGTGGGTGGGTGGGTGCACCGTGCATCCTTTAGTCTACTTGAAGTAGGCGTTCCGGTGGGTGGGTGGGTGCACCGTGCATCCTTTAGTCTACTTGAAGTAGGCGTTCCGGTGGGTGGGTGGGTGCACCGTGCATCCTTTAGTCTACTTGAAGTAGGCGTTCCGGTGGGTGGGTGGGTGCACCGTGCATCCTTTAGTCTACTTGAAGTAGGCGTTCCGGTGGGTGGGTGGGTGCACCGTGCATCCTTTAGTCTACTTGAAGTAGGCGTTCCGGTGGGTGGGTGGGTGCACCGTGCATCCTTTAGTCTACTTGAAGTAGGCGTTCCGGTGGGTGGGTGGGTGCACCGTGCATCCTTTAGTCTACTTGAAGTAGGCGTTCCGGTGGGTGGGTGGGTGCACCGTGCATCCTTTAGTCTACTTGAAGTAGGCGTTCCGGTGGGTGGGTGGGTGCACCGTGCATCCTTTAGTCTACTTGAAGTAGGCGTTCCGGTGGGTGGGTGGGTGCACCGTGCATCCTTTAGTCTACTTGAAGTAGGCGTTCCGGTGGGTGGGTGGGTGCACCGTGCATCCTTTAGTCTACTTGAAGTAGGCGTTCCGGTGGGTGGGTGGGTGCACCGTGCATCCTTTAGTCTACTTGAAGTAGGCGTTCCGGTGGGTGGGTGGGTGCACCGTGCATCCTTTAGTCTACTTGAAGTAGGCGTTCCGGTGGGTGGGTGGGTGCACCGTGCATCCTTTAGTCTACTTGAAGTAGGCGTTCCGGTGGGTGGGTGGGTGCACCGTGCATCCTTTAGTCTACTTGAAGTAGGCGTTCCGGTGGGTGGGTGGGTGCACCGTGCATCCTTTAGTCTACTTGAAGTAGGCGTTCCGGTGGGTGGGTGGGTGCACCGTGCATCCTTTAGTCTACTTGAAGTAGGCGTTCCGGTGGGTGGGTGGGTGCACCGTGCATCCTTTAGTCTACTTGAAGTAGGCGTTCCGGTGGGTGGGTGGGTGCACCGTGCATCCTTTAGTCTACTTGAAGTAGGCGTTCCGGTGGGTGGGTGGGTGCACCGTGCATCCTTTAGTCTACTTGAAGTAGGCGTTCCGGTGGGTGGGTGGGTGCACCGTGCATCCTTTAGTCTACTTGAAGTAGGCGTTCCGGTGGGTGGGTGGGTGCACCGTGCATCCTTTAGTCTACTTGAAGTAGGCGTTCCGGTGGGTGGGTGGGTGCACCGTGCATCCTTTAGTCTACTTGAAGTAGGCGTTCCGGTGGGTGGGTGGGTGCACCGTGCATCCTTTAGTCTACTTGAAGTAGGCGTTCCGGTGGGTGGGTGGGTGCACCGTGCATCCTTTAGTCTACTTGAAGTAGGCGTTCCGGTGGGTGGGTGGGTGCACCGTGCATCCTTTAGTCTACTTGAAGTAGGCGTTCCGGTGGGTGGGTGGGTGCACCGTGCATCCTTTAGTCTACTTGAAGTAGGCGTTCCGGTGGGTGGGTGGGTGCACCGTGCATCCTTTAGTCTACTTGAAGTAGGCGTTCCGGTGGGTGGGTGGGTGCACCGTGCATCCTTTAGTCTACTTGAAGTAGGCGTTCCGGTGGGTGGGTGGGTGCACCGTGCATCCTTTAGTCTACTTGAAGTAGGCGTTCCGGTGGGTGGGTGGGTGCACCGTGCATCCTTTAGTCTACTTGAAGTAGGCGTTCCGGTGGGTGGGTGGGTGCACCGTGCATCCTTTAGTCTACTTGAAGTAGGCGTTCCGGTGGGTGGGTGGGTGCACCGTGCATCCTTTAGTCTACTTGAAGTAGGCGTTCCGGTGGGTGGGTGGGTGCACCGTGCATCCTTTAGTCTACTTGAAGTAGGCGTTCCGGTGGGTGGGTGGGTGCACCGTGCATCCTTTAGTCTACTTGAAGTAGGCGTTCCGGTGGGTGGGTGGGTGCACCGTGCATCCTTTAGTCTACTTGAAGTAGGCGTTCCGGTGGGTGGGTGGGTGCACCGTGCATCCTTTAGTCTACTTGAAGTAGGCGTTCCGGTGGGTGGGTGGGTGCACCGTGCATCCTTTAGTCTACTTGAAGTAGGCGTTCCGGTGGGTGGGTGGGTGCACCGTGCATCCTTTAGTCTACTTGAAGTAGGCGTTCCGGTGGGTGGGTGGGTGCACCGTGCATCCTTTAGTCTACTTGAAGTAGGCGTTCCGGTGGGTGGGTGGGTGCACCGTGCATCCTTTAGTCTACTTGAAGTAGGCGTTCCGGTGGGTGGGTGGGTGCACCGTGCATCCTTTAGTCTACTTGAAGTAGGCGTTCCGGTGGGTGGGTGGGTGCACCGTGCATCCTTTAGTCTACTTGAAGTAGGCGTTCCGGTGGGTGGGTGGGTGCACCGTGCATCCTTTAGTCTACTTGAAGTAGGCGTTCCGGTGGGTGGGTGGGTGCACCGTGCATCCTTTAGTCTACTTGAAGTAGGCGTTCCGGTGGGTGGGTGGGTGCACCGTGCATCCTTTAGTCTACTTGAAGTAGGCGTTCCGGTGGGTGGGTGGGTGCACCGTGCATCCTTTAGTCTACTTGAAGTAGGCGTTCCGGTGGGTGGGTGGGTGCACCGTGCATCCTTTAGTCTACTTGAAGTAGGCGTTCCGGTGGGTGGGTGGGTGCACCGTGCATCCTTTAGTCTACTTGAAGTAGGCGTTCCGGTGGGTGGGTGGGTGCACCGTGCATCCTTTAGTCTACTTGAAGTAGGCGTTCCGGTGGGTGGGTGGGTGCACCGTGCATCCTTTAGTCTACTTGAAGTAGGCGTTCCGGTGGGTGGGTGGGTGCACCGTGCATCCTTTAGTCTACTTGAAGTAGGCGTTCCGGTGGGTGGGTGGGTGCACCGTGCATCCTTTAGTCTACTTGAAGTAGGCGTTCCGGTGGGTGGGTGGGTGCACCGTGCATCCTTTAGTCTACTTGAAGTAGGCGTTCCGGTGGGTGGGTGGGTGCACCGTGCATCCTTTAGTCTACTTGAAGTAGGCGTTCCGGTGGGTGGGTGGGTGCACCGTGCATCCTTTAGTCTACTTGAAGTAGGCGTTCCGGTGGGTGGGTGGGTGCACCGTGCATCCTTTAGTCTACTTGAAGTAGGCGTTCCGGTGGGTGGGTGGGTGCACCGTGCATCCTTTAGTCTACTTGAAGTAGGCGTTCCGGTGGGTGGGTGGGTGCACCGTGCATCCTTTAGTCTACTTGAAGTAGGCGTTCCGGTGGGTGGGTGGGTGCACCGTGCATCCTTTAGTCTACTTGAAGTAGGCGTTCCGGTGGGTGGGTGGGTGCACCGTGCATCCTTTAGTCTACTTGAAGTAGGCGTTCCGGTGGGTGGGTGGGTGCACCGTGCATCCTTTAGTCTACTTGAAGTAGGCGTTCCGGTGGGTGGGTGGGTGCACCGTGCATCCTTTAGTCTACTTGAAGTAGGCGTTCCGGTGGGTGGGTGGGTGCACCGTGCATCCTTTAGTCTACTTGAAGTAGGCGTTCCGGTGGGTGGGTGGGTGCACCGTGCATCCTTTAGTCTACTTGAAGTAGGCGTTCCGGTGGGTGGGTGGGTGCACCGTGCATCCTTTAGTCTACTTGAAGTAGGCGTTCCGGTGGGTGGGTGGGTGCACCGTGCATCCTTTAGTCTACTTGAAGTAGGCGTTCCGGTGGGTGGGTGGGTGCACCGTGCATCCTTTAGTCTACTTGAAGTAGGCGTTCCGGTGGGTGGGTGGGTGCACCGTGCATCCTTTAGTCTACTTGAAGTAGGCGTTCCGGTGGGTGGGTGGGTGCACCGTGCATCCTTTAGTCTACTTGAAGTAGGCGTTCCGGTGGGTGGGTGGGTGCACCGTGCATCCTTTAGTCTACTTGAAGTAGGCGTTCCGGTGGGTGGGTGGGTGCACCGTGCATCCTTTAGTCTACTTGAAGTAGGCGTTCCGGTGGGTGGGTGGGTGCACCGTGCATCCTTTAGTCTACTTGAAGTAGGCGTTCCGGTGGGTGGGTGGGTGCACCGTGCATCCTTTAGTCTACTTGAAGTAGGCGTTCCGGTGGGTGGGTGGGTGCACCGTGCATCCTTTAGTCTACTTGAAGTAGGCGTTCCGGTGGGTGGGTGGGTGCACCGTGCATCCTTTAGTCTACTTGAAGTAGGCGTTCCGGTGGGTGGGTGGGTGCACCGTGCATCCTTTAGTCTACTTGAAGTAGGCGTTCCGGTGGGTGGGTGGGTGCACCGTGCATCCTTTAGTCTACTTGAAGTAGGCGTTCCGGTGGGTGGGTGGGTGCACCGTGCATCCTTTAGTCTACTTGAAGTAGGCGTTCCGGTGGGTGGGTGGGTGCACCGTGCATCCTTTAGTCTACTTGAAGTAGGCGTTCCGGTGGGTGGGTGGGTGCACCGTGCATCCTTTAGTCTACTTGAAGTAGGCGTTCCGGTGGGTGGGTGGGTGCACCGTGCATCCTTTAGTCTACTTGAAGTAGGCGTTCCGGTGGGTGGGTGGGTGCACCGTGCATCCTTTAGTCTACTTGAAGTAGGCGTTCCGGTGGGTGGGTGGGTGCACCGTGCATCCTTTAGTCTACTTGAAGTAGGCGTTCCGGTGGGTGGGTGGGTGCACCGTGCATCCTTTAGTCTACTTGAAGTAGGCGTTCCGGTGGGTGGGTGGGTGCACCGTGCATCCTTTAGTCTACTTGAAGTAGGCGTTCCGGTGGGTGGGTGGGTGCACCGTGCATCCTTTAGTCTACTTGAAGTAGGCGTTCCGGTGGGTGGGTGGGTGCACCGTGCATCCTTTAGTCTACTTGAAGTAGGCGTTCCGGTGGGTGGGTGGGTGCACCGTGCATCCTTTAGTCTACTTGAAGTAGGCGTTCCGGTGGGTGGGTGGGTGCACCGTGCATCCTTTAGTCTACTTGAAGTAGGCGTTCCGGTGGGTGGGTGGGTGCACCGTGCATCCTTTAGTCTACTTGAAGTAGGCGTTCCGGTGGGTGGGTGGGTGCACCGTGCATCCTTTAGTCTACTTGAAGTAGGCGTTCCGGTGGGTGGGTGGGTGCACCGTGCATCCTTTAGTCTACTTGAAGTAGGCGTTCCGGTGGGTGGGTGGGTGCACCGTGCATCCTTTAGTCTACTTGAAGTAGGCGTTCCGGTGGGTGGGTGGGTGCACCGTGCATCCTTTAGTCTACTTGAAGTAGGCGTTCCGGTGGGTGGGTGGGTGCACCGTGCATCCTTTAGTCTACTTGAAGTAGGCGTTCCGGTGGGTGGGTGGGTGCACCGTGCATCCTTTAGTCTACTTGAAGTAGGCGTTCCGGTGGGTGGGTGGGTGCACCGTGCATCCTTTAGTCTACTTGAAGTAGGCGTTCCGGTGGGTGGGTGGGTGCACCGTGCATCCTTTAGTCTACTTGAAGTAGGCGTTCCGGTGGGTGGGTGGGTGCACCGTGCATCCTTTAGTCTACTTGAAGTAGGCGTTCCGGTGGGTGGGTGGGTGCACCGTGCATCCTTTAGTCTACTTGAAGTAGGCGTTCCGGTGGGTGGGTGGGTGCACCGTGCATCCTTTAGTCTACTTGAAGTAGGCGTTCCGGTGGGTGGGTGGGTGCACCGTGCATCCTTTAGTCTACTTGAAGTAGGCGTTCCGGTGGGTGGGTGGGTGCACCGTGCATCCTTTAGTCTACTTGAAGTAGGCGTTCCGGTGGGTGGGTGGGTGCACCGTGCATCCTTTAGTCTACTTGAAGTAGGCGTTCCGGTGGGTGGGTGGGTGCACCGTGCATCCTTTAGTCTACTTGAAGTAGGCGTTCCGGTGGGTGGGTGGGTGCACCGTGCATCCTTTAGTCTACTTGAAGTAGGCGTTCCGGTGGGTGGGTGGGTGCACCGTGCATCCTTTAGTCTACTTGAAGTAGGCGTTCCGGTGGGTGGGTGGGTGCACCGTGCATCCTTTAGTCTACTTGAAGTAGGCGTTCCGGTGGGTGGGTGGGTGCACCGTGCATCCTTTAGTCTACTTGAAGTAGGCGTTCCGGTGGGTGGGTGGGTGCACCGTGCATCCTTTAGTCTACTTGAAGTAGGCGTTCCGGTGGGTGGGTGGGTGCACCGTGCATCCTTTAGTCTACTTGAAGTAGGCGTTCCGGTGGGTGGGTGGGTGCACCGTGCATCCTTTAGTCTACTTGAAGTAGGCGTTCCGGTGGGTGGGTGGGTGCACCGTGCATCCTTTAGTCTACTTGAAGTAGGCGTTCCGGTGGGTGGGTGGGTGCACCGTGCATCCTTTAGTCTACTTGAAGTAGGCGTTCCGGTGGGTGGGTGGGTGCACCGTGCATCCTTTAGTCTACTTGAAGTAGGCGTTCCGGTGGGTGGGTGGGTGCACCGTGCATCCTTTAGTCTACTTGAAGTAGGCGTTCCGGTGGGTGGGTGGGTGCACCGTGCATCCTTTAGTCTACTTGAAGTAGGCGTTCCGGTGGGTGGGTGGGTGCACCGTGCATCCTTTAGTCTACTTGAAGTAGGCGTTCCGGTGGGTGGGTGGGTGCACCGTGCATCCTTTAGTCTACTTGAAGTAGGCGTTCCGGTGGGTGGGTGGGTGCACCGTGCATCCTTTAGTCTACTTGAAGTAGGCGTTCCGGTGGGTGGGTGGGTGCACCGTGCATCCTTTAGTCTACTTGAAGTAGGCGTTCCGGTGGGTGGGTGGGTGCACCGTGCATCCTTTAGTCTACTTGAAGTAGGCGTTCCGGTGGGTGGGTGGGTGCACCGTGCATCCTTTAGTCTACTTGAAGTAGGCGTTCCGGTGGGTGGGTGGGTGCACCGTGCATCCTTTAGTCTACTTGAAGTAGGCGTTCCGGTGGGTGGGTGGGTGCACCGTGCATCCTTTAGTCTACTTGAAGTAGGCGTTCCGGTGGGTGGGTGGGTGCACCGTGCATCCTTTAGTCTACTTGAAGTAGGCGTTCCGGTGGGTGGGTGGGTGCACCGTGCATCCTTTAGTCTACTTGAAGTAGGCGTTCCGGTGGGTGGGTGGGTGCACCGTGCATCCTTTAGTCTACTTGAAGTAGGCGTTCCGGTGGGTGGGTGGGTGCACCGTGCATCCTTTAGTCTACTTGAAGTAGGCGTTCCGGTGGGTGGGTGGGTGCACCGTGCATCCTTTAGTCTACTTGAAGTAGGCGTTCCGGTGGGTGGGTGGGTGCACCGTGCATCCTTTAGTCTACTTGAAGTAGGCGTTCCGGTGGGTGGGTGGGTGCACCGTGCATCCTTTAGTCTACTTGAAGTAGGCGTTCCGGTGGGTGGGTGGGTGCACCGTGCATCCTTTAGTCTACTTGAAGTAGGCGTTCCGGTGGGTGGGTGGGTGCACCGTGCATCCTTTAGTCTACTTGAAGTAGGCGTTCCGGTGGGTGGGTGGGTGCACCGTGCATCCTTTAGTCTACTTGAAGTAGGCGTTCCGGTGGGTGGGTGGGTGCACCGTGCATCCTTTAGTCTACTTGAAGTAGGCGTTCCGGTGGGTGGGTGGGTGCACCGTGCATCCTTTAGTCTACTTGAAGTAGGCGTTCCGGTGGGTGGGTGGGTGCACCGTGCATCCTTTAGTCTACTTGAAGTAGGCGTTCCGGTGGGTGGGTGGGTGCACCGTGCATCCTTTAGTCTACTTGAAGTAGGCGTTCCGGTGGGTGGGTGGGTGCACCGTGCATCCTTTAGTCTACTTGAAGTAGGCGTTCCGGTGGGTGGGTGGGTGCACCGTGCATCCTTTAGTCTACTTGAAGTAGGCGTTCCGGTGGGTGGGTGGGTGCACCGTGCATCCTTTAGTCTACTTGAAGTAGGCGTTCCGGTGGGTGGGTGGGTGCACCGTGCATCCTTTAGTCTACTTGAAGTAGGCGTTCCGGTGGGTGGGTGGGTGCACCGTGCATCCTTTAGTCTACTTGAAGTAGGCGTTCCGGTGGGTGGGTGGGTGCACCGTGCATCCTTTAGTCTACTTGAAGTAGGCGTTCCGGTGGGTGGGTGGGTGCACCGTGCATCCTTTAGTCTACTTGAAGTAGGCGTTCCGGTGGGTGGGTGGGTGCACCGTGCATCCTTTAGTCTACTTGAAGTAGGCGTTCCGGTGGGTGGGTGGGTGCACCGTGCATCCTTTAGTCTACTTGAAGTAGGCGTTCCGGTGGGTGGGTGGGTGCACCGTGCATCCTTTAGTCTACTTGAAGTAGGCGTTCCGGTGGGTGGGTGGGTGCACCGTGCATCCTTTAGTCTACTTGAAGTAGGCGTTCCGGTGGGTGGGTGGGTGCACCGTGCATCCTTTAGTCTACTTGAAGTAGGCGTTCCGGTGGGTGGGTGGGTGCACCGTGCATCCTTTAGTCTACTTGAAGTAGGCGTTCCGGTGGGTGGGTGGGTGCACCGTGCATCCTTTAGTCTACTTGAAGTAGGCGTTCCGGTGGGTGGGTGGGTGCACCGTGCATCCTTTAGTCTACTTGAAGTAGGCGTTCCGGTGGGTGGGTGGGTGCACCGTGCATCCTTTAGTCTACTTGAAGTAGGCGTTCCGGTGGGTGGGTGGGTGCACCGTGCATCCTTTAGTCTACTTGAAGTAGGCGTTCCGGTGGGTGGGTGGGTGCACCGTGCATCCTTTAGTCTACTTGAAGTAGGCGTTCCGGTGGGTGGGTGGGTGCACCGTGCATCCTTTAGTCTACTTGAAGTAGGCGTTCCGGTGGGTGGGTGGGTGCACCGTGCATCCTTTAGTCTACTTGAAGTAGGCGTTCCGGTGGGTGGGTGGGTGCACCGTGCATCCTTTAGTCTACTTGAAGTAGGCGTTCCGGTGGGTGGGTGGGTGCACCGTGCATCCTTTAGTCTACTTGAAGTAGGCGTTCCGGTGGGTGGGTGGGTGCACCGTGCATCCTTTAGTCTACTTGAAGTAGGCGTTCCGGTGGGTGGGTGGGTGCACCGTGCATCCTTTAGTCTACTTGAAGTAGGCGTTCCGGTGGGTGGGTGGGTGCACCGTGCATCCTTTAGTCTACTTGAAGTAGGCGTTCCGGTGGGTGGGTGGGTGCACCGTGCATCCTTTAGTCTACTTGAAGTAGGCGTTCCGGTGGGTGGGTGGGTGCACCGTGCATCCTTTAGTCTACTTGAAGTAGGCGTTCCGGTGGGTGGGTGGGTGCACCGTGCATCCTTTAGTCTACTTGAAGTAGGCGTTCCGGTGGGTGGGTGGGTGCACCGTGCATCCTTTAGTCTACTTGAAGTAGGCGTTCCGGTGGGTGGGTGGGTGCACCGTGCATCCTTTAGTCTACTTGAAGTAGGCGTTCCGGTGGGTGGGTGGGTGCACCGTGCATCCTTTAGTCTACTTGAAGTAGGCGTTCCGGTGGGTGGGTGGGTGCACCGTGCATCCTTTAGTCTACTTGAAGTAGGCGTTCCGGTGGGTGGGTGGGTGCACCGTGCATCCTTTAGTCTACTTGAAGTAGGCGTTCCGGTGGGTGGGTGGGTGCACCGTGCATCCTTTAGTCTACTTGAAGTAGGCGTTCCGGTGGGTGGGTGGGTGCACCGTGCATCCTTTAGTCTACTTGAAGTAGGCGTTCCGGTGGGTGGGTGGGTGCACCGTGCATCCTTTAGTCTACTTGAAGTAGGCGTTCCGGTGGGTGGGTGGGTGCACCGTGCATCCTTTAGTCTACTTGAAGTAGGCGTTCCGGTGGGTGGGTGGGTGCACCGTGCATCCTTTAGTCTACTTGAAGTAGGCGTTCCGGTGGGTGGGTGGGTGCACCGTGCATCCTTTAGTCTACTTGAAGTAGGCGTTCCGGTGGGTGGGTGGGTGCACCGTGCATCCTTTAGTCTACTTGAAGTAGGCGTTCCGGTGGGTGGGTGGGTGCACCGTGCATCCTTTAGTCTACTTGAAGTAGGCGTTCCGGTGGGTGGGTGGGTGCACCGTGCATCCTTTAGTCTACTTGAAGTAGGCGTTCCGGTGGGTGGGTGGGTGCACCGTGCATCCTTTAGTCTACTTGAAGTAGGCGTTCCGGTGGGTGGGTGGGTGCACCGTGCATCCTTTAGTCTACTTGAAGTAGGCGTTCCGGTGGGTGGGTGGGTGCACCGTGCATCCTTTAGTCTACTTGAAGTAGGCGTTCCGGTGGGTGGGTGGGTGCACCGTGCATCCTTTAGTCTACTTGAAGTAGGCGTTCCGGTGGGTGGGTGGGTGCACCGTGCATCCTTTAGTCTACTTGAAGTAGGCGTTCCGGTGGGTGGGTGGGTGCACCGTGCATCCTTTAGTCTACTTGAAGTAGGCGTTCCGGTGGGTGGGTGGGTGCACCGTGCATCCTTTAGTCTACTTGAAGTAGGCGTTCCGGTGGGTGGGTGGGTGCACCGTGCATCCTTTAGTCTACTTGAAGTAGGCGTTCCGGTGGGTGGGTGGGTGCACCGTGCATCCTTTAGTCTACTTGAAGTAGGCGTTCCGGTGGGTGGGTGGGTGCACCGTGCATCCTTTAGTCTACTTGAAGTAGGCGTTCCGGTGGGTGGGTGGGTGCACCGTGCATCCTTTAGTCTACTTGAAGTAGGCGTTCCGGTGGGTGGGTGGGTGCACCGTGCATCCTTTAGTCTACTTGAAGTAGGCGTTCCGGTGGGTGGGTGGGTGCACCGTGCATCCTTTAGTCTACTTGAAGTAGGCGTTCCGGTGGGTGGGTGGGTGCACCGTGCATCCTTTAGTCTACTTGAAGTAGGCGTTCCGGTGGGTGGGTGGGTGCACCGTGCATCCTTTAGTCTACTTGAAGTAGGCGTTCCGGTGGGTGGGTGGGTGCACCGTGCATCCTTTAGTCTACTTGAAGTAGGCGTTCCGGTGGGTGGGTGGGTGCACCGTGCATCCTTTAGTCTACTTGAAGTAGGCGTTCCGGTGGGTGGGTGGGTGCACCGTGCATCCTTTAGTCTACTTGAAGTAGGCGTTCCGGTGGGTGGGTGGGTGCACCGTGCATCCTTTAGTCTACTTGAAGTAGGCGTTCCGGTGGGTGGGTGGGTGCACCGTGCATCCTTTAGTCTACTTGAAGTAGGCGTTCCGGTGGGTGGGTGGGTGCACCGTGCATCCTTTAGTCTACTTGAAGTAGGCGTTCCGGTGGGTGGGTGGGTGCACCGTGCATCCTTTAGTCTACTTGAAGTAGGCGTTCCGGTGGGTGGGTGGGTGCACCGTGCATCCTTTAGTCTACTTGAAGTAGGCGTTCCGGTGGGTGGGTGGGTGCACCGTGCATCCTTTAGTCTACTTGAAGTAGGCGTTCCGGTGGGTGGGTGGGTGCACCGTGCATCCTTTAGTCTACTTGAAGTAGGCGTTCCGGTGGGTGGGTGGGTGCACCGTGCATCCTTTAGTCTACTTGAAGTAGGCGTTCCGGTGGGTGGGTGGGTGCACCGTGCATCCTTTAGTCTACTTGAAGTAGGCGTTCCGGTGGGTGGGTGGGTGCACCGTGCATCCTTTAGTCTACTTGAAGTAGGCGTTCCGGTGGGTGGGTGGGTGCACCGTGCATCCTTTAGTCTACTTGAAGTAGGCGTTCCGGTGGGTGGGTGGGTGCACCGTGCATCCTTTAGTCTACTTGAAGTAGGCGTTCCGGTGGGTGGGTGGGTGCACCGTGCATCCTTTAGTCTACTTGAAGTAGGCGTTCCGGTGGGTGGGTGGGTGCACCGTGCATCCTTTAGTCTACTTGAAGTAGGCGTTCCGGTGGGTGGGTGGGTGCACCGTGCATCCTTTAGTCTACTTGAAGTAGGCGTTCCGGTGGGTGGGTGGGTGCACCGTGCATCCTTTAGTCTACTTGAAGTAGGCGTTCCGGTGGGTGGGTGGGTGCACCGTGCATCCTTTAGTCTACTTGAAGTAGGCGTTCCGGTGGGTGGGTGGGTGCACCGTGCATCCTTTAGTCTACTTGAAGTAGGCGTTCCGGTGGGTGGGTGGGTGCACCGTGCATCCTTTAGTCTACTTGAAGTAGGCGTTCCGGTGGGTGGGTGGGTGCACCGTGCATCCTTTAGTCTACTTGAAGTAGGCGTTCCGGTGGGTGGGTGGGTGCACCGTGCATCCTTTAGTCTACTTGAAGTAGGCGTTCCGGTGGGTGGGTGGGTGCACCGTGCATCCTTTAGTCTACTTGAAGTAGGCGTTCCGGTGGGTGGGTGGGTGCACCGTGCATCCTTTAGTCTACTTGAAGTAGGCGTTCCGGTGGGTGGGTGGGTGCACCGTGCATCCTTTAGTCTACTTGAAGTAGGCGTTCCGGTGGGTGGGTGGGTGCACCGTGCATCCTTTAGTCTACTTGAAGTAGGCGTTCCGGTGGGTGGGTGGGTGCACCGTGCATCCTTTAGTCTACTTGAAGTAGGCGTTCCGGTGGGTGGGTGGGTGCACCGTGCATCCTTTAGTCTACTTGAAGTAGGCGTTCCGGTGGGTGGGTGGGTGCACCGTGCATCCTTTAGTCTACTTGAAGTAGGCGTTCCGGTGGGTGGGTGGGTGCACCGTGCATCCTTTAGTCTACTTGAAGTAGGCGTTCCGGTGGGTGGGTGGGTGCACCGTGCATCCTTTAGTCTACTTGAAGTAGGCGTTCCGGTGGGTGGGTGGGTGCACCGTGCATCCTTTAGTCTACTTGAAGTAGGCGTTCCGGTGGGTGGGTGGGTGCACCGTGCATCCTTTAGTCTACTTGAAGTAGGCGTTCCGGTGGGTGGGTGGGTGCACCGTGCATCCTTTAGTCTACTTGAAGTAGGCGTTCCGGTGGGTGGGTGGGTGCACCGTGCATCCTTTAGTCTACTTGAAGTAGGCGTTCCGGTGGGTGGGTGGGTGCACCGTGCATCCTTTAGTCTACTTGAAGTAGGCGTTCCGGTGGGTGGGTGGGTGCACCGTGCATCCTTTAGTCTACTTGAAGTAGGCGTTCCGGTGGGTGGGTGGGTGCACCGTGCATCCTTTAGTCTACTTGAAGTAGGCGTTCCGGTGGGTGGGTGGGTGCACCGTGCATCCTTTAGTCTACTTGAAGTAGGCGTTCCGGTGGGTGGGTGGGTGCACCGTGCATCCTTTAGTCTACTTGAAGTAGGCGTTCCGGTGGGTGGGTGGGTGCACCGTGCATCCTTTAGTCTACTTGAAGTAGGCGTTCCGGTGGGTGGGTGGGTGCACCGTGCATCCTTTAGTCTACTTGAAGTAGGCGTTCCGGTGGGTGGGTGGGTGCACCGTGCATCCTTTAGTCTACTTGAAGTAGGCGTTCCGGTGGGTGGGTGGGTGCACCGTGCATCCTTTAGTCTACTTGAAGTAGGCGTTCCGGTGGGTGGGTGGGTGCACCGTGCATCCTTTAGTCTACTTGAAGTAGGCGTTCCGGTGGGTGGGTGGGTGCACCGTGCATCCTTTAGTCTACTTGAAGTAGGCGTTCCGGTGGGTGGGTGGGTGCACCGTGCATCCTTTAGTCTACTTGAAGTAGGCGTTCCGGTGGGTGGGTGGGTGCACCGTGCATCCTTTAGTCTACTTGAAGTAGGCGTTCCGGTGGGTGGGTGGGTGCACCGTGCATCCTTTAGTCTACTTGAAGTAGGCGTTCCGGTGGGTGGGTGGGTGCACCGTGCATCCTTTAGTCTACTTGAAGTAGGCGTTCCGGTGGGTGGGTGGGTGCACCGTGCATCCTTTAGTCTACTTGAAGTAGGCGTTCCGGTGGGTGGGTGGGTGCACCGTGCATCCTTTAGTCTACTTGAAGTAGGCGTTCCGGTGGGTGGGTGGGTGCACCGTGCATCCTTTAGTCTACTTGAAGTAGGCGTTCCGGTGGGTGGGTGGGTGCACCGTGCATCCTTTAGTCTACTTGAAGTAGGCGTTCCGGTGGGTGGGTGGGTGCACCGTGCATCCTTTAGTCTACTTGAAGTAGGCGTTCCGGTGGGTGGGTGGGTGCACCGTGCATCCTTTAGTCTACTTGAAGTAGGCGTTCCGGTGGGTGGGTGGGTGCACCGTGCATCCTTTAGTCTACTTGAAGTAGGCGTTCCGGTGGGTGGGTGGGTGCACCGTGCATCCTTTAGTCTACTTGAAGTAGGCGTTCCGGTGGGTGGGTGGGTGCACCGTGCATCCTTTAGTCTACTTGAAGTAGGCGTTCCGGTGGGTGGGTGGGTGCACCGTGCATCCTTTAGTCTACTTGAAGTAGGCGTTCCGGTGGGTGGGTGGGTGCACCGTGCATCCTTTAGTCTACTTGAAGTAGGCGTTCCGGTGGGTGGGTGGGTGCACCGTGCATCCTTTAGTCTACTTGAAGTAGGCGTTCCGGTGGGTGGGTGGGTGCACCGTGCATCCTTTAGTCTACTTGAAGTAGGCGTTCCGGTGGGTGGGTGGGTGCACCGTGCATCCTTTAGTCTACTTGAAGTAGGCGTTCCGGTGGGTGGGTGGGTGCACCGTGCATCCTTTAGTCTACTTGAAGTAGGCGTTCCGGTGGGTGGGTGGGTGCACCGTGCATCCTTTAGTCTACTTGAAGTAGGCGTTCCGGTGGGTGGGTGGGTGCACCGTGCATCCTTTAGTCTACTTGAAGTAGGCGTTCCGGTGGGTGGGTGGGTGCACCGTGCATCCTTTAGTCTACTTGAAGTAGGCGTTCCGGTGGGTGGGTGGGTGCACCGTGCATCCTTTAGTCTACTTGAAGTAGGCGTTCCGGTGGGTGGGTGGGTGCACCGTGCATCCTTTAGTCTACTTGAAGTAGGCGTTCCGGTGGGTGGGTGGGTGCACCGTGCATCCTTTAGTCTACTTGAAGTAGGCGTTCCGGTGGGTGGGTGGGTGCACCGTGCATCCTTTAGTCTACTTGAAGTAGGCGTTCCGGTGGGTGGGTGGGTGCACCGTGCATCCTTTAGTCTACTTGAAGTAGGCGTTCCGGTGGGTGGGTGGGTGCACCGTGCATCCTTTAGTCTACTTGAAGTAGGCGTTCCGGTGGGTGGGTGGGTGCACCGTGCATCCTTTAGTCTACTTGAAGTAGGCGTTCCGGTGGGTGGGTGGGTGCACCGTGCATCCTTTAGTCTACTTGAAGTAGGCGTTCCGGTGGGTGGGTGGGTGCACCGTGCATCCTTTAGTCTACTTGAAGTAGGCGTTCCGGTGGGTGGGTGGGTGCACCGTGCATCCTTTAGTCTACTTGAAGTAGGCGTTCCGGTGGGTGGGTGGGTGCACCGTGCATCCTTTAGTCTACTTGAAGTAGGCGTTCCGGTGGGTGGGTGGGTGCACCGTGCATCCTTTAGTCTACTTGAAGTAGGCGTTCCGGTGGGTGGGTGGGTGCACCGTGCATCCTTTAGTCTACTTGAAGTAGGCGTTCCGGTGGGTGGGTGGGTGCACCGTGCATCCTTTAGTCTACTTGAAGTAGGCGTTCCGGTGGGTGGGTGGGTGCACCGTGCATCCTTTAGTCTACTTGAAGTAGGCGTTCCGGTGGGTGGGTGGGTGCACCGTGCATCCTTTAGTCTACTTGAAGTAGGCGTTCCGGTGGGTGGGTGGGTGCACCGTGCATCCTTTAGTCTACTTGAAGTAGGCGTTCCGGTGGGTGGGTGGGTGCACCGTGCATCCTTTAGTCTACTTGAAGTAGGCGTTCCGGTGGGTGGGTGGGTGCACCGTGCATCCTTTAGTCTACTTGAAGTAGGCGTTCCGGTGGGTGGGTGGGTGCACCGTGCATCCTTTAGTCTACTTGAAGTAGGCGTTCCGGTGGGTGGGTGGGTGCACCGTGCATCCTTTAGTCTACTTGAAGTAGGCGTTCCGGTGGGTGGGTGGGTGCACCGTGCATCCTTTAGTCTACTTGAAGTAGGCGTTCCGGTGGGTGGGTGGGTGCACCGTGCATCCTTTAGTCTACTTGAAGTAGGCGTTCCGGTGGGTGGGTGGGTGCACCGTGCATCCTTTAGTCTACTTGAAGTAGGCGTTCCGGTGGGTGGGTGGGTGCACCGTGCATCCTTTAGTCTACTTGAAGTAGGCGTTCCGGTGGGTGGGTGGGTGCACCGTGCATCCTTTAGTCTACTTGAAGTAGGCGTTCCGGTGGGTGGGTGGGTGCACCGTGCATCCTTTAGTCTACTTGAAGTAGGCGTTCCGGTGGGTGGGTGGGTGCACCGTGCATCCTTTAGTCTACTTGAAGTAGGCGTTCCGGTGGGTGGGTGGGTGCACCGTGCATCCTTTAGTCTACTTGAAGTAGGCGTTCCGGTGGGTGGGTGGGTGCACCGTGCATCCTTTAGTCTACTTGAAGTAGGCGTTCCGGTGGGTGGGTGGGTGCACCGTGCATCCTTTAGTCTACTTGAAGTAGGCGTTCCGGTGGGTGGGTGGGTGCACCGTGCATCCTTTAGTCTACTTGAAGTAGGCGTTCCGGTGGGTGGGTGGGTGCACCGTGCATCCTTTAGTCTACTTGAAGTAGGCGTTCCGGTGGGTGGGTGGGTGCACCGTGCATCCTTTAGTCTACTTGAAGTAGGCGTTCCGGTGGGTGGGTGGGTGCACCGTGCATCCTTTAGTCTACTTGAAGTAGGCGTTCCGGTGGGTGGGTGGGTGCACCGTGCATCCTTTAGTCTACTTGAAGTAGGCGTTCCGGTGGGTGGGTGGGTGCACCGTGCATCCTTTAGTCTACTTGAAGTAGGCGTTCCGGTGGGTGGGTGGGTGCACCGTGCATCCTTTAGTCTACTTGAAGTAGGCGTTCCGGTGGGTGGGTGGGTGCACCGTGCATCCTTTAGTCTACTTGAAGTAGGCGTTCCGGTGGGTGGGTGGGTGCACCGTGCATCCTTTAGTCTACTTGAAGTAGGCGTTCCGGTGGGTGGGTGGGTGCACCGTGCATCCTTTAGTCTACTTGAAGTAGGCGTTCCGGTGGGTGGGTGGGTGCACCGTGCATCCTTTAGTCTACTTGAAGTAGGCGTTCCGGTGGGTGGGTGGGTGCACCGTGCATCCTTTAGTCTACTTGAAGTAGGCGTTCCGGTGGGTGGGTGGGTGCACCGTGCATCCTTTAGTCTACTTGAAGTAGGCGTTCCGGTGGGTGGGTGGGTGCACCGTGCATCCTTTAGTCTACTTGAAGTAGGCGTTCCGGTGGGTGGGTGGGTGCACCGTGCATCCTTTAGTCTACTTGAAGTAGGCGTTCCGGTGGGTGGGTGGGTGCACCGTGCATCCTTTAGTCTACTTGAAGTAGGCGTTCCGGTGGGTGGGTGGGTGCACCGTGCATCCTTTAGTCTACTTGAAGTAGGCGTTCCGGTGGGTGGGTGGGTGCACCGTGCATCCTTTAGTCTACTTGAAGTAGGCGTTCCGGTGGGTGGGTGGGTGCACCGTGCATCCTTTAGTCTACTTGAAGTAGGCGTTCCGGTGGGTGGGTGGGTGCACCGTGCATCCTTTAGTCTACTTGAAGTAGGCGTTCCGGTGGGTGGGTGGGTGCACCGTGCATCCTTTAGTCTACTTGAAGTAGGCGTTCCGGTGGGTGGGTGGGTGCACCGTGCATCCTTTAGTCTACTTGAAGTAGGCGTTCCGGTGGGTGGGTGGGTGCACCGTGCATCCTTTAGTCTACTTGAAGTAGGCGTTCCGGTGGGTGGGTGGGTGCACCGTGCATCCTTTAGTCTACTTGAAGTAGGCGTTCCGGTGGGTGGGTGGGTGCACCGTGCATCCTTTAGTCTACTTGAAGTAGGCGTTCCGGTGGGTGGGTGGGTGCACCGTGCATCCTTTAGTCTACTTGAAGTAGGCGTTCCGGTGGGTGGGTGGGTGCACCGTGCATCCTTTAGTCTACTTGAAGTAGGCGTTCCGGTGGGTGGGTGGGTGCACCGTGCATCCTTTAGTCTACTTGAAGTAGGCGTTCCGGTGGGTGGGTGGGTGCACCGTGCATCCTTTAGTCTACTTGAAGTAGGCGTTCCGGTGGGTGGGTGGGTGCACCGTGCATCCTTTAGTCTACTTGAAGTAGGCGTTCCGGTGGGTGGGTGGGTGCACCGTGCATCCTTTAGTCTACTTGAAGTAGGCGTTCCGGTGGGTGGGTGGGTGCACCGTGCATCCTTTAGTCTACTTGAAGTAGGCGTTCCGGTGGGTGGGTGGGTGCACCGTGCATCCTTTAGTCTACTTGAAGTAGGCGTTCCGGTGGGTGGGTGGGTGCACCGTGCATCCTTTAGTCTACTTGAAGTAGGCGTTCCGGTGGGTGGGTGGGTGCACCGTGCATCCTTTAGTCTACTTGAAGTAGGCGTTCCGGTGGGTGGGTGGGTGCACCGTGCATCCTTTAGTCTACTTGAAGTAGGCGTTCCGGTGGGTGGGTGGGTGCACCGTGCATCCTTTAGTCTACTTGAAGTAGGCGTTCCGGTGGGTGGGTGGGTGCACCGTGCATCCTTTAGTCTACTTGAAGTAGGCGTTCCGGTGGGTGGGTGGGTGCACCGTGCATCCTTTAGTCTACTTGAAGTAGGCGTTCCGGTGGGTGGGTGGGTGCACCGTGCATCCTTTAGTCTACTTGAAGTAGGCGTTCCGGTGGGTGGGTGGGTGCACCGTGCATCCTTTAGTCTACTTGAAGTAGGCGTTCCGGTGGGTGGGTGGGTGCACCGTGCATCCTTTAGTCTACTTGAAGTAGGCGTTCCGGTGGGTGGGTGGGTGCACCGTGCATCCTTTAGTCTACTTGAAGTAGGCGTTCCGGTGGGTGGGTGGGTGCACCGTGCATCCTTTAGTCTACTTGAAGTAGGCGTTCCGGTGGGTGGGTGGGTGCACCGTGCATCCTTTAGTCTACTTGAAGTAGGCGTTCCGGTGGGTGGGTGGGTGCACCGTGCATCCTTTAGTCTACTTGAAGTAGGCGTTCCGGTGGGTGGGTGGGTGCACCGTGCATCCTTTAGTCTACTTGAAGTAGGCGTTCCGGTGGGTGGGTGGGTGCACCGTGCATCCTTTAGTCTACTTGAAGTAGGCGTTCCGGTGGGTGGGTGGGTGCACCGTGCATCCTTTAGTCTACTTGAAGTAGGCGTTCCGGTGGGTGGGTGGGTGCACCGTGCATCCTTTAGTCTACTTGAAGTAGGCGTTCCGGTGGGTGGGTGGGTGCACCGTGCATCCTTTAGTCTACTTGAAGTAGGCGTTCCGGTGGGTGGGTGGGTGCACCGTGCATCCTTTAGTCTACTTGAAGTAGGCGTTCCGGTGGGTGGGTGGGTGCACCGTGCATCCTTTAGTCTACTTGAAGTAGGCGTTCCGGTGGGTGGGTGGGTGCACCGTGCATCCTTTAGTCTACTTGAAGTAGGCGTTCCGGTGGGTGGGTGGGTGCACCGTGCATCCTTTAGTCTACTTGAAGTAGGCGTTCCGGTGGGTGGGTGGGTGCACCGTGCATCCTTTAGTCTACTTGAAGTAGGCGTTCCGGTGGGTGGGTGGGTGCACCGTGCATCCTTTAGTCTACTTGAAGTAGGCGTTCCGGTGGGTGGGTGGGTGCACCGTGCATCCTTTAGTCTACTTGAAGTAGGCGTTCCGGTGGGTGGGTGGGTGCACCGTGCATCCTTTAGTCTACTTGAAGTAGGCGTTCCGGTGGGTGGGTGGGTGCACCGTGCATCCTTTAGTCTACTTGAAGTAGGCGTTCCGGTGGGTGGGTGGGTGCACCGTGCATCCTTTAGTCTACTTGAAGTAGGCGTTCCGGTGGGTGGGTGGGTGCACCGTGCATCCTTTAGTCTACTTGAAGTAGGCGTTCCGGTGGGTGGGTGGGTGCACCGTGCATCCTTTAGTCTACTTGAAGTAGGCGTTCCGGTGGGTGGGTGGGTGCACCGTGCATCCTTTAGTCTACTTGAAGTAGGCGTTCCGGTGGGTGGGTGGGTGCACCGTGCATCCTTTAGTCTACTTGAAGTAGGCGTTCCGGTGGGTGGGTGGGTGCACCGTGCATCCTTTAGTCTACTTGAAGTAGGCGTTCCGGTGGGTGGGTGGGTGCACCGTGCATCCTTTAGTCTACTTGAAGTAGGCGTTCCGGTGGGTGGGTGGGTGCACCGTGCATCCTTTAGTCTACTTGAAGTAGGCGTTCCGGTGGGTGGGTGGGTGCACCGTGCATCCTTTAGTCTACTTGAAGTAGGCGTTCCGGTGGGTGGGTGGGTGCACCGTGCATCCTTTAGTCTACTTGAAGTAGGCGTTCCGGTGGGTGGGTGGGTGCACCGTGCATCCTTTAGTCTACTTGAAGTAGGCGTTCCGGTGGGTGGGTGGGTGCACCGTGCATCCTTTAGTCTACTTGAAGTAGGCGTTCCGGTGGGTGGGTGGGTGCACCGTGCATCCTTTAGTCTACTTGAAGTAGGCGTTCCGGTGGGTGGGTGGGTGCACCGTGCATCCTTTAGTCTACTTGAAGTAGGCGTTCCGGTGGGTGGGTGGGTGCACCGTGCATCCTTTAGTCTACTTGAAGTAGGCGTTCCGGTGGGTGGGTGGGTGCACCGTGCATCCTTTAGTCTACTTGAAGTAGGCGTTCCGGTGGGTGGGTGGGTGCACCGTGCATCCTTTAGTCTACTTGAAGTAGGCGTTCCGGTGGGTGGGTGGGTGCACCGTGCATCCTTTAGTCTACTTGAAGTAGGCGTTCCGGTGGGTGGGTGGGTGCACCGTGCATCCTTTAGTCTACTTGAAGTAGGCGTTCCGGTGGGTGGGTGGGTGCACCGTGCATCCTTTAGTCTACTTGAAGTAGGCGTTCCGGTGGGTGGGTGGGTGCACCGTGCATCCTTTAGTCTACTTGAAGTAGGCGTTCCGGTGGGTGGGTGGGTGCACCGTGCATCCTTTAGTCTACTTGAAGTAGGCGTTCCGGTGGGTGGGTGGGTGCACCGTGCATCCTTTAGTCTACTTGAAGTAGGCGTTCCGGTGGGTGGGTGGGTGCACCGTGCATCCTTTAGTCTACTTGAAGTAGGCGTTCCGGTGGGTGGGTGGGTGCACCGTGCATCCTTTAGTCTACTTGAAGTAGGCGTTCCGGTGGGTGGGTGGGTGCACCGTGCATCCTTTAGTCTACTTGAAGTAGGCGTTCCGGTGGGTGGGTGGGTGCACCGTGCATCCTTTAGTCTACTTGAAGTAGGCGTTCCGGTGGGTGGGTGGGTGCACCGTGCATCCTTTAGTCTACTTGAAGTAGGCGTTCCGGTGGGTGGGTGGGTGCACCGTGCATCCTTTAGTCTACTTGAAGTAGGCGTTCCGGTGGGTGGGTGGGTGCACCGTGCATCCTTTAGTCTACTTGAAGTAGGCGTTCCGGTGGGTGGGTGGGTGCACCGTGCATCCTTTAGTCTACTTGAAGTAGGCGTTCCGGTGGGTGGGTGGGTGCACCGTGCATCCTTTAGTCTACTTGAAGTAGGCGTTCCGGTGGGTGGGTGGGTGCACCGTGCATCCTTTAGTCTACTTGAAGTAGGCGTTCCGGTGGGTGGGTGGGTGCACCGTGCATCCTTTAGTCTACTTGAAGTAGGCGTTCCGGTGGGTGGGTGGGTGCACCGTGCATCCTTTAGTCTACTTGAAGTAGGCGTTCCGGTGGGTGGGTGGGTGCACCGTGCATCCTTTAGTCTACTTGAAGTAGGCGTTCCGGTGGGTGGGTGGGTGCACCGTGCATCCTTTAGTCTACTTGAAGTAGGCGTTCCGGTGGGTGGGTGGGTGCACCGTGCATCCTTTAGTCTACTTGAAGTAGGCGTTCCGGTGGGTGGGTGGGTGCACCGTGCATCCTTTAGTCTACTTGAAGTAGGCGTTCCGGTGGGTGGGTGGGTGCACCGTGCATCCTTTAGTCTACTTGAAGTAGGCGTTCCGGTGGGTGGGTGGGTGCACCGTGCATCCTTTAGTCTACTTGAAGTAGGCGTTCCGGTGGGTGGGTGGGTGCACCGTGCATCCTTTAGTCTACTTGAAGTAGGCGTTCCGGTGGGTGGGTGGGTGCACGGTGCATCCTTTAGTCTACTTGAAGTAGGCGTTCCGGTGGGTGGGTGGGTGCACCGTGCATCCTTTAGTCTACTTGAAGTAGGCGTTCCGGTGGGTGGGTGGGTGCACCGTGCATCCTTTAGTCTACTTGAAGTAGGCGTTCCGGTGGGTGGGTGGGTGCACGGTGCATCCTTTAGTCTACTTGAAGTAGGCGTTCCGGTGGGTGGGTGGGTGCACCGTGCATCCTTTAGTCTACTTGAAGTAGGCGTTCCGGTGGGTGGGTGGGTGCACCGTGCATCCTTTAGTCTACTTGAAGTAGGCGTTCCGGTGGGTGGGTGGGTGCACCGTGCATCCTTTAGTCTACTTGAAGTAGGCGTTCCGGTGGGTGGGTGGGTGCACCGTGCATCCTTTAGTCTACTTGAAGTAGGCGTTCCGGTGGGTGGGTGGGTGCACCGTGCATCCTTTAGTCTACTTGAAGTAGGCGTTCCGGTGGGTGGGTGGGTGCACCGTGCATCCTTTAGTCTACTTGAAGTAGGCGTTCCGGTGGGTGGGTGGGTGCACCGTGCATCCTTTAGTCTACTTGAAGTAGGCGTTCCGGTGGGTGGGTGGGTGCACCGTGCATCCTTTAGTCTACTTGAAGTAGGCGTTCCGGTGGGTGGGTGGGTGCACCGTGCATCCTTTAGTCTACTTGAAGTAGGCGTTCCGGTGGGTGGGTGGGTGCACCGTGCATCCTTTAGTCTACTTGAAGTAGGCGTTCCGGTGGGTGGGTGGGTGCACCGTGCATCCTTTAGTCTACTTGAAGTAGGCGTTCCGGTGGGTGGGTGGGTGCACCGTGCATCCTTTAGTCTACTTGAAGTAGGCGTTCCGGTGGGTGGGTGGGTGCACCGTGCATCCTTTAGTCTACTTGAAGTAGGCGTTCCGGTGGGTGGGTGGGTGCACCGTGCATCCTTTAGTCTACTTGAAGTAGGCGTTCCGGTGGGTGGGTGGGTGCACCGTGCATCCTTTAGTCTACTTGAAGTAGGCGTTCCGGTGGGTGGGTGGGTGCACCGTGCATCCTTTAGTCTACTTGAAGTAGGCGTTCCGGTGGGTGGGTGGGTGCACCGTGCATCCTTTAGTCTACTTGAAGTAGGCGTTCCGGTGGGTGGGTGGGTGCACCGTGCATCCTTTAGTCTACTTGAAGTAGGCGTTCCGGTGGGTGGGTGGGTGCACCGTGCATCCTTTAGTCTACTTGAAGTAGGCGTTCCGGTGGGTGGGTGGGTGCACCGTGCATCCTTTAGTCTACTTGAAGTAGGCGTTCCGGTGGGTGGGTGGGTGCACCGTGCATCCTTTAGTCTACTTGAAGTAGGCGTTCCGGTGGGTGGGTGGGTGCACCGTGCATCCTTTAGTCTACTTGAAGTAGGCGTTCCGGTGGGTGGGTGGGTGCACCGTGCATCCTTTAGTCTACTTGAAGTAGGCGTTCCGGTGGGTGGGTGGGTGCACCGTGCATCCTTTAGTCTACTTGAAGTAGGCGTTCCGGTGGGTGGGTGGGTGCACCGTGCATCCTTTAGTCTACTTGAAGTAGGCGTTCCGGTGGGTGGGTGGGTGCACCGTGCATCCTTTAGTCTACTTGAAGTAGGCGTTCCGGTGGGTGGGTGGGTGCACCGTGCATCCTTTAGTCTACTTGAAGTAGGCGTTCCGGTGGGTGGGTGGGTGCACCGTGCATCCTTTAGTCTACTTGAAGTAATGTCGATTCTCCTCCCTCCTCTTGCTGCCGCCATATCAGGTGGCGCTGGATTACACTGGCAAGCGAGGTGTGCCGGTGGGTGCGCCACGCGAGGACGTGTACTGTGCACGCTTGAGTCGACTTAAACTTCAAGTCACGTCCATTCTCGGCCTCCCATCCCTTGCTGCCATGCCATGCCATGCCATGCCATGCCATGCCATATCAGGTGGCACTGGATTACATTGGCAAGCGAGGTGTGCCGGTGGGTGCGCCACGCGAGCGAAGAATAAAGTGAGTGAGCCAGCCTGCGTGTCTCTCTTTGTAGTGCCTGCTCCATACCATACAGCGCTCTCTGTGCCTTGCCTTGTAATGCTCTCTGTACGAGAACTCTCGAAAGAGATACATACAGGGGCTCCTCCATACAGCGCTCCCTGTGCGGTGCAGTGCAGTGCGGTGCGGTGCGGTGCAGTGCCGCGTGCGTGCGTTGTGCGCTTGTTGTGTGCTGAGTTGAGTACGTCCTGTGCTGTGCCGTGCCGTGCCTCATTATGTGCCGGACATAACGAGTTGAGGCCTCATTATGTGCAGGACATAACGAGTTGAGGCCTCATTATGTGCCGGACATAACGAGTTGAGGCCTCATTATGTGCTGTGCAGGACTCCTTCACCTTTGCTGCTGTGCTTCCCTGAATCTGCTTCCCTGAATCTTCTTTCACCTTTGCCCCGGACTCCTTCACTCACTCCAGCCTCTCCTTGTCTGGCCCAGGTACACCAAGGGTGCTCTTCACAGGGATTTCTTGCCTATGTCAAAATTGCGCTCTTCTATCTTTCTTCCTTCACCCCCTCCCTCCTTCCCCCTCTCCCCGTCTGTCCCAGGTACGTCAAGGGCATTCTCCAGAGGGAGTTCTTGCCCCTTTTTTTTTTGAAAATTTGTGAAAGTTCTTCCCCTCCTTCCCTTCCTTCACTTCCTGCCTCCCCTCCCCTTGGGACAGGTACGCCAAGGACATTCTTCAGAGGGAGTTCTTGCCCCATGTGGGTGTGGGCGAGTTTTGTGAAACCAAAAAGGCCTACTTCTTTGGGTGAGTTTTTCCTCTTTGGGTGAGTTTAGTCTCTGAGGGAAGGGTTTCCTCTTTTGTTGAGACTTTCCTCTTTGGGCAACGTTCTCCGATATGATATGTATCACCTATTTGTATTGTCCCCACCAATTCGCTCCTAGTCCTGACCGTTTCGTCCCTGTGCTGACCCTTCCATTCCTCCCCTTCCCCCCTCCCTCACTTTTCCCCACTCTTTCCCCCTTCCTCTCTTTTCCCCACTCCTGCCCCGCCCCCCCCCTCCCCCTCCCAGGTACATGATTCACCGCCTGCTGCTGTGTGCGCTGGGGCGGCGCAACGAGGACGACAGGGATCACTACGGCAACAAGCGCCTCGACCTCGCTGGTCCGCTGCTCGCTGGGCTGTTCCGTCAGGTGGGTGGGTGTGTGTTTCTGGGCATGGCATGGCATCGTGAGTGTCGTGTGCCGGTGCCTTGCTGCATGGACTGTACTGGAGGGCTGCAGTATGTTCGGGCATTTCATAAGGGGCTGTGTGCGTTTGGGCATTTCATAAGGGGCTGTGTGCGTTCGGGCATTTCATAAGGGGCTGTGTGCGTTCGGGCATTTCATAAGGGGCTGTGTGCGTTCGGGCATTTCATAAGGGGCTGTGTGCGTTCGGGCATTTCATAAGGGGCTGTGTGCGTTCGGGCATTTCATAAGGGGCTGTGTGCGTTCGGGCATTTCATAAGGGGCTGTGTGCGTTCGGGCATTTCATAAGGGGCTGTGTGCGTTCGGGCATTTCATAAGGGGCTGTGTGCGTTCGGGCATTTCATAAGGGGCTGTGTGCGTTCGGGCATTTCATAAGGGGCTGTGTGCGTTCGGGCATTTCATAAGGGGCTGTGTGCGTTCGGGCATTTCATAAGGGGCTGTGTGTGTTCGGGCATTTCATAAGGGGCTGTGTGCGTTCGGGCATTTCATAAGGGGCTGTGTGCGTTCGGGCATTTCATAAGGGGCTGTGTGCGTTCGGGCATTTCATAAGGGGCTGTGTGCGTTCGGGCATTTCATAAGGAGGGCTGTGCTCCCACCTGTCATTGCGTGATCTGTCATGTGCCCACCTGTCATCACGTGTGCTTATTCACCTTCTTTCATCCTCCCTTGCCCCCACGTGCCCTTGCCCCCACGTGCCCTTGCCCCATCTGTGTGTGTGTGCCTGCCACCCACCTGTCATGTCATGTGCCCAGCTGTTCCGCAAGCTCACCAAGGACGTGCAGGGCTACCTGCAGCGGGTAAGAGACGGGATGGGGTAGGGCGCACATGGGGAAGGGTGCACACGTGGGTGTGCCTGCCACCCACTTGTCATTGTGCCCAGCTGTTCCGCAAGCTCACCAAGGACGTGCAGGGGTACCTGCAGCGGGTAAGAGACAGGATGGGAAAGGGCGCACATGGGGAATGGGCACGTGGGGAAGGGTGCATGGGGAAGGGGAAAGGGCGCAAGTTGGTGTGGGGGTGCCTGTCTGTCTGCCACCCGTTTGTCATCGGTATCTGAAGCTCCAGCTCTTCCTGAAGCTCGGGCTCAACGCAAGTACTGCATGGCCTATTGTTCCCTGTACCTGTATCTGTGTCTGTCTGTGTCTGTGTCTGTGTCTGTGTCTGTGTCTGTGTCTGTCTCGGTATCTGTATCTGTATGCACCCCCTATTCTCCCCGTGCCCACCTGGCAGGCAGTGTGTGGATCACGGCACGGCAAGGAGATCAACCTATCGTATGCAGTGAAGGCGAAGATCATCACAGGGGGTCTCAAGCACTCTGTGGCCACGGGCAACCAACTGGCCTTCTATTCCTGCCCCTTCTCATACCGTCCCTCTGCCCTGCCCCCTATACCTCCCCCCTGCCAGTGCATGGATCACGGCAAGGAGGTCAACCTATCATACGCAGTGAAGGCGAAGATCATCACAGGGGGGGCTCAAATACTCCGTTGCCCCTTGCTCCCTGCATCTGTAATCTGTTTTCCTGCCACCTCCGTGTCTCTCTGTGCGCCCTGCCAGTGCATGGATCACGGCAAGGAGATCAACTTATCGTATGCAGTGAAGGCGAAGATCATCACAGGGGGGCTCAACTCAAGCACTCTGTGACCTTGGGCAACTGGCCTTCTCCTGCTCCCTCTCATACCGTCCCTCTGCCCCGCCCCCTATACCTCCCCCCTGCCAGTGCATGGATCACGGCAAGGAGATCAACTTGTCATACGCAGTGAAGGCGAAGATCATCACGGGGGGTCTCAAGTACTCGGTGGCCACGGGCAACTGGGGGCAGGCCAACCAGGCCGGCACCAAGGCGGGGGTCTCACAGGTGGGGTGCTCAAAACTGTGACTGCACAGGCTGACAGCAAGGTGTCGCAGGTACAGTGACTGCTCTCACTGCAAGTACTCGGTGGCTACGGGCAACTGGGGGCAGGCCAACCAGGCCGGCACCAAGGCGGGGGTCTCGCAGGTGGGGTGCACTGGCTGACAACAAGGTCTCGCAGGTATGCTGCTCTTGCTCTGACAGGTGGTGGTGGTGGTACTGGGCTGATGATAGTGTTGTTTTGCCATTCCTGCCGCTGAAAAGACCTTATCAACAAACCCACAGGTGCGGAATTGCCTGGCATATGCATCCTCCCTGTCGCATCCATCCCCACTCGTGGCTTTGTCGTGCTGGCTTATGCTATTGTTCTCCCATCCTTACAAGCATCTCCTTGTGCTGTTCTCCTCCTCCCATCCCACCCATCTCTGCCCTGCAGGTGCTGAATCGCCTCGCCTACGCGTCCTCCCTCTCCCACCTGCGCCGCCTCAACTCGCCCATCGGTCGCGATGGCAAGCTGGCGAAGCCGAGGCAGCTGCACAACTCGCTGTGGGGCATGATGTGTCCCGCTGAGACGCCCGAGGGGCAGGCCGTGGGGCTGGTGAAGAACCTGGCACTCATGACGTACATCACTGTGGGGAGCAACGCCGCTCCCATCCTGGAGTTCCTGGAGGAGTGGCTCACTGAGAACCTGGAGGTACGCTCGGGTTGTGTGGTGGTTTTGGGGGAGTGCAAACGGGGGGGGATGGGTGGGGCTGGTGGGGCTGGTGAGGAACCTCGCGCTCATGACGTACATCACTGTGGGGAGTAATGCTGCTCCCATCCTGGAGTTTCTTGAGGAGTGGTTGACTGAGAATTTCGAGGTATGCTCGTTATGAGTTGTTCACGCAATATGAGGGCGTGCACACAAGACGTGGTGGTGGGGTGGGTGGGGTGGGGTGGGGCCCTTTTGACTTCTCGTACCTTCTGTACCCTTCTCCTATCACCCTCCTCCTCCCACCCTCTCCTCTCTCCCGTCCCTTCCCGTCGCCAGGAGATCTCCCCAGCGCTCATCCCGCAGGCCACCAAGGTGTTTGTCAACGGCTGCTGGGTGGGCGTGCATCGCGACCCGGACGAGCTCGTGCGCACGCTGAGGCAGCTCAGGCGACAGGTGGGGTGTTCGTTTGGGTTTTGTGGTTGGTAACACTGCTGTGGTGTGTGCACTCATCTCACCTCCTGGGCTGCTGGGTGGGCGTGCATCGCGACCCGGACGAGCTCGTGCGCACACTCAGGCAGCTCAGGCGACAGGTGGGGCGTTTAGGTATTTGGATTGCATGGTAATTCGTGAGCGCTCATGGGCCGCTGGGTGGGGTGCTTTTCTTAGGGGTGATGCTGGATAGTGGGGCTTTTGGGTGGGGTGGGGCTGCTGGTGGGCGTGCATTGGTACCTGGACGCACAATACATTTGAGGGTCACTTTTGAAAACTCGAGTCACTTTCGAGAACTCTCTGAAGTCCTTTTCCATCCATCCAGCTGACCTCTCTTTGCACCTCTCTCCATCCATCCAGCTGATCTCTCTTTACACCTCTCTCCATTCATCCAGCTGGATGTGAACTCGGAGGTCTCAGTGGTGCGTGACATCCGCCTGAGGGAGCTGCGCCTGTACACGGACTACGCGCGCTGCTCTCGCCCGCTGTTCACAGTGGAGAAGCAGCGGCTACTCATCAAGAAGCGCGGCGCGCTCTTGGTTGGCCCGTCCCCTCTCCAACGCTCTTTCTCCTCTTTCCCTCTCCTTCCCCACTCCAGCTGGATGTCAATCCAGAGGTCTCAATGGTGCGCGATATCCGCCTCAGAGAACTCCGCCTGACTACGCGATATCTGGTACACGGACTACGCGCGCTGCTCTCGCCCACTCTTCATAGTGGAGAAACAGCGGCTGCTCATTAAGAAGCGCTGCAAGTCTCTACCCCCCTCCATATTTCCTTTTCTCCCTTCCCTTTCGTGTGGAAAAGGCACGAGAACTTGGGGTCCCTTCCCTCTTCCCTTCCGTTCCCCGTTCCAGCTGGACGTGAACTCGGAGGTCTCAGTGGTGCGGGACATTCGCCTGAGAGAGCTCCGCCTGTACACGGACTACGGGCGCTGCTCCCGGCCGCTGTTCATAGTGGAGAAGCAGCGGCTGCTCATCAAGAAGCGCGACGTGCTGGCGCTGCAGCAGGAGGGGTCGCTTTCGCTCCAAGCAGGCAGCACCAGAAGCTGTTGATTAACGAAGCGTGGCGTGTGCTTGCTTGCTTGCTTGCTCCCTTCTGTCCGTCCCCCTGGCCCTCTTCTCCCCTTCTCCCCTTCTCCCCTTCTTCGCCTCCATCCATCCAGCTTGACGTGAACTCAGAGGTGTCGGTGGTGCGTGACATCCGTCTCAGAGAGTTACGGCTCTACACGGATTACGGGCGGTGCTCCCGGCCGCTTTTTATCGTGGAGAAGCAGCGGCTGCTCATCAAGAAGCGTGATGTGCTGGCGCTGCAGCAGGAGGGGTCGGGGATCGGGTGGAACGAGCTGGTGGAGAAGGGGTTCATTGAATACGTGGACACGATGGAGGAGGAGACTACCATGATCTCCATGACCATTCATGTGAGTGCTGCCACCTCACTCACGGCAGTGGGCAGTGGGCAGTGGGTACATACATACAATCAGCGCAGCTCTACAGCTTGAATGCAGCAGGAGGGGTCAAGCATCGGGTGGAACGAGCTGGTGGAGAAGGGGTTCATTGAATACGTGGACACGATGGAGGAGGAGACTACCATGATCTCCATGACCATCCATGTGAGTGCTGCAATCATCTCAATTCCTGTGAGTGCTGTAGTCTTGTGCTGCTGTGGGCTGACATGCCCCTAGGACCCTCCTTGGCATCTGGTGGAACGAGCTGGTGGAGAAGGGGTGTATCGATCGAGTATGTGGATACGATGGAGGAGGAAACCACCATGATTTCCATGACCATTCATGTGATTGCTGTACATCATCCCATCAATTCCTCCCGTTTCTTCCATGGGTGTATGCTCCTCCCCTGCTCCTTTCACTTCAGTATGTGACAGCAGCGAGGCTGAACCCCACGGAGGCCTACAGTGACACGTACACGCACTGCGAGATCCACGCCTCACTTCCGTCCCTCTCTTCCCCCACCTGCAATCAATCCTCTCCTGCTTTCAGGATATGACAGCGGCGCGGCTGAACCCCACAGAGGCATACAGTGACACGTACACGCACTTCGAGATTCATATTCTCCTTGCCCTCCCTTCAGTTTCACTTCAATCCCCATTCACATCTTCCTCTCTTTTCCCACCAGGACGTGACATCAGCGCGGCTCAACCCCACGGAGGCATACAGTGACACGTACACGCACTGCGAGATCCACCCCTCGCTCATCCTCGGCGTCTGCGCCTCCATCATCCCCTTCCCTGACCACAACCAGGTGACGCCTCCCCGGACTGCAGCCAGGTAACACCTCCCCCGAGCTGCAGCCAGGTAACACCTCCCCCGAGCTGCAGCCAGGTAACACCTCCCTGGACTGCAGCCAGGTAATACCTCCCTGGACTGCAGCCAGGTAACACCTCCCTGGACTGCAGCCAGGTAACACCTCCCCCGAGCTGCCACAACCAGGTAACGCCTTTCCTGCACAACCACCTAACGCCTTCCCTCACTCCACCAGGTAACACCTCCCCTGATCACAACCAGGTAATGACCCAGAAGTCCAGTAAGTTATTTGTCGGTGCTTTCCATTGATATGTCGCCTGTGCCCATGCACTGGACCAGTTTTGAGGCGCCTCAAAACCTTTGAGGTGCCTCAAAACCTTTGAGGTGCCTCAACCCATGCACTCGAGCAGCTATTAACCTCACCTGCTGCCTTGTCCATCCATCTCGCCACTCTCCTCCCTCCCTCCACCCTTTCAACGCACCCCAGTCCCCCAGGAACACGTACCAGTCAGCGATGGGCAAGCAGGCGATGGGCATGTATGTGACCGTTACTAATTTCTCTGTCCGTTGCCCATGCCCTACCCCACTTCCCCCTCCCTCCCATGTCTCCCCTTCCCCTTCCCCCCCTCCCCCAGTCCCCCAGGAACATGTATCAGTCGGCGATGGGCAAGCAGGCAATGGGCATGTATGTGACCAACTACTCATGTCACATGCGTCCTTCACTGTCCGTTGCCCATCCGCTATCCCCCCCAACCCCCTTCCCCACCCACCCCAGTCCCCCAGGAACACGTACCAATCGGCGATGGGCAAGCAGGCGATGGGCATGTATGTGACCAACTACCAGTCGCGCATGGACACCGTCGCCTACGTGCTCTACTACCCCCAGAAACCCCTCGCCACCACGCGCGCCATGGAGCACTTGCACTTCCGGGAGCTGCCTGCTGGGATTGTGAGTAAATCGCACATACATATGTACATGTTTACGTACATGCACGCATGCACATAGTCACTCACACTCACACTCAAGCCCCTCGCCACCACGCGCGCCATGGAGCACTTGCACTTCTGGGAGCTGCCTGCTGGGATTGTGAGTCAATAACACATGCATATATCATATATGCATACACAGAGTCACACATACATACGCAGAAACCCCTCCCCTCCCCACCGCGCGTACCATGAAGCACCTTCACTTCCGGAGACTGCCCGCTGGGATTGTGAGTCCATGAGGTCATCATGAACCAGTCTCGCTCCCTTTAAACTCCCCCCCCCCCCCTCCTTTCCTGTTCTGTGTGTGCCCTGCTGTGTGGTGTCTCCCGCCCCTGCACCTCCCCCCCCGACAGAACGCCATAGTGTCCATCCTGAGCTACTCGGGGTACAACCAGGAGGACTCGGTCATCATGAACCAGTCTCTCCCTCCTCTCTTCATCACTCCCCATGGGTCATACGTGTTGTGCTGTGTTTCCCCCCTGTGCTCCCACAGAACGCCATAGTGTCCATTCTGAGCTACTCGGGCTACAACCAGGAGGTCTCGGTCATCATGGCCTGTGTCTCCCACCCCGTCTTTTAACCGCTTTATCCCTCTGGTTCTGTATGTGCCGTGCTGTGCTGTATGGTGTCTTTCCCTGCACTCACAGAACGCCATAGTGTCCATTCTGAGCTACTCGGGGTACAACCAGGAGGACTCGGTCATCATGAACCAGTCGTCCATCGACCGCGGCTTCCACCGCTCCATCGTCTTCAAGTCCTACAGGTGCTCACAGGGGCCACTCTCGGGTTTAATGAGGAGTTGAGTGTCTTGCTTCAGGTGAATGTATCATGGTGAATGCTCCCACAGGTATTGGGTCTTCCACCGTTCCATGGTCTTCAAGTCCTACTGGTAAAGGAAATTGGCATTTCTTGCTCTCACCCTTCGCTTTCATCCCTCTCTCGTTCTCACGTTCTCTCACTCCCATGCTTCTCTCCCTTCCATCCCTGTCTGTCTCCCACTCTCCCATTCTTCTGTCACTCACTCTCCCTCATTCCGCTCTCCCTCATTCCGCTCTCCCTCATTCCGCTCTCCCTCATTCCGCTCTCCCTCATTCCGCTCTCCCTCATTCCGCTCTCCCTCATTCCGCTCTCCCTCATTCCGCTCTCCCTCATTCCGCTCTCCCTCATTCCGCTCTCCCTCATTCGGCTCTCTCACAGGGACGAGGAGAAGAAGAGTGGCAGCATGGTGAACGAGGAGTTTGAGCGCCCCAACCGAGAGATCACCATGGTATGGCATGACATCACCAGTATCAGCACCAGTATGGCATGACATCACCAGTATCAGCACCAGTATGGCATGACATCACCAGTATCAGCACCAGTATGGCATGACATCACCAGTATCAGCACCAGTATGGCATGACATCACCAGTATCAGCACCAGTATGGCATGACATCACCAGTATCAGCACCAGTATGGCATGACATCACCAGTATCAGCACCAGTATGGCATGACATCACCAGTATCAGCACCAGTATGGCATGACATCACCATGTTGAGTTGAGCCATGACGTCACCATGGCATGGCATGACGTCACACTACACCAGTGCGCTCAACCCCTTGTTTTTCCCTGACTGCTATGCTATGCCATGTGTGTGTGTGTCCACCATGGCATGCGGCACGGGTTGTATGACAAGCTGCGCAATGATGGCATCATTCCCTGCTTGCTCTTTCTCGTTGCACACACACACCCCCTGCTGAGAGTTTTCACTACAAGAAGGGCGCTCCCTTTTTTCTATGCCGTGTCTGCCCTGAACTGCTTGTGTGCACCACCAGGGCATGCGGCACGGGTCGTATGACAAGCTGGACGATGATGGCATCATTCCCCTCGTTTGCTGACCCTCACCCTCGTCCCATGCACCACCGCTGTCTACCATGTCTGCCCTGTCCCCCCTTGCTGTGCACCACCACCATCAGGGCATGCGGCACGGGTCATACGACAAGCTGGACGGTGATGGGATTGGGCCGCTCGCTTGCTGACCCTCACCCTCGTCCCTCTCTGATGTGTCTGCCCTGTCTCCCCTTGCTGTTCATGTATCAGGGCATGCGGCACGGGTCGTACGACAAGCTGGACGATGATGGCATCATCCCTCCGGTGAGCTATATAATTTCAGGGTTGAACGGGATCGAACGGGGTTGAACGCAGTTCATCGCGGTTGAACCGGGCTGAACGGGGTTGAATGGGGTTGAATGGGGTTGACAGGACTGTTTGATCCGACACTTGGACATGGGTGTTGAGTCGGTCCGCTCCCAACCCTTACAGGGATCGCGCTGGGGTGGGGGCAAAGCAAAGGAGGTGATCATCGGCAAGACAGCACCCCCTTCCCTGTGCCTGCTGTGCCCTCCTAACCCCTCCTAGCCGTTCCTAACTCCTCTAGCCCCTCCTAACCCCGTGTAACCCCTCCTCACCCCTCTGAACCCTTCCAGGGCTCGCGAGTGGCAGCAGAAGACGTGATCATCGGCAAGACGACGCCCATTCCTCCGGATGAGACGGGCAGTGTGGCTCAGCGGTTCAGCAAGCGCGACATGAGCACGTGCCTCAAGCACAGCGAGACAGGCGTGATCGACCAGGTGGGATGGGGAGGCTTGGTCACCAGGTGGGATGATCGACCAGGTGGGATGATCGACCAGGTGGGATGATCGACCAGGTGGGTCTTACCCCTTGTTGCTCATGACAGTTGCGCAGCGGTTCAGCAAGAGGGACATGAGCACAGTCACAGTGAGGCAGGCATGATCGAAGGGGTGGGCTGTACTTGTTGTTGACTAGGTGGGTTCGTGTATGTTGCTGCTAGCCATGCCTTCCTTTCCCCGCTCTTCTCCCCTTCAACTGTCCTGGTCAGCTGGTTCTCATCTCATCTCACAACCAACCAACAGCGACGGCCTCCGGTTTGTGAAGATTCGTGTTCGCTCCATTCGCGTGCCCCAGATCGGGGACAAGTTTGTTCATTCCATCCATCCTTCGCCCTCCCCCTCCCCCCCCCCCCCTCTCCGACTCGACCAACCAGGTGGTCCTCACAACCAACAACGACGGGCTCCGGTTCGTGAAGATCCGGGTGCGCTCGATCCGCGTGCCGCAGATCGGGGACAAGTTTGCGTCGCGGCACGGGCAGAAGGGCACGATCGGCATGACGTACACGCAGGAGGACATGCCGTTCAGCGCCGAGGGCATCTCCCCGGATATCATCGTCAACCCCCCCCTTGCTTGCTTCCCCCTCCCATCCCCCTTCCCCCTCTTCCCCCTCCCCCCCGCTTCCTGCGCAACCCTCTTCATGCTCCGCGCTTGCCAACCAGGTGGTTCTGACGACCAACAACGATGGGCTTCGATTCGTCAAGATTCGTGTGCGCTCCATCCGAGTGCCGCAGATCGGGGACAAGTTTGCGTCGCGGCACGGGCAGAAGGGCACGATCGGCATGACGTACACGCAGGAGGACATGCCGTTCAGCGCCGAGGGCATCTCCCCGGATATCATCGTCAACCCGCACGCCATCCCGTCCCGCATGACCATCGGGCATCTGATTGAGTGTCTTATGAGCAAGGTGGCTGCTCACATGGGCAAGGAGGGGGACGCCACACCCTTCACCGATGTGACGGTGAGTATTTTGAGTCAAATCAAACGTTTGCATTTCAACCCAAGTGAGACAGGATGGCGGGCGGGACCGCATCCTTTCCCCCGCATGTCATCCTGTCTCACTAGCACACCACTTCAATCTTCTGATCGAGTGCCTCAAGGAGGGTCAAATCACGCATTACTGGCATCTGCACTGTCAATTTCAGCTGCACGCGTGACGAGAGTGGGTATGATTCTACGTGGGGGTCGTCTCGTTCTTATGATTTTCCCGTCTCTCCTGTAACCCCTCTATATGTGTGCCACGGTACCACAGGTGGACAATTTGAGTCGCACGCTGCAGAAGTGCGGGTATTAGATGAGGGGTTTCGAGTGCATGAAGCCTCACCATCAAGTGCCCATTCTTATACTTTTTTACCTCTGTCAAACCACCCATACTTTGTTTTCACAGGTGGACAATCTGAGTCGCACGTTGCACAAGTGTGGGTACCAGATGCGGGGATTCGAGCGCATGTACAACGGCCACACGGGGCGGCCGCTGCAAGCGCTGCTCAAGTGTGCTTACCAGATGTGGAGGTTGCTTGCTTCATCCGCTCTACCCTAATCGCTTGTTTCATCTGAACCCTTCGCACGTGGTGCATTCCAGGTGGACAATTTGAGCCGTACGCTGCACAAGTGCGGGTACCAGATGAGGGGGTTCGAGCGCATGTACAACGGCCACACAGGGCGGCCGCTGCAAGCCATGATCTTCCTTGGCCCCACCTACTACCAGCGCCTGAAGCATATGGTGGATGATAAGATCCATTCCCGAGGGAGAGGGCCCGTGCAGGTGAGTTATCTCTTTCAGGGTTGTGTTGGCCGGTACTCAGCAGGCTTCCAGGGTGGGTAGGCTGGTACCTGGCATGGGCCATGACCTTCCTGGGCCCACCCCACCTACTACCAGCGCCTCAAGCACATGATGGATGATAAGATCCATTCCCGAGGGACAGGGCCTAACCACTTCAATATTCCCTCTGGCCACTGTCAATCCCATTCAACTCCTGTGAATTTTACCAGATTCTGACTCGGCAGCCGGCAGAGGGGCGGTCGAGGGACGGTGGGCTGCGGTTCGGAGAGATGGAGAGGGATTGCATGATTGCCCACGGCGCTGCTGCCTTCCTCAAGGAGAGGCTGTTTGACCACAGCGACGCGTACCGCGTGCACGTGTGCGAGTTCTGCGGACTCATTGCGATCGCCAACCTCAAGAAGGGGCTTCTGGAGTGCCGCGGATGCAAGAACAAGACAGATATCGTCCAGGTGAGAGGAGGGAGGCGAAAGGGGAGAGGGGGAAGGGTTGAGGTGAGAGGCAAGAGGAGAGGAGCAGGTGAGAAGGGGGAGGTAAGGGAGCAGGGAGGGGTGTGTCAAGGAGCGGCTGTTTGACCACAGCGACGCGTACCGTGTGCACGTGTGCGAGTTCTGCGGGCTCATTGCGATCGCCAACCTGAAGAAGGGGCTTCTGGAGTGCCGCAGGTGCAAGAACAAGACTGACATTGTGCAGGTGAGGGGAGGAGGAGAGAAGGGGGATGGGGGAGGGGGGGATGCACGTGTGCGAGTTCTGCGGGCTGATTGCGATCGTGAATCTGAAGAAGGGGCTGCTGGAGTGCCGCGGGTGCAAGAACAAGACAGACATTGTGCAGGTGAGGGGCGAGGGGGGGGGAGAACGGAGAGGAGGAGGGGAGAGAGGGGAGAAAGGATAGAGGAGAGGAGCAGGTGGGGGGGCTGTTGGAGTGCCGCGGATGCAAGAACAAGACTGACATTGTGCAGGTGAGGGCAGAGGGGAGAGAGGAGAGAGGGGGGAAAGGTGAGAGGGGAGTGGCGAGAGGAGGGGAGCAAGTGAGGGAGGGAAGCAGGTGGGAAGGGAGAGGAGGGGAGCTAAAGGGGGTTGTGTCAAGGAGCGGCTGTTTGACCACAGCGACGCGTACCGTGTGCACGTGTGCGAGTTCTGGCGGGCTGATCGCTATTGCGAATCTCAAGAAGGGTTTGTTGGAGTGCCGCGGGTGCAAAAACAAGACAGACATTGTGCAGGTGAGGGGCGAGAGGGGAGAAGGGAGAGGGGGAAAAGGTGAGAGGCGGGGGCGAGAGGAGGGGGACAAGTGAGTGGAGAGGCAAGGGCGGGAGGGAACCAGGTTAGTGGAGAGGGAAGGGAACAAGGAGGTGTGCATATAGGAAGGACTGTTTGATCACAGCGACGCGTACTGTGTGCACGTCTGCGAGTTCTGCGGACTGATCGCAATTGCCAACGTCAAGAAGGGCCTTCTGGAATGTCGCGGGTGCAAGAACAAGACAGAGTGCCCATGCACAACCTTGTGTTCTCCTCTTTTTCCTTCCCCTGCTCACCCCAGGTGCACATGCCGTATGCGTGCAAGCTGCTGTTCCAGGAGCTCATGGCCATGGCCATCGCACCTCGCATGCTCACTCGCGAGACTCCTGTGCCCAAGGCAAAGAAGAAGGCACCTGCTGCTGCTTCCTGATTGGCCAATGTTGACACCAAGCACAGACTCGGGAACAGTAAACGTTGCAACATTGTTGGATCTGTGCTCACAACACAATTTGATGGTGCAGCTGTTGCTTCTTGGAGTGATCTTTTTTGTGTTGGAGGATGACTGAGGGCAACTACCAGTAAATCTGGGGCAAAGGTACCAGCATTCAGTACGAAGGAGACTTCTCTTCTCACCTGTGGTTCCTGCTTTCCTAAACTCTGATGTGCTAAAACGGCTTGGCATAAGGTGGAATGTGCCAGCCGGGAATCGAACCCGGGTCTGCACCGTGCTGAATGGCAGGGTGCTATTCTACCACTAGACCACTGGCACTGGAAGAGATGTTCTAAGTAGCAAGTCAGACTACCCGACCACTGAATAGAGACAGGGACTAGCAATTTGACAGGACAGTCAGCAATGACGGGGCCTTCTCCTTATCTCTTGGGCAGAAAATGTGCTGGCAATGGCGGCTGCGCGGCTGGCGATGGCGCCTTGTACCTTTCACGTCTACCCACGCTCCCGTGTGAGCTGGAACTGCCGCCTTCCTGGACGAAGGCAATGTCCGGTATTCTCCACTCTCGCGGCTTTACGCGAGGCTCCGCCTTTCTATGGCGGAAGAGACCGCACGATTGACGGCTCCCTTCCTGTTCATCTTTCAAGCAGCGGGAGAAAGCCTGTTCACGTGTGCGTGCTTTGCGCTCTTGGTGTTGGTTCCGTAATACTGTCAGTTTTACCGCATTTTGGCATCAGTTGATCATAGAGGGATACTCACGCCGGCGGTTTTTCACCGACTGCAGCAGGACACCTTTCTGAGTCTAGCAGCTAGTGAATACACTGACTGCAAATGGTAGCATCTAAGGGACAAACGCTTTTGATTCTCCAAGCTTTCAAATTCTTCTGGCTTCACTCCCTCCTAATTTCGGCCTCCACGTGTCACGCGGTGATCCACTCTGGAGCGCTAAACGCGGATCGTCCAGCTGTCGCTGGTGGAGGGGCAACGGCCGCGAGGATTGCGGATGCAGCGGGTCTACCTGTCGCGGGAGCGAGTAGGAGAATTCTATGCGGTGAGCCTGTTCGTGCGGAATCCCGTCTTTCACGATGACGAGTGCTTGGCTTTTGGAGACGTTTTAAACCGGAAATTCCTCCCATTACTACGTTGACGAGCGTATAGCTTGTGCACGTGTTTGTTTGATTTCCTCCGACGATCGCCTGATAATGGTCATCCTGTATCGTGCTGCGTTCCCCTCGTCTCTCTCCTTGCAGATGACAACTCCACTGACGGTAACAAGCGTGACAGCACGAAGAACACTCCCGTCACTATTGCGTCCCAGCCCGATGGCGGCTCGAATCGAACATCAGCGTTCACCGGCAGCGCTGCGGTTCGGAACAGCAAGGACGAAAAGGGAAATCAGGTAGTAGCAGGGGCGAAGAAAAGCTCGAGCGCACGAGCTGAGGGCGAGGGGGAGAACGTGGGGTATGACACTGATGCTGGGAAGAGTATCAAGCGCGAGCGTCATGACAGCAGTCAGAGTGACGGGCGCGAGGAGCGGAAGGAGAAGGAGGAAAGGGAAGAGAATAACGAGAAGAAGGATGGAAACGAGAGCGAAAAAAAGGAAACGAGAGGAAGGAGCGACAACGGGAACACACATGAGCAAAGTAACCGAGAACGCAAGGAGGCCGGCAAAGTTGGGAACGCAACAAAGGGAGGAGGGAATGGGGACGAGAGTAAAACCAGGGAACGTTCCGACGGCGGCGATTCGTCGAGGGTGAGAGAAGATCACACGAAGTGTAACGACTCGAGTGGTAACTCTTCCGAGGAGGAATCGTCGGCTAACCGCAGCAGCGGAAGCGGGACAGATGTGTCGCTCGCGGATCGGCTGGGCGGCTGGAGTGGCGGGGCGGGCGGCAATGAGAAACTGCCGTCGTCGCTCGCTGCGCTACTAGCTGACACGCTTATTAGACTGACCGCGAGTGCTCGAATCCGAATCGACGGCCAAGGTGGGTGAATCATTGTTGGGTGAGCCAGGCGTATGACTGCCATGCCAACAATGGTTTGGATCGTACATAAAGCAGGGCGTACTTGGGTGATGCTTGGGATTCGACCTTCTTATGACTTCCGTGGCTGTCCTGCAGGTCTGGACCTCGGACGCCGGGCCGGACGGCAAGGCTCGTCACCCAAACCTATTTCTACGGCTGGGCACAGCCCAGCTCGGAGCAGCGAACAAGTTCTCGCGAATCCGCTGATGGCGGTGAATTTGTTCGTGTTCAACAAGCCGATCGAAATCTCAGCAGTCCATTCGTTCGTGAACAAGGGCAGCGTGTCGCTGCAGACGCAGCTTGCACTGACGACGGCGCTAGCGCGAGACAACGCCACGGTGACGCAGGACCACCCGCAATTTCAGGAGAGCGGGTTGGGGAACTCCCAGGCGCCTAACATGACGGTTCTAAACAAAAACGCGACGACAGGAGATTCAACGGCGTCGCTGGGAAGTGGTGGTGATGGTGGCCCGCCGTTACCTGCGGCGGCACCTTTGGCGCCATCTGCGGTATCAAGTACAAGATCTCACGGTGGGGAAACAAATTCCTCGGCTCCGTAAAAGCTTCCCCAGCCTGCTCCGGTACAAGCTCGGCTAAATTTTTATAAGGAATCAGCGCGTGCGCTAGATAACCTGTTGAATTAGATGCTCTGCTGTTAGAATCAAAATTCCATGTTGCTGATATACTTGTGTAAATAAGTGAAATAATCTCTGTAGACGTTTTTCGTTCTCTATATCGCAGTATTATCGCACAGCACTTCCTCCACCCACCTCGGTTTCATCCCCGACAGCACGCCAAGCATCTGACACATGTGGTTCACCAGTCACCCATCGCACACGCTCCTAGTGAATCCTAGCCGTCCACGTACAGTTGGACATGATCAGTGGGATCAACGGGGGACAACTGATCCGAGCCGCATGTCAACCCATCACGGCCATGAAGCATATCTCGAGGCGCCGCCACTCCAGGCGTGCAAGGGCAATTCGTCCCCTGCAGCGGCACCGCGTCGCACGTCTTTCCAAACGAATCGATCAATCGAACGAAAGCGAGTTTCCGCGACTATAAATAGTAGCTCGTTCACATATGCCCCCATTCCGTCACACTCCCCGCATTTCAAGCTGCGTGGTCGCATTTCTTTTCAACGTTAGATCCTGCGGCTATTACTGAGCCATACCATCATCTGGCGGACCGCCCTTCCAACCAATGACTTCCCGCGTGAGTCACGCTCAAACAGCAAGACGTTTTCCTCTCGCCGTCGCCGGAATTTTTCCGCTGCTGTTACTGCTCGTCGCTACCGCTCCAGCGGGATCCGCGGGAGCTCGTTCAGAACCTTCGAATGGCCTCCCGTCGACCGCGTTGGCCGGACTGCGAGGAGAGGCCGACAACTTACAAGGACCTCTTAAAGACGTCCTTAAAGACGTCGGACACGAGCTGTCTGGCACTAGTAGTCTGATCGGCCAGGAAGGACTCGTTGAGGCCGTGGATCAAGAAGAAATCCTTCACGCTGCGAGCAGCGCATCACAGGTTGCTGCTACCCGGGGTGACGCAATCACTGGGGATTCTCAGGGTGGTGCGATCGGCGCAGCACCTCTTGGTGCTCAACGGCATGTAGCAAGCAGTGCAGCACTGGGTGCTGCAAGTGAGCACCGAGAGCTCGCTGAGGCCCACGAGCTCTTGGGCGACCCGCCTGAGGTCCACGCTGGCAGCAGCCCAGTCCACGTAAGCAGCAGCCCAGTCCACGTCAACAGGGGCAACCGGAGGAAGCTAGCGGTGGTGGCAGCGGTGGATGAGGAGACGCGGAGGGGCATGGAGGCATGGATGCAGGACGAGGTGAAACGCGCTGTGAGCCGTGGTTTGAAGCAGCTCCAACAGAAGCTTCTAGAAGACGTGGACAAGCTAGGTGAGTTTTGAGACGGTGTGGACAAGTGAGGTGAGGAAATAAATCTGAATAAATTTTCTGATGCTGATATTCGGAGTTATTTCATCCCATACCTCTATGCAGGCACTCCTGAATCGCAAATCCTGTTCATGGGTCCTAATCTCCCTGAGGCTCAGGTCATGAGCCTGATAGACATGACTCTTTTTGAGGCGCCTCAAAAGTCGTCCCTACCTCCCTCTTCCCACACTCCTCCCGCTTCACATCTTTCCCTCGTGTGGTCTACAGTGCGCAAGCTGCAGCAAGGAAGCCATTGCGGAGGGAAGAAGAGAAGCGGCTCAAGAGGGAAAGGGGGCAGTCACTGCAAAAAAAGGTCCAAGTGTGGGAAATCCCACAAGAGCAAGAAATCGAAGGAGCACTACAGTGATTCTTCGCTATGGAAGCCTTCGTTACTGGCACACAAGCCGTTTCCCAGCAGCATCAACATACGGTCGTACGTGTTCCAAGGCCCGGTGGAAATCTCGGGAATCCGGGAGCTAAACAACAGCGGGACGATCACCAGGCAGACCCAGATTGCAATCACCAAAGCAACGGCTAAGGACAACGGTACAGTGAGTCAGAACGAGCCACAGTCACAGAGGAGTGCACATGGTGCTGCTGGTATGGAGGGTGGCAGTATGGGGAGCGGCGGCGGCGGCGGTAGCCAGTCAGAGGAGAGGGTGACTTATGGGAAGCATGGTGATGAGAAGAGTCATTACCAGGGTCAGCATGGTGAGGGGAGTGGTGGAGGAGAGAAGCATGGGAAAATTGGGGAGGTTAAGGAGATTGTGGGAGAGGTGAAGAAACATGGGGTGGTTGGTGCTGTGGGAGGAGCTGGTGTTGATGATGTGAGTGGCTGTGGAAGCGACAACTGTACAGTGTCGTGTGCTGGTGACTGTGGTGGTGACAGGGGAGGTGGTAACCGTTACAACAATGTCAGCATCGATAATACTAACGGCAACAGGTATATCAACGAAAGCGCCTACAATAATGGCAACAGCTACAGTAATGTCAGCATAGATAACAGCCGCAACAGGTATTTTAATGGCAGCATTGACAACAGTGGCAACAGCTACAGTAATGTTACCATTGCTGGTAACAACAGGTTCAGTAATGTTACCATTTCTGGTAACAACAGCTACAGTAATGTTACCATGTCTGGTAACAATAGCTATGGAAATACCAGCATATACAGTGACATCAACAACAATGGCAGTGGTTACAACAACACTGGTGAAAGCTACTATGGAGACAACGCAGGGGCAACTGTTGCACTAGAGGCTGGAATGGGGGGGTGATTAATCTGATGCTATGTACAGTAATAAAGGCTGCAACAACAGTGCCTTATTCGCAGTATCAATAGTTTCCTGCTGTTTGTACTGCATGTGCATGTAACTTGCGTAAATAAGTAATTTGGCTAAGTGCTGAAAACACACTCCACAATGGCGAGGAAACTTTAAACAAATCAAATGGCCCATTGATACGATTGATCAAGCTGCAAGCTACACCAGTTTGAGGTCAAGAAATGCTGCTGAGCGGTCAGCGGCACAAAGAATTAAATACGATAATATGCCTCTTCATTCTCGCCAAGGAGCTACACTGGTTTGAGGTCAAGGAAGGCAGCTAGCTCTGAAACGAGGCGAGGGGGCCAGCGGCGATACTCGCTCACCCACTCGCGGTCGCGGTAACGCCCATCCTGATGGGAGGATGGGGGAGGGGAGTGGAGGGAGGAGGTGGGGGAAAGAGCGTTGGGAAGAGACAGATGGAGCCTTGAAGGCAGGGAGGAGATGCCGGGAGAACAGACGGGAGGGCAGCGGCGAGGCCGTCCGTCGCCGCCCGACGGGAGGACACTCGCAGTCGCGATACCGCCCGTCCTGATGGGAGCATGGGGAAGGGGATGGTTGGGAGCTTAAAAGTTGGAAGGTAGAGCAGACAGGGGGAAGTGAGTCAGGGGAGACTGGCAGGAAACAGAGGTGGGAGGAGAGAGTCGATTTTCAGTATCTCGGTAGGCAGCGGCAAGCTTGGTATGAGGGAAGGGAGTTAGAGACGAGCGGAGTGAGGTAACAAAGAGAGAAGCATTATGGAGTCCCATGGTTGCAGAAAAAGAGCAGAGAAATTCAAACTTCAGGGGGAAGGGAAAGGAAGGATGAACGGATGTGCGGATTGAGAATAACGAGGGTGAGAAGAAAAGAAAGGAGTGCTCACGTCGACTCTGCTCCAGGCGTTCTCAGCTTCGGCTCTCAGCCCCGCTGCATAGAGTGCCACTGCTAGTGCTGCCCTCATGTCGGGAAACTGCAGGGGTTCAGGGACCAGGGGGGAGAGGGGGAGAGGGGGAGAGGGGGGGGAGGGGAGAGGGGGGGGGGCGGGGATGTTGATGCGCCGGACGGGAGTGGGTTTAGGATGGGGCGTACGGAAGGGAAGGAAGGGAGCGTTGACGCATGAAGAGCACAACTTGGCCGGAGCCTATTTTTGAGTCGACTCAAAAAAAGGAGAGGCGGAGGGAGAGGGGGGGGGGTGTTGATGCGCCGGACGGGAGTGGGGAGTGGGAATGGGGCGTAGGATGGGAAGGAAGGGAGCGTTGACGCATGAAGAGCACAATTTGGCAGGAGGCGCAGCGCATGCTGCAGAGAAATCCAGCAGCCAATGCAGGCAGCAGGGCAATTCCCTGGGCGGTGGCATGGAATTCCCTGATACTCATTAGATGCTGCAGCAGCAGTATCATGATTCGCATGGGAACATGGCATGGCATCCCAGGTTTTGAGACGCCTCTAAAGTCACCATGTGAACATGGCATGGCAGGGTCTTACTAGATACATGGCTCTGTCCTGCTCTGCCTCGCACCTCAGGGTACTTTCGGAGAAGGTTCCTCATCTGTTTGATGGCAGCGTTGTCGTTTCCCACCTCGTACAGTGCCTGAGGAGGGGGCAGGGACGAGGGTGGAGGGGGTGAGGGGCGAGGGGCGAGGGGAAATGGATGAGGGGTAAGGAGGAACGGAGTGACATGGAGGGAAGATGCAAAAGGGGGGGGAAGTTGTGGAATGGAGAAGTTGAGCTGAATCATTGAGAAGTTGAGCTGAATTATTGAGAAGTTGAGCTGAATTATTGAGAAGTTGAGCTGAATTATTGAGAAGTTGAGCTGAATTATTGAGAAGTTGAGCTGAATTATCGGCAGAAAATAAAAAACACTAGAGCCCAGGTGCCTGGACTCACGAGAGCATAGTTGGCAGCAGCAAAGGAGAATGCAGGCGCCAGCATGCTTGCCCGCCTGTAACTCTCCACTGCATCCCCCCACGCCCCCACACCCGCCTGGCAGGGATACGCAGCAGAAATGGGGAAAGTAGGGATGGTGAAACGTGGTAACGGGGGAAGGGGAACGGGAGACAGGAGAAAGGGCTTAGAATTATAGGACTCTAGGATCCCTCCACCGCGACATTAAATGAGTGTGGTTTTTAGATGTCTCAAAAAATACACTAATTTCAAAGGGGCTAGAATTGGAGGCCTCTGGGATCCTTCCATTGCATCGCCTCATGCGCCCACACCTGCCTGCATGGCAGGGCCACGTCGAGTAGAGTGAGGGGTGGAAGCAAAGAAGGAAAGGTGGGGGTGGAAGGGAGGGAGGACTTTTGAGGCGCCTCAAAAGCATGCCTGCATGGCAGGGCCACGTCGAGTAGAGTAGAGGCAAGAAAGAAGGAAAGGTGGGGGGGGAAGGGAGGGGGTGTGGAAATGACTTTTGAATTTATTGAACCCCATCTGCGCATTGCCCACCATGCAAACCACACCCTCACCCCCCACCTGTGCGTTGCCGAGGTTGTTCCAAGCAGCAGGGCCATTCAGCGCCACTGCGAGCACTGCCACGCATGTGCCCCGTTGACCTCGTTGACCCCACTGCCCGTTGATCCCATTATCTCCCACCTGTGCGTTGTCCAGGTTGTTCCAAGCAGCAGGGCCATTCGGCGCCACTGCCAGCACTGCCACGCATGTGCCCCATTAATTAAACCCATTGACCTGCATTGACTCCGTTGACCATCTCCCACCCGTGCATTCCCGAGGTTGTTCCACGCTGCAGGGTCGTTAGGCGCCACTGCCAGTCCTTTTGAGGCGTCTCAAAAGTTGGGCGCCACTGCCAATCCTCCACCACACATGTCCTGCTCACCCGTGCATTCCTCCCCACCCACCATGCCCACAACACCACACCATCACCCACCTGTGCGTTCCCGAGGTTGTTCCACGCTGCAGGGTCGTTGGGCGCCACTGCCAGCACTGCAGAGTAGTCCGCCGCAGCTTCCTGGAAGCGTCCCAGCGACTCCAGGGCCACGCCTCGGTTGAGGACTGGGTCGACTGCATAGCTGATGGCGGGGTATGCGGAGGGGGAAAAGGGATGAGCGGGGGGGGGGGGAAGGGATGAGCGGAGGGGGGAACGGAACGGGTGAGCGGAGGGGGGAAGGGGTGAGCGGAGGGGGGAAGGGGTGAGCGGAGGGGGTAATCGGCTTTCCAGTTACGACGTACGCAGCGAGGGCGATGGCAGCGTTGTAGTCGTCTAAAGCCTCCACCAGACGGCCCTGCCTGGATCGCGCATTGCCCCAGACTTAGTCATCAAAGAGCAGAAACAGAGCAGCACACAGCACAGAGCACGCACGCAGCGAGGGCGATGGCAGCGTTGTAGTCGTCTAAAGCCTCCACCAGACGGCCCTGTCTGGACTGCCAGTTCTGTGATCAACTCTAGGACCCACGTACGGAGTGTAGGCAATGGCAGCGTTGTAGTCCCCAAGAGCCTCCACCAGTCTGCCCTGCCTTGACCGCGCGTTGCCTCGATTGCCCAGCGCCCTCGATGCAATGTCCGGCACCCACTCGGCATTGCCTGCCCGCTCGCACGATTCAATCACCACCGTCCATAGCGCCTCCTCCTCCTCCACCTGCCAGCATGTACAATCCAGACCGTTAAAAGTCAATGATACGGAGGTGACACACATATAGTCACAGAATTCACCATGGGAGCGGTGAGGGCGCGTTCAGAGGTGGTGACACAGGATACCGTAGTATCAGGTGGTCCACATACAGTCACAGGGACGTACAGTGGAAGCAGTGAGGGCGCGTTCAAAGGTGGTGGCAGCAGCTCGAAGCTTCTCATCAGCATGTCCGTATGCGACAATTGTTTTGCTTACAGGCCCGACAGCAATGGTTGACTTGGACGTACAGTGGAAGCAGTAAGGGCGCGTTCAAACGTGGTGGCAGCAGCTCGAAGCTTCTCATCAGTGGGGTCAAACGTGCCTCTGGGTGCAGCAGCTAGGTCGATCCTAGCTGGAGGAACAGGCCCTCCCGAATTTCCTGCAAATGCTGCCGTGGATGCTGACGTGGCTGCTGACGTGGATGCTGACGTGGATGCGGATGCGGATGCTGACGCGGAAAATAACATGGTAAGTGACGTGGATCCTGAGGCAGAAGCCGAGGCAGAGCTGGACGCTTCTGTGCCGAATCCGAAAAGTTCGAATGCCCGGGCGTGACTGAAACGAGAGGCTGCATCCGGCAGGAGGAACGGGGTTAGGCCCCACAATCCAGTGGCAGCTCCGAGTAACAGGAACTTCCTCCGTCCCCCGTTATAAGCACTCGCATTTGCGACAGCTTCTGAGCTGGATTCCGATACGAGCCCTTCACGTTCAGACTGGGAATTTGCTTCTGAGGAAGAACGGCTAGCCGCGGAACGGGTCATTCTTAGACAATCATGGCCGTTGGATTCCGTGTCCGCCAGGTTCGCGTCCTCTGGGCCATCCATGCGATCATCTCTGCTCGCTCTCGCTATAAAACGTCTTGATTTTCGTAGTGGTGAGTGAGGTACTTGACTTGACCTTCTGTGATGGTGAACCGCCGCCGTCGGCACCATCGTTATTCCTGACGACCGCGCTTGACTCTTGCTGAAGCTACTAATTCTATTGCTGATGCGCGACTCGGACGAGACATTGACTGGAGCCAGCCGAGCCGCGTTGACCGCCATTGTTCCAGTCAGGGAGAAACTTGCAGTGGGCATATAATTACAATCGAATTCACCCGAATTCCCTGCTACACACTGCGAAGTTCTTAGAACTAAATGACGATCACGGAAATATGAATGAGAGCTGGGCAGCGAGCTAAACCGTACGTGTGTGCGTCTGTCCACAAGGGTGTGTCACGCTTGGACGATTTTCTGTTCAGTTTGAAGGGGTTGACTACGATGGTGTGTATTCTGTAGCGGTATGTTCTTTTCACCGCTTTGAACCGCGACATACCAGCCTGGACAGTGATACATGAGGTGTAAACTACGTAAGAGTGACACGCTGTTGGTTGCCGTCGAAGCGGGGTCTTGTGGGTTAGAATGCTCCACGATGTGGTTTGATTTTCCACAAGAAGCATAAATGATATCCGTATGCAGGCACCTACACCATGTTCAATCTGATTAACATCTAATCATTTTTCTGATTGGTGGGGAAACGGGTTATTATGGCAGTATGTGAATTGGAAAAACCAGCAACAGTTGGCCAAAGAGGAACAATATGTGAGCGTTCTTTTTTGACAAAATAACTATTCTAGTAAGGAAATGGAATGGAATATTAGAGAAGTACAGAAACAAAAGTTAATTTTACTGGATTAAAAACTAAATTAGGGAAATCATAATCAACTGAATTTTAGGAAACACGGATTTTGAGCATGGTACATAAATTCATGTATAAAATCGTTTCTATAAATTGATGTTATTCACTTTTGCTAAACATTAATAGGTTTGTTTTACAACTGTGCACTCTTCTCGTTACTTATAATGAAGCGGGGTTCTCGATGATTGTACATCTGAGGCGGACAAATGTCTGAAATTTGTCGTTATCGGCGAGTGCGCCACCGACCACTGTACTCGAGGGATGACTGATGGCTGTGTCACTTCTAGGGTTTTCTTCAATACATCGTGGCCGTTCGTTATCCCTCGAAAGGCCAAGATGAGTGGAACAAGCAGTGTGTGCAGAAAGAAACGTCAGGTTCGGTGTTGGGGTCAGCAATGCTTGCCCAGCGCCCTGTGGTTCGGCACGGGAAGGCGTTGAATAGTGTACTGTTCAGCGCGTCGAAGAAACCCGCAACAAGGGAAGAATCGAGCAGCTTGATGATGAGACAAACAACATACAGGCAGGGACCCACATGAATGTTTTCCTGAAAGGGCAACTACATATGTACAACACATTGCCCCAGTTCATGCAGTATGTCACTTGTGCGCATCGACAGCCTCGACCTCGAAAGCAAAATTTGCTGGTGCACAACAACGACTGGTCTTTCCTTTCACCTGCCCTGTCTCGTCTCTTTGCTCTCCCTACCGCCCCGTTTCCCCATGTCCCCCGCTTCCCATCTGGTCTATCACCTGCACAAGAAAACTCGAACCGGTTTGCATCTTGCGGTAACGCGCATTTCGGTGTTTCTCAAAATTGTTTCAAATTTTATCTCATCCCCCGCCAGCCCCCAACCACACCCGTTTGCGCGGCCCATATTTCCTCCCTGGCGGAGCGGCCGCCACCCGCCACGTCACACAACGCAACAACCCCACCTTGGCTCTCCAGACCAGGGTGCACTGCGGAAAGAAACAAGCAAGAACAACCGAGCCTCCAGCCAGCAGCAGATTTGGGGGTTCACCTGGGTAAACACCGCCACCTTCTGCTGGACCAAATCGCATCATTCCGGAAGGGAAGCCCTGCCAAACCATCGGACCCCAGGATTTAGACTCCAGACCGAACTAAACCAGACCAGACCGAGCAGAAGCGACCACAGCAGCAGCTTTGCCCTACCCTGTTTTTCTCTGGCTTGGCGGCTGAATGCGAGTCAACAGTTGGCAGCGAGTACATTTGCTAGGGCTCAAAATTAGTGTCCCAAAGATCTGCATGCAAGCCAGACTAGAAAGATATGCCTACATAGAGTAGCGTTCGAGCTAATTACGTTTCCTTTTCCGTCGTATGTCGGTCTGAGCTACTGTCTGTGTTAGAATCCATCGATTCCGTTTGTGAGGCTAGATTATCGGAAACCTCCTGCTTTGGATTATATTTGACCTGGCATCTCGTCTCCTGCTGATGGGGTTTCCACGGCCGGGTGAGTGTTCATTCCGTCGCTTGAAGTGCGAGATACTGTTTCTGGCCACGTCATGCTTCTCGCACGCCACGTCGCATCCGTTTCTGCTCTGAAAATCCTCCCTTTTTTCTTTTGTCCTAACATCACTCCTCCCCTCCCTCGCTTTCCATCGACCCAATGTGCCACGTGTCAGCTCGGCCGGTCATTCTGGCCATCCTCCTCTTGTCGCTGGCCGCGCATTCCACGCAGACTACTTACGACGAGTTTCTGGACAATATCGAGAGCGTTCTTAACGGGTCCAAGCCCGTCGGCAAGATTGACTGTACGTGCTGGCATCTGATGACCCAACCCACCATTTCTTGAGACATTTCCAGCGAGCAGCAGCGTAGGAGGAAGTTTAGCAAAGGAAAATTGCTCCCTGGAAATGTCTCAAGATCTGAAAGCCCCTCGAAAAGATTGACTGTACGTGCTGATACCCGATGACGCAACCCACCATTTCCGCATGATGTTTGTTTACTTCTTGGCCCTTCGACTTTCTGTGTCTTTTACGACCTGCTCCTGTATGATGTACCCCCCAGCCCCTTGTGCTCTCCGCTTTATCGCTCCCGCTTCATTCCTTATACCCCCTCCTCCCGTCCCACCCTCCCCCCCCCCCCCCCCCCCTCACCCCCCCCTCCTCCCCCCACCCCACCCCCCTCCCTCCCGCTCCCTCTTTCCGCTTCTCTTCCTTACCACCCTTTCCGCCCTGCAGCCATGCTGTTCACGCAGGCTAATCGGTATAACCTGGCTACCAACAATAAAGCCAAGGCCAAATCCGCCTCCCACAGGTCGCCGTTCCGCAGTAACTCGATCCGCGGCTCCTCCGCGTCAGACCCTGGCGTCGACAGTAGCAGCGGCAGTATCGGCGGGGATACCGGCGGCAGTGTCAGTGGCAGTAGCGGCAGCAGCGTAGGCTTGATCTCGCGTTTCTTTGGTTATTTCTTCGGCGTCCGCACCACCAGCGCGACAACATCGGGGTTTCCCCAACGCGGTCCGCCGTTGTCCGTCTACCAGACCGGCGTGCAATGGCTGAGCAGCAGCGCGGCAGGCAGCAAATCGAACCGTGCTAAGTTAAACACGTTACTGAAGCTGCTGGGTCAGCCCAGCCTTGATAAGGCTCTGGGTAAAAAACAATCCGCTTTTTTCATACCCGCGGATTCGAATGTTACGCTGGAGGCGGCGGGGATTACAAACCTTACGGCTGCGCAAACTACAGTGCCTAGCACTGTACCGACACCGGCGCAAGTTTCCGGGCAGAGTTATGCGATGAGTTACGGTCAGAGTTATGCGATGAATTCAGGGTCGGTTGGGGTGCTGCACGACGATGATGACGAGGAGCGGAGATGTCGAGGCGGGCGACAGTATCGAATCGAATGCCACGATGACGACGAGGAGGACGATGACGAACCAATATGCGTCGAGCCGACTGGGAGAGTGCGGATTATTAAATACACGTGAGTACGCGAAATAACATAAACATGTGTAAGTGTGCTAAATAGATACTCAGAAGTGCTCTTTTTTCGTCATGACTTTCGCAGTTATCGACAGTCCAGAAATCATTTCCGATTTCAAGTAACCAATTATATGTATTTTTCCCATCTTACATGCCCATCTGTCAACCACACCATCCCTGCAGGTCCCCCGAGAACATCTCTTACGTGCTCCTCCGAGCCAAGAGCAAGTGCTTGCCCGATGTGCGCAAGGTGCAGATCCGCAATGCTGTTTATGGGAAGACAGGGAATCTTGTTTTGGAAATCCCGGGTTCATGGCGGCTTGTGGACCCCATTGAAATCGAGCTGGTCAAGCACACCTTGATCGCTAATGCGAGCAGCGTGATTGTTGCGAACGGGCAGACCTTGGAGAAGGCAGTTATTACCATCACTAAGGCGCCGTGGAACTACTACGCTATCTTCACCACAGGAGCCAAGAAGAACGGGGCAATCAGGGGCCAGTTGTGGAAGCCCTTTTGTCCCTGGTGTGGGAACTTCACATTCACTGGAACATAGGGTCCAAGCCAAGACAAGGAGAAACCATGTGTACTGTCCAACAAATGGAGATCCGACTTTCTGAAGGCCTGGCTTGTTGTGTTATGTGAAATAACGTTCACATATCACTGTACTGTAGTTTGTAGGGATAAGTGGCCACTGTCTTGGTGGCTACTGTTAGGGCTGTGAAGATTTGGGGCATTTGTTCACACTTCCCGGTTGTGCAGATCTGACATTGATAGTGTCTAGGTCATTCATCATTAGTAAATATGGGATGTGCAATCTGCTGAAATAAGAGGTATATTCAGTGCTTAAAGCGGAATGTTCGTTTCTTATGTGATTGTGTACGTTTACCACACTCCACCACGGACTACCACATGTGTGAAGTTATTCAGTCGTTCCGCCGCCTTGCGCCTCGGGATCAAGAATGCGCAGCTTGAATCGTTCTCTAGCGAGGAGGGGGGAGTCTTCTGATGATCTCGGATGTTCAGCTCAGCTCGAAATGCTTCCACATTGGTTCACGCCACGCCTGTCGAACGAGAAAGGGCTCGTTATCCAATCGACGGTTTCCACATCGCGGGCTAAAAGATTCAGGTGCGTGCCGCCGCGCCCCTCAGAAGAACCGAGCCCCAAACTGCCGCCCCCCCGACCAGCACCCCCCCCCCAGCCCCGTTCCCCCTCTCTTCCACAGGGAAAAAACCTGCATCTTTGCAATTTTAACGCTCTGCACCGCTACTCACCGTCGAGATGGTACACCGACTTCTTTTGCTACTATCGGGCTTGCATTGCATTGCATTGCTTGCATCTCCATCGCTGGGATGACAGTTACATTACCAATCGAAGGGCTGTGGCTTGTTTCTTACCCAAACGAGGCTGCGCGGGAGTGAGAGAGAGCCACTCACGTGACCGTGTCGCCCAAATGCCAAGCTTTACAGTCACATGCCGCCCCTCCGCTCGCTGCAATCCCAGTCCCCAAGGTCCGACCGACTTGCGAGAATGCAGCTGCTTCTGCCAGCCCCTTTCATGAACTGCCCGTGTGGCTGGCGTACCGACCTTTCTTTCCTTCGATCCCTCTCGTCCCCCCACCACCACACCACCCCTCACCCCTCCCTGCACTTGCTCTCGACATCAACCTGAACATAGGCGTGGAACAACCCATTTTCGCTACGAATCAGCAGTCTATCCCACCCACACCGCGTCAGCGCAAACTGTTCACGTGGCGCATGACTGGTGCGACAGTACTAATTTGAAATAGATGAGCTTTAGTACGATTATGAGGTTTTAATTACGGTTTAACACTCCAATATAGCTGTTTCTTGAATCTCTCGCGCCCCTCCTTTCAGGTTTAGACGTGCTTTTTTACTTGGTCCTTGGCAATTTCCAAGAGAGTCCTATTTCGGCGTCGCTTAGCCGCACCAATCCCCCGTACCGCGCCGTGTCCCGCCCAATACAACCATACGATTGAGATTCTTTTCTCCCAGCCGTACCAACTCCTTCTGACGCTCGACCATGGGATCGTCACTCTTAGCTCGGCCGGTCCTCCTGGCTGTCCTTCTCTTGTCGCTGGCCGCGCATTCACACACGCAGACGACGTACGACTCATTTCTCGACCAAATCGAGAGCGTTCTTAACGGGTCCACGCCCCTCGGCAAGGTTGACTGTAAGCGCAAACTGGGACCCGCAAACTGGCGTAATCCATCCAGATATTTTTATTTCTTTCTTTGAAATTCCTTGTTCACAATTGACCCCTTTTCCATTTTATAAAAGGCGTTTATTATTGCTATTATTTCGAAATCTTCCCCTTCCTCTCCAACCTCCCCCTTTCCCCCCCCCCCCTCTTCCCACCCCCTCTCCTTCCTCCCTCCGTCACCCTTCCCTCGTCCATCCCACATCCCCCCTTTTCATCCTGTTCAACCCACGGTATTCCCCCGCTTTCTTTCCCCCCTCCGCCCTGCAGCCATCTTGTTCACGCAGGCCAATCAGTACAACCTGTACCTCAGCAACAAAGCTGGCGCTAATTCCGCCTCCCCCGCATCCGCCTTCCGGAGCGCCTCCGCCTCTAGCACCACGGGCACTGGTGGAGATCCGGGCGGCACTGGCGGCACCGGCGGCGGCACTGGCGGGGGTAGTGGGGGTGGCAGCGGCGGGGGCAGTGGCGGGGGAAGTGGCGGAGGCAGCGGCGGCAGCGGCAGCAACCTAGGCCCGTTCTTACGCTTCATCCTTTCCCTCATTCGCTCTGTGTCCAAGTCCAACGCGCCCCCGCTCAAACTCCTTCAACAGAGCGTGCAATGGCTCAGCACCAACGCGACCGTGATCAAATCAAATATCGCGAAGCTGAACTCGATTCTCAAGCTGCTTCGGCAGCCGACCCTCGCGAAAGCGCTGGGATCCATGCGCCGCGCGTTCTTCGTTTCGCCTGGCGCGAAGGTCGCGCTGGAAGCGGAGGGAATCACTCAGCTCGCAGCCGCCCAGAGCGGCGTGCCTGATACGGTGCCGAAATCCGGGGATCAGGTTGCGGATCCGAATGGTCCGAGCAATCCGAGCAATCCGAGCGATCCGGGTGGTCCGAGCGTTCCGAGCGATCCAAGCAGTCCGAGCGTTCCGAGCGATCCGAACGCGAGTCAGAGTAACGACCAGGTTTCTGCCAAAGGTTACACGGCGCAGAGTTACGGGGCTGTTACTGTGCAAAGCGACGATGATGGGGAAGGCGATGGGAGACCGCGAGGCGGGAGGCAGTATCGGATTGAGAGTGACGATGACGACCATGAGGACGATGACGAGGATGTGTGTGTGGAGCCGACGGGGCGAGTGAGAATCATCAAATACACGTAAGTGCGCATTATTGAGCTGTGCCTTCATAAAAAAAAAGATCTTATGCCTGTTGAGGTTTATGTGAGGTGTGTTGAGACTTTGAATTTAGCACCATGTGAAGCATTCTCATCCCAACCCCTCCTATCAACCCTTCAATCCGCGACCGCTCCGCCCACCTGTGCTGTGCAGCTCCCCTGAGAACGTCTCCTATGTGATCCTTCGAGTCAAGACAAAATTCAAAACAAAATTCAACCACCTCCTCCCCATCCCTGCAGCTCCCCTGAGAACGTCTCCTATGTGATCCTTCGAGCCAAGAGCGAGTGCCTCGCCGACGTGCGAAAGGTGCAGATTCGCAATGCACCTTACGGGAAAACAGGGAAGCTTGTAATGGAGATCCCGGGTTCGTGGCGGCTTTGGGAGGAAGATGAAATCGAGCTGGTTAAGCACACCTTCATCGCCAATGCAAGCAGCGTGACTGTATCAAACGGGCAGACTCTGGAGAAGGCGATTATATCCATGACGCAGGCGCCGTGGAACTACTATGTCATTTTTACCACGAAAAGCAAGCCAAAGGGGGCAATGAGGGGCCAGTTCTGGAAGCCCTTTTGTCCTTGGTGCGCCAACTTCACATTCACAGGAACCTAGAGTGAAGCCTGGTTGGAGGGGCCTGTTGGGGTGAAGAGTTTGTTCACCCAAGGTTGTGCATATATGTTGATGGACCCGGTTATGCTTCTTGCCACTATCTTGGTGGCAGAAGTTTACTGCTGTAATGTAGAGGGTCTTTCTCTTGGTGGGTGGCTGTGCCAAGCAGTGGCAATAATGTGGCTGGTGTGTGAGTGCATTGTTTGTGTTCTCCGTTTTTTGTTCCATAGCAGGATGAGAATAAAATGCAATGTACATGTAATAGTTACCTTGCCACGTCGCTGGTTGTGATTGGTGCCAGCCAACCGTCGCGAGCCTGTCGTACGCAGCACAAAACAACTTCCCCGAACCTGAGCCCCCTCACGTTCGAGTGCGCGACTCGATATGAAGCCTAGGTGTTGTAGACTTCTTGCGTTCGGGGGCAGCGGCGATGTTGGGCTTTGTCGCAAAAGGCCATCAATTACACCTTGCCGAACCTACCACACAGCCATGAAATTCACCTGGGTCTTCCTCTGCCGCCACAGGCGTCGTCCGAAAATGCCTCTCACCTTGGTTTCGTGGCGCATTTCCGAAGCAGGGGCGAGGTTTCCGAAGCAGTCGAACCAGCAGCCATACCCAAACCAGACGTTGCTTCCGAACCAGCAGGGGCAGTTTGCAGCAGTCGCTGCCAATAATCAAGCACGCCGCGAACCGAACCGCGCTGAGCGTCACAACAACCAACACCTTCAACAAGCCAAACCGAACCACACCGATGGCCACCACAAGCAATCTCGCCCAAATCGCTCCCCATTGGCTACCTCCGCTTCCACACTTGCGGTGGTACCGAGTGGAAACTCTGAGCACCGATCTCGCAACATCCATCAGAGCGCTGGAACGTTTTGTTTTGCCGCTGCCCTGCCTTCCCTTGCCCTACACCAGCATCCCAATAGCAACAGCAACAGCAGTATTCGCATTACCAGCACCAGCAGCGCACCCCACTGCTCCATTCCATACATACCTATTTCCGCTCTGTCTACCACGATATGTTGTTCCACCTATCAAGAATGCACCACCACCAGCTAAGCGCGGCGTGCTCTTTTCAAGACTGAAGAGCGCTCCGATAGGAACATGATTCTTAGAGAGATGGTGTTGGCTCCACGTGTGACAAGGATAATGTCAGGTTAGTTAGGAGGCGGTTCGATTGGCACACAACTCAACCGTGCAGAGGCCGCGCGCCGTAGCACGCTCCAAGTCCGCATCGGCGCTTCTCATAGCCTAGTTAACACGGACATATTAGCGGAGAACCCGAGCAAGCCGCAAGCCGCGAGCCGCTAGTCTCGAGTTGCACGTGATGCTGTCCCCTCGGTCAGGTGAGCCACATGCGGCCCTCTGTATACTCAAAAGGCGGCGTTCCAGAGAGCGACTTGCTAAGTTGCAGGCAGCGACTTTTACGTTTTAGGGAGCGACTTGTTAAGTTTCACGGAGCGAGTTTTAAGTTTCACGGAGCTACTTCTGAAGTTTCAGGGAGCGACTTTTGAAGTCTCAGGGAACGACTATTGAAGTTGAAGTTATCGACGTTCGAGTCCCGAGGGCGCTTTCATCACACACGCTGTCGCAATCAAGCGTCTTTCCTCGTAGCCCGACTGCGTTCCCCAGTCCCATGCCCCCCTTCCCGGAAGGGCCTTCCCTACCCGATCTCACACCGCACCACCCATTCCCCGCTTCCCCTCTTTTCCCCGCCCATGCCCCTCCCCCATATAACCCCCAACAGCCCCCCCCCCCCCCCCCCCCTCCCCCCCCCCTCCTCCTCCTCGTGCTGCTCTTTCCTTTCCTCGCATCGCCCACCTGTTTAACTCGACTCTGAAGTCCTCCCATACCGTCCCATCCCCACTCTTCCCCTCCACCCCCGCTTCCCAATACCCCCCCCTCCTCCTCGCGAGTCCCACTCTTTTGACTCGACTCTAAAGTCTTCCCATAATCCCCCCCTTCCCCTCCCCCCCGCCCATGTCACGGAACCCCAGTAACCCCACGACAGCCCGCCTCCTCGTCGTGCTGCTCCTCCCTCTGCTCCTCGCGTGCCCCAATCTCACGAACGCTCAATCGACCCCTTACGATCCGTTCTTGGATTACATTCAAGGCGTTTTGAACGGTTCAATTCCCGTGGGGAAGATTGACTGTGAGTGCTTTCCTGCGCATACCCCTTCTCCCCCTCTGCTCCTCGCGTGCCCCTCCCTCACAAACGCTCAATCGGCCCCTTACGGCTCGATTCCCGTGGGAAAGATCGACTGTGAGTACTCTGCTGCGCTTACCCCATCTCGCCCCCACCCCACCTCCGTCACCTCACTACCAGTCACTCAATTACTCACTCACACACCCTTCCCACTTTCCGCATCACCTTTTCTTGCTTCCCTGCAGCCTTGCTCTTCACCCAGGCCAACAGGTACAACCTCGCTCTCAGCAACAGCCTGTCCAGATACGCCTCCCCCACTAAGCTGCGTCACTCACTCCCTCTCCCACTTCTTGTTCCCCCTCTTCTTGCTCCCCTGCAGCTCTTCTCTTCACACAGGCCAATAGGTACAATCTTGCCCTCAGCAACAGCCTGTCCAAATACGCCTCCCCCACTAACCAGCCTGCTCCAGTTGCCACCTCCCGCCCCTCCTCCTCCTCCTCCTCCTCCTCCTCCTCCTCCTCCTCCTCCTCCTCCTCCTCCTCCTCCTCCTCCTCCTCCTCCTCCTCCTCCTCCTTTCACCCCTCCTCCCTCTCCTCCTCCTCCTCCTCCTCCCCCTCCTCCTCCTCCTCCTCCCCCTCCTCCCCTTCCTCCCCGTCCTCCTCCTACACCTCCTTTCGGACCAGCAGCTCGCGCCCTCTGCTGCATTCCTCCGGACCCCCCTCAAGAGCTACAATATCCAGCACACCTACAGTAACACCATATACAACTTCCAATTTCTTTAGATCATTCCAAGGCAACCGGTTTATCGGGTACAGCATCAGCAGCATTCGGAACAGCATTCAATGGCTGAGCAGCAATAACACAGCCAGCGCTGCTGCCAGAGGGAAGCTGAAAGCCATCCTCGCGTTTTTCAGGCAGCCAAGGGCTCAAAAGGCGTTGGGAGGGACAAGTGAGGCGCTCTTTATAGCGCCGGACGCGAGCGTGACTAGAGTGAGCGCGAGCCAGTACCAGATTCAGGATCATAGTGAACGGGATGGGGACGTCAGGGAAGGCAGGGATGATAATGGTGATGATGACGTGTGTTACGCGCCCACTGGAAACGTGCGGATCATCAAATATACGTAAGTACACGAATTTTGTTCAGCATCCCCCAAAACCTCTCCCCTTCCCAACCCACCATCCATTGCCCCTCCCTCCCCAATTTTTTCTCTCTCTCCTTACTCGCGTGTTTTCCCCTCTCTATCGATGAGCACACATTTCATTTTACAGGTTTTCTGCTTTGTCGCTACCCTGCCGCTCTCCAGTGTAACACTTTTTTGCCTCCCCTACCCTGCGGCTATTCCTTCTGTCACTTGCCCTCCTCCAGGACTCCCGAAAACGTCTCATACGTCAAATTCTATGTAAACAGCAAATGCCTACCCAACGTGCAGAAAGTGGAGATTCGTAACGCACAATACGGGCAAACGGGGCCGCTTGTAATGGAGGTCCCTGGCTCTTGGTGGCTGATAGACAGCGACGAGGAGGAGGTGATTATACATACGTTTATCACGAATGCAGCATCGGTTACAGTTGCTAATGGACAAGACATGGATACCGCGATTAACGCGATGACGAAAAGACCCTGGGAGTATTATGCGGTATTTACGTCGAGCAGTAAGCCGAGCGGGGAGATGCGGGGGCAATTTTGGAAGCCGTTTTGCCCATGGTGTGCCAATTTGACCTTTACAGGATCCTCTTGATAGAAGCGATTACATGTATTATAGGGAGTCGGTTGGTAATAATAGGGTGTCCGTTCCTAACAGGGGCTTACTAATCAGTGGGGCACTTCTTGTGCTACTCTGGGATGTACTATTACCCAAATTCATTATGATACCAGGGCTGGAATGTTTAACAAATTGTTGTGAACTTGCTTCACCACCAACCAGAGTCTCCAGCTAGGTGTACCCGCTATAGAGCGAAGACTTTAATTCATTCTGCCCTCATCATCGTCCCAAATGGCCAACCAGTGGCGCCACGTAACTCACAGTAGGATAAGGTGCGGCAGTACCCGAAGCGCGTGTTCCACGCCTACGCTTCCTGCCAACCAAAGCAGGATTACCGGTACATCCTGCGTTCCACTCCTCATTCCCGCAGCAGCCGAGGCTAACTAAACGGTCCGCGCAGGTTGCCTTTCGCACGATTTTCCGCTTCAATTACACGAATTCGGTGCTTTAGAGTTATCTCTCAATCGCGTATCGCACAATGGCGACATTGCTGCGCCTGAAGGCCGCCATTCTCCCGTCGCCTGTAGCGTCAACGGCGGTATCCGGAGTCGCATCCCACCCGCGCAGCGCGCTCCTCGGTACCTCGCATCCGCTTGTGCTGTCGCGAGCAACCTCGTCCGTCGCATTCAGTCGCACGACTTTCGCCGCTGGTCGAGCGACTTTGCCTGCGACCACGCTTTTCTCCGGCACGAGAAAACCGCTGTCTGGTTCGGTTCCCACCCTACGACGTAGGGCAGTTAGCCGAGCCTCGTCCGCAGCTTCGGGGACGACAGGCTCCGGGGCCAATGTAGCGGCGAGTGCGACGGCGTCTACGGTTTCCGAGCCCGCGACGGAGGTCCGGGATGCAGGCTCGGCGCCGCAGAGCGCGTCGAACCTGGGAGGGTTCGAGTTTCCGGTGATTAAGGAGGCGAAGCGGGTGGTGCTGGTGCGACACGGGGAGAGCACGTGGAACGCGACGGGCAGAATTCAGGGCAGCTCGGACTTTTCCGTGCTGACCGCGAAGGGCGAGAGCCAAGCGGAGACGAGCCGGCAGATGCTCGCGGCAGACTCGTTCGATGTGTGCTTCCATAGGTGACTAGCCCCACGCTCGCTTGCTTTCGCGGGTTAGTAGCCCCGTCCTCGCCTTGAACATTCACTTCCGCACATCAATAATGCCTCCTATGCTATGCTTCCCTTCATGGTCTCATGCTTCGTCTTCTCCTCCTTCCCCCTTTTCTCCGTCCCCGCCTCCATTCTCATTGCCATTGTTTTCGGGCAGCCCGTTGCAGCGGTCCGCGCGGACAGCGGAGGTTATTTGGGCGGCACGCACGGCACCCATGATCCCGCTGCACGATCTGAGGGAGATTGATTTGTACTCGTTTCAGGTAGGCTCGATAAGACTGACTGATTGTCCTGTACTCGTTACAGGTAGAATATTAAAGAGGATATTGATCGCTGTTTTTTGGAATATCCAGTCGTATTGCACACCCATTGCACACCCCACCCCACCCCACCCTACCCTACCCCACCCCGCTGCACACCCCACTCCACCCCCATCGATTTTTTCCGACCTCAGGGGCTGTTTAAGGAGGAGGGCTAGGCGCGCTTTGGCGAGAACTATTGCATTTGGCAGAAAGACGCGGCTAACTTCGAGATTGACGGGCAGTACCCCGTGAGGGAGCTGTGGGCGCGGGCAGCTAGACCCCCCTAAACCAGACCACCGTTCTGCACCACTGCACACCCCACTGCACCCTCAGGGGCTATTCAAAGAGGAGGGGAAAGCACGGTTCGGTGAGAACTACCGCATGTGGCAGAAGGATGCAGCTAACTTCGAGATCACTGGTTATTCACTGTTCACGACCCCACCCACCCCCTCTGTTCTCCGCCCCAGGGATTGTTCAAGGAAGAGGGGAAAGCACGGTTTGGCGAGAACTACCGCATGTGGCAGAAAGACGCGGCGAACTTTGAGATTGACGGGCACTACCCCGTGAGGGAGCTGTGGGCGCGGGCAGCGGCGTGCTGGCAGGAGATCCTGAGGAGCGAGGGGCGGTCCAAGCTGGTGGTGGCACACAATGCCGTCAACCAGGCCCTCGTGGCCACTGCCACAGGTGGGGTGGGTGTGCACGTGTGTGTTTGTGAGAGGGAGAGAGAGCAGCGGCATGCTGACAGGAGATCCTGAGGAGCGAGGGGCGGTCGGTGCTGGTGGTGGCACACAATGCCGTCAACCAGGCTCTCGTAGCGACCGCCACAGGTGCGCTGTGTGTGCGAGCGTGTGTGTGCGTGGGTGCATGTGTGCGTGAGAGAGTAGCGGCGTGCTGGCGGTCCGTGCTGGTGGTGGTGCACAATGCTGTTAAACAGGCTCTCGTAGCGACCGCCACAGGTGCGCTGTGTGTGCGAGCGTGTGTGTGCGTGGGTGCATGTGTGTGTGAGAGAGTAGCGGCGTGCTGGCAGGAAATCCGAGGAGCGAGGGGCGGTCCGTGGTGGTGGTGGTGCACAATGCTGTTAAACAGGCTCTGGTGGCCACTGCCACAGGTGGGGTGTGAGGTGGCTCAAATCTCGGTCTTTAGGTGCCTGAGTGTGCCTGAATTTGCCATAAAGCGCCTGGATGTTCCTATCTGCATGAATGTGCCTGAATGTGCCTGAATGTGCCTGAATGTGCCTGAATGTGCCTGTATGTTCTTGTATGCACCTGAATGTGCCTATGTGCACGAAAGTGCATATGCCTGAATGTGGATAAATGTGCATGATTGTGTGTGAATTTTCACGACTGCGCATGAATGTGTGTGAATGTGCATGAATTTGCCTAAATTTGCATTAATGTTCATGAATGTGCATTCACTGTGCAAAAATCCCTTCTCCTTCAGTCTTTTCCGCTCTCCCCTTATCCTTCCCAAAATCCACACAACCCCCCACTTTTTCCAGGCCTGTGTCCGGAGTATTTCCGCCTCTTGCTGCAGAGCAACTGTGGCGTCAGCGTCCTGGACTTTGTCCCCCACTACAAACCACACGTGATGAGACGTTTTCTGAAGTGCTTCAGTAACCTTCCCCCGCCCTCCTCCCCCCGCATTCCCCCCCCCCCCCCCAGGCCTGGGTCCGGAGTATTTCCGGCTCTTGCTGCAGAGCAACTGCGGCGTCAGCGTGCTGGACTTTGTCCCCCACTACAAGCCGCACGCCCACACTCACACTCCTGACGAAGCCGTCCCTCCGTACAAGGCGCACGACTACAGTCACACTCACAGTGACGTGCCTGTGGATGCTTCTGCTGCTGCCGCTGGTGTGGCAGACGGGGGCGTGGAGGGAGAGGAGTATTTGCTGCCCTATGTGTGCCTGAACCGGCTCAACCAGGTGTGTGTGGCAGCAGAAGAAGGGTGAGAAGCAGGTGAGAAAGAACCAGCAGGCTCACAGAGGTACTCATGGAGGGAGAGGAGTATTTGCTGCCCTATGTGTGCCTGAACCGGCTCAACCAGGTGTGTGTGGCAGCAGAAGAAGGGTGAGAAGCAGGTGAGAAAGAACCAGCAGGCTCACAGAGGTACTCATGGAGGGAGAGGAGTATTTGCTGCCCTATGTGTGCCTGAACCGGCTCAACCAGGTGTGAATCCGTGTCATCAACCAGGTGTGAATCCGTGTCATCAACCAGGTGCGAATCTGTGTCATCAACCAGGTGTGAATCGGTGTCATCAACCAGGTGTATGTAAGGCGTGTATCTGCTTCTGCGTCTTCTTACTCAGGACTCGAGCCACCAGGTGAGTGAGAGCCAGCAGGCTTACACTCCTTCTGACGAAACCGTCCCTCCATACAAGGCACACGACTACAGTCACACTCACAGCGACACCAGTGCCGCAATGGTGGATGCTGCTTTTGCTGCTTCTGCTGCTGCTGGAGCACAAGCAGGCGTGGAGGGAGAGGGATATATGCTGCCCTATGTGTGTCTCAACAGACTCAACCAGGTTTGACTCCCTTTGAAAGCTTTCTTGCATTTTGAATCTGCTTCCGGCTTCTGCTCACCGCTCCCCCACCTCCAAATTCCCCCTCCCCCCTCCCCTGCTCCCCCCCTCCCCTGCTTTCCCCTCCCCTGCTCTCCCGTCCCCTGCGCCTCCTGCAGACCCCTGCACCACCCGTGATGACCGGAGGCGCTTCAGGCGGAAGAAAAGCCGAGGCTCGAGTGATTCTGGTGTGCCACAGGGACACCAGCAGCTCAGCGCAGCGCCGCTTCCCCCAGTCCCCGTATGAGCAGCTGAGCATGCTGGGACCCACAGGCACTCCTCACTCACCGCAGGCGCGCAAGACAGCCGAGCTGCTGCTGGACGTGCGAGTTGACACGGTCTTCTGCTCACTCCTTCCCCACCTCCCCTTACTCCCTTACTGTCCTCCCTACCCCTCTGCGCCCGTCCAGACCCCCGCTCCGCCTGTGATGACCGGAGGCGCTTCAGGCGGGAGAAAGGCCAAGGCTCGAGTGATCCTGGTGTGCCACGGCGACACCAGCAGCTCTGCCCAGCGCCGCTTCCCCCAGTCCCCGTTTGAGCAGCTGAGCATGCTAGGGGTGGTGCAGGCGCGCAAGACAGCCGAGCTTCTTCTCGACGTGCGTCGACACCGTCTTCTGCTCGCCACTCCCCTCACCCCTCTCGTTTCCCCTCCTCCCTGTCCCCCATTCTGCTTCCCCCTTCTCCCTGCGTCTCCTCCAGACCCCCGCGCCTCCCGTAATGACAGGAGGGGCGTCAGGAGGGAGGAAGGCCAAAGCTCGTGTAATCCTGGTGCGCCACGGCGACACCAGCAGCTCTGCCCAGCGCCGCTTCCCCCAGTCCCCATTTGAGCAGCTGAGCATGCTAGGGGTGGTGCAGGCGCGCAAGACAGCCGAGCTTCTTCTCGACGTGCGAGTCGACACGGTCTTCTGCTCGCCGCTGCCCCGCGCTGTGCGCACAGCCGAGGCAGTGGTGGAGGTGCAGGAGGCAGCGGAGTGCCTGGGCGCCGACTGTGTGCCGCGGTTTGTGGACATAGTCCCAGTGGAGGAGCTCAGGGAGTTGGAGTACGGCACATGGCAGGTGAGCGAGGGTTTGTGCTCTGTGAGCTTTGTGCTCTTTTGAGGGGACTCCAAGGCTCCGTGCTGTGCGCACGGCAGAGGCGGTGCAGGAGGCTGCGGAGTGCCTGGGCGCCGACTGTGTGCCACGATTTGCCAATGTGGCGCCTTGGTTACATAGTCTCTCACCATTTATCACTCTTGTACGGGCCTGCTTCATGTCTCTATTAGTGATTCGGTTTTCCTCCTCACAACTCATCGTTCTTACGATTTCCTTTGCACCACCCACTCTCTTCAGGGAGCAATGATGGCAGAGGTATCAGCACACGAGCGCTGGGAGGATCAAATCAAGTCTTCTCCCCCGCCCAACGGAGAATCTCTGCCGTCCCTGTGGGGCCGCGCTGAGAAGGCATGGACTGTCATTCGCCGCCACCTGGCAGAAGTGGAACGCGCCACCTCAGCAAGCGCAGGTGCTGACATGGCAGCAGCTAAAGGAGCAGGACCAGGAAGTCCCCCTACTGAGCGATCTGAAACTGTTATTGTGGTGGGCCATGAAACAGTGTTTCAAGCAATGCTTGCTTCCTGCCTGAAGCTTCCTCATGATGCTCTGGGAAGCTTCCGCCTCGACCCTGGGAGCATCACTGTCGTCGATTTCCCCGATGGCGTTGGTGAGCCCAAGGATAGTAGCGAGTCTGACAATAAGGGGTACAGTGCAGCAGGAGCAGCAGCAGCAGGGCAGGGAATTGCAGCAGGAGTGGTGGGGCAGGGTGTATTAACTACACTGCTCACTTGGGAAGATGGGCCGTGCCCGTCACCCTGCCTACGTCCAATGACGAGGACTTCTGATCTAATTATATAAGTGGACCATTTTCTTTCATCTTTTATTTTTTATCCTGTAAAGTCACAACCAGGTTCTTATCATACTACCAGTTTTCTGATTGTGGATGGTACCGTATGAAGATGTGCCACTACTTCATCTTTCAAGTGGTGAGAGTGTAATATAGATTATGTCATCACATTAATTAGCCAACCACATTGGCTGAAACGTACACAGCAGCTCTCAAGTGTAACATCAGTTACAACATGCAACAACAGCCATGCAAACATAACTACAAACAGAGCCATGCCAGGCAGGCAACATCCCACCACCAGCATGGGTCAATCCCACCCTATCCAACCCCAACCTCCCAACCAGACCTACTCAACCGAACCTTTCCATTCAGCTGTAACCCACCCTTCCAGAGTTCCCCTACATGCACAGATGTGCTGACCTTGGTCCGGACATTCTTGGGTGGGTGCAGTCAGCAGCACCAGTGATGACCATAATACCACGACAGATTATGCCATGCTCATATCCTCCTCGACGGTGCCCCGTCGGCCCACTTGAAATCTTACCCTGACGAATAAAACAATCAGAACCCCCAGAACCGCCTCCAACCACACTGTATCCAGTGTATCTCTCTCCTTATCCAGGCTTAGGTCCCACACATCCCAGCCGGTGCACTGGAGCTTTCTCTCTCCATTTCCAACGCGAGAAGAGATGGCCAGAGTGAGTTGAACTCATGTTCGCGACGGGATGGGGTCTTGTTGGGAAACAGGCACAGGCATGGGAACGTGCACGGGCACGGAGGCAGGAGGAGCAGGGGCAGGGGCGAGGTGATGACCAGCTGGGGCTTGCGCGGGAGGGGCGGATGATCCGTTGTTTGTCACCTTCCTGTAATGATGGAATGTGGAGGGAGAGGGAGGGGGTGACACAGGAAACAGAGCGCTGGTTTAAGGGCGAGGGCGAGTGAACATGAGGAGCAGGTGCAGTTATGGGGGAAAAACGGGCAGATCATGCCTGAGTGGGAAGGCTGGTTGGCTGACAGGCCCATGTAGTAACTGGAAAAAGGCTTACTAGATAGCAATTCCTGTTCAATTTCATATAGCTCACTACTTCACACTCAAGATAGCAGTAATTCCAACATCTCAAAACTGACAGCCAAGACAGGCAAAGCTACACGCTCAAGCAGCATTAGAAACGACAACAGGTAACGGAACAAGGGGAGCGGCGGCAGCAACAGTAACAGCACCAACAGCAGCACCAGCAGCAGCAGCAGAATCTAACCTTGCAACAGGGCTGGATCCTCGGGGATGGGCCTCCCACCCAGGATGACTCGCCAGCCACCCGACCAGGTTCTTCAGCATAGGAGCCGCCTGCCCGCTCAGTTTCCTCCCCTCCTTGGGATTCCACACCGTCACTCGCTCCTCCTTCCCTACATCTACCAGCTCTCCCACTCTCCGCTCCAGCTCCTGCGCGCCTTCCGGAAGCTTCCGCTTCAGGCACCTAAAGTGCGCGTTTTCCGTGCCGCACCCGGCCTTTTTAATCACCGCGCACACCTCGCACCGCCGGCCCTCCACGCGCGACCGAGGCGCGCCCGACGCGGCCTTCATCGGCGGAGCGCCTGGGGCGCCGGGACCGCCGGGTTTATCCATCCGCTGCCGTTTCTTACCGACGAACGACGAGTCTCCAACGGCTTCGGGCATTCCGCCGGGACCGTTAGGCATGGGGGGACCGCCGGGCATGCCCCCGTGGTGGGGCGGCTGGTGCTGGTGCTGCGGGTGCTGTTGCTGGTAACCCCCCATCTGCCCCCCTTGCTGCACCATGCCGTTTTGCTGGTGGTGGTAACCCGCCTGCTGTTGATGCTGATGTGGCATCTGCTGCTGCTGCTGCTGCTGCTGATTCTGCATCGCGCCGCCCGGCTGCATCTGACCGTTACCGTCTTCTCCGACGACTTGCATCACCCACGAGTTGCCGGCCGTCCCGTTCATTCCCTGTCCGTTCTGCTGGTTAACCATTCCGTTCGGTGGAGCGTACATGCTGCCGTCCTGCTGCACGTACTGTTGCTGTTGCTGCGGCGGCGGCGGTTGCTGCTGGTACTGCTGCTGTTGAGGCGGCATCGGTTGTTGTTGATATTGCTGCTGGTACTGCGGCGGCTGCTGCTGCTGCTGGTATTGCTGTGGCTGTTGTTGATACTGCGGCTGCTGCTGCTGGTATTGCGGCTGCTGCTGATACTGCTGCTGTGGATCTTGTCCCGGCTGCGCGTATTGCACGTGACCTTGCTGTTGGTTCGGGTCGCCGTTCGCGACGGCGACCGTTCCATCTGCCGGGTAGCCGGCTGAATTTACCTGAGCGTCTCTGACCGCAATAACAATAGCCTCGTTTGCGTTTTCCAGAAATCCTTTGGCGTATTGCGCGTGGCTCGGGCTCTGATTCAGAAAAGGCTCGCAGATGGAATTTAGATCCATTAGCATTTCTGGTAGCGTGTAGGCGGGACTGAGGGCCTTTTGTCGGATCAGACTGCAACGGGACAGAAGAGGCACAAGCAGGAAGGCGATGAGCACATGCAGGATAGGGATGGCGGGAGGTGATACGCCGAAGAAACAACGGCTGAAAGGAACAAGATCTGACTTAGCGATAAATCGAATATATTAGAAAGACAAACCAGGAACTGGAACTTTAAGAAATTTAGCTTCCTCGTCAAAGCCGGCATGGTGGCATCAGGCGGGCAGGCCTCGTGCAGGAAAAAAAAAATAGAAGCCGTCCACGACGACGAGAACAGAGCCTTACCTAAGATTAAGAACAGTGCCCGTATCAGCTAGCATGGCGCCGGGTTCAAGAATAAATCTCTCCGTGTCGAGCTTTGCGATTTCTTCAAGAAGCAACGCCATCTGATGCGGCGTCATCGGGATGGGATTGCCTGCATACTCCTCCGTTTGCCCTTGTTGATCAGGAGCCGACATGATGACGACTCCTTAAACTGAAATGATTCTAGTAGTAACGGAAACGCCGAGATCTGGGTCAAAACCGCGATCGAAGAACCTGCAGAGAAAAGGAAAAAAACGGGGTGAAAATGAACGATGGTCAGGCGAAACCATTCCTGGAAAAAAATAGGGGCTGACCAGCAAACAGAAAAGCACACCAAATGCTTCAACTAGTAAAGATCTAGGTCTCAGGTCTCGAAGGCCAAAGCTCCAGCGCGTCACAATAAACAGATCCCTAGAACAGCCAGCCGCCATGGCGATCGATTAAACAAAATAAACATACAAATTAGAGGCGCCGGCTAATTTCTGAAGTTGGAATAAGCAGCGGATAACGCGGGTCGGTGGGTGCACTGGGAGCCAAGGGTCTTCCCTCAGAGTCGCCAAGGGAGAGGGAGGGAGGGGGTTGGAGGAGCGTTTCTCTCAAGCGAGCCGCTGTTGGCGTTCGGGGTCGCTTTGTGAGAAGTCGAGTCGACTCGTTGGGGTTTTTCAAGTGGAGCCTGGCTGGGCTGGAGTCGGGTGGATGGAGGAACCGAGGAATGGGATGGGGGGGATGCGCTGTGGTGCAATCCCTAGGCATCCCCAGTGTCCCCCAAAGTCTCCGAGTCCCCGCTCCCAGAGTTCCCCCAACTTGCCGGGTCCTTGGCTTCCCGAATCCTCCTGACTCCGGAAGCCCCTATCCCCTTCCTCGCAGGTGCTAGAGCGTTTCCCCTTTCCCCCGAGCGCGCGGGTGCCCCCAAGTCCCGAAGGACCAAAATTGGCTCGAGTCCCCGCTTCATCCCCCAGCCTGAGCGGAATTGGATGGATGGATGGAGGTGCCGAACGCGCACATCCAAAACCCCCACACCACCCTCACTCATCTCCCTTGTTGGGTGGTCACACGCACCATGAATTCAACCAACTCAGATACTGGTTTGGGAGATTTTGGTCAGGTTGTTTGGTTTGGTTGGATGGTATGGCCTGCTGGTGGTTGGCTGGCTCGGGTAGGTCGTTGGCACAGAGATTTCGCCTCGGGATCGTCTTGCGGGTGTTGTGTGTTTGTGGACGGTCCGATAGGGACGAGTGGAACACGGAGATACTGCCCGTGGCCATAATTCTCAATCGGACAGTGGGAGGTGATGGCTGAGGATATGCGTGGACGGTCCGATGTGAACCTAATCGGCAGCGAAACATCACTGGTCTGGAAAGGGGTTCGGCAACGAGGCTCATATTCGGTGAGGTTCGAGGTACTACAAACGTCAATGGCTGTCATGCTGGGAGAGGAGGAGGTGACGTGGCACATCTCGATATGATCAGGGGATTTGCCTTGCGCGAGATACAAGGACGAGACACGCGCGGAGCACTTGTGCGCACCGCGGAGCCCGTTTCGCGTGCTTTCCTCGAGCGCTTCGGTTGTTGGCGCGGCCAAGGGGTTCCCCTGTTGCCGCCTTGAGAGGAGGTTTAGATTTCGCATTCGTAAGGCGACGTTTGCGACATTCGCAATCGTAACCGAAGCTAATGTTCAGCTTCGACGTGAAAAAAACGTCGCCACAACTGCTTCCCGAGGCTCGATTTGTTCGCACAATAGCCACGACTGTGCTTTGGCCTTGAAGGAGCCAATTGCAACGCACATAGAGTCGCAAAGGTTCGTGGAGACTTGAAGCTTGCGTGGCTTGGGATGACACTGACGAATCGCTACTGCTCGGTCAGGTTGAAATCTCTCTTTTCCAGCCCAACAACCAGAACGCCGCTCGCGCGAATTCATACATGTTAGGTAGAGCCGCGTGTTGTTCTGGAAGTTGCACTGATATCGCGCATACCGCTCTGAAAGGCAGCACACCTATAAGAACCGAGATGCGTTGCAATTGCATGAACAACAAACAACAAAATTAGGGTAATTCAACCTTCGTACGAATTACAAACAACTCCCTCACAAATTCCATGCCTCTACATTTCCCCATCATAAGCGTCTGGAAACCCGTTTATAGGATAAATTTACCAATTCAGTTATTCTCACTGAAAAAAAGAAGCTTGTGGAGCACAGTTCTCCACCTTCATAAGCTAACCCAACAAGACTTGGTAAAGGCAGAACACTTCGCCCACCAGAGGGCCAGGACACAGTAGGACAACTAGAAGGCGAATCTCTCCAACGACACAAATTGTGTGTTTCTGTATGAGAAAGCTTACAGCCGAGAAGCACTCCAGCTGGCATCTACAGTGCTCAGCAGCTGCTCATGCATATCCGGGCCATTGGTCGCCATGATCCCTCTGTCCAACCCCAGGAGAAACCTCCCCTTGCTAAAATCCAAGGGGTTGCCGCCCGCATCGGTCACCACGCCGCCCGCCTCCTCCACTATTATCACGCCTGCTGCATGGTCCCAGATCTTCTCCTTGTAGCTGCCGTGCGCAAACTTCATAAGGATTTCAGCGTCGCCCCGCGCAATGGCTGCATACTTGGCCATGCTGTAGACGCGGAGAGGCTCCGTGCTGCTCGGTTGGGGAGGGAGGGAGATGGGGAGACAGAACTGGTGAAATTGGACTCGTTTTGTTTCATAATTATCTCAGCGTTGCCCCGCGCAATGGCGGCATACTTGGCCATGCTGTACACTTGGAGAGGCTCCGTGCTGCCGATTGGGAGGGAGGGGGAGAAGTGGAGGCAGAGAACTGGTGAAATTGTGAAAATCTTTCACATTATGAAAATCTTGGCGTAGCCCCACACAATAACGGCATACTTGGCCATGCTGTACACCAGGAGGGACTCCTTGCTGGTCAGAGGGTGTGGGGAGTCAGCGACAGAAGGGAAAAAGGGAAAGGAAAGAGGGAGAAAGAAGGGGGTTGTGGTTTCGCTCCGTAAGGATTCCTGCGTCGCCCCGTGCCATGGTGGCATTGTAGGCCATCCTGAATGTCAGAGAGGCCCCTTGCTGCCTGCACAGGATAGGTGGGGGGAGTTGGAGACAGGGGAAAGGGGGAAGAAGGGAGGAGGGGGGAAAGGGGGGAAACAAGAAGAGGGTACACGGGAAGTGGGGCGTTACGGGGAATGGGGAGAGGTGCAGGGAGGAGGGGGAGGGGAAGGGGAACAGGGAACAGGCTAGATTGCAATTCTGTTCCTGCTTCTTTTTTACTCCCCTTGGAAAACGAAGGCATCCCAACAAAATCAATCTGCGTGTATCAATCTGCGTGCATCAATCTGCGTGTGTCTCATGTTTGCCCAAGAACTTCCAGCACACTTGCCCTTCTCCTTTTGGCCTTTTCTCCTTGATTACAACTGGACAGGATGCAGCATCCCTCAAACCCCCCTCCTCCGCCCCCTCCCATCGACCCCCCTCACTCGCCTCCCATCCCCACCCTTCCCCCCACATCCCGAGCCTCACCTGATGCCGAGCGTGTCTGCCAGCTCAGCAGTGAACGATTGGTTCGAATTCGCCTTCTCCACGGGCTCGCAGAACGTCGCCAGCGCAGCATCCTGCACCGGCGAAACCCTAACCGGCATCGGAACCGCTCTCAACGCCCCTCCATCCCTCCCAATCTCCACCAGCGACTCCATCCACGTGCCCCCGCCTCTCTTCGCCTTCAGCACAAACCCCTTATGCCATTTGGTCGGCGGAAAATATTTCGCGGTCAGCCGGTGGAACCGGTGCGGGTGCCGGAGCCACCCCGACCTGACCGGGAAATTCGGGCAGCCCAGCGCGCCGACTGTTAGCTGCCCGTCCTGCAGCAGCGCGAGCGCGACCGCGTACTGGTCATCCCGCACAAACCCTAACGTCCCGTCTACGGGATCCAGCACCCAGTGCCGCCCCTCCGCGCCGCCCTCCGAGCCCCCCCGGCTGATCGCCTGCAGCACCTGCACCGCCGTGAGCGGCGCTTCAGGCGGCGGGATGCCGACTAGGGCGGCCTCCGCGAGGCATTCGTTGACGGTTTGCACGAGGCGCTGCAGGACGGCAACGCCGGCCTGGCCGGTGAGCTCCTTGGTGTCTTCCTCGGCCACCATGGAGATGGGTTCGTTGGGGTAGGCCTGCTTCAGCACCCAGCTCACCACCGCCTGCACTCCCCAGTCTGGCGCGACGGAGGGGGAGGGGGAGAGGGGAGCGGCGAGGGGAGCAACGCGGGGAGCGGAGAGGGGAGCAACGCGGAGAGCGGATAGGGGAGTGAGGATATAACTTCATTACACTCAGAGATTGGGGAGTGGAGTGGAGGGAAGTGATAGGGAGTAGAGCGCTCCCAGTGTAGTGGTGTCACAGTTGGGATTGGACTGGAGACAGGGGATTGGATGAAGGAAGTTGACAGAAGGCGTTGATAGGGTCACTTACTTTCCGTCGCAGCTAATTCCTGTGTCAGCTATGACGGAGTCAGTGACAATTACTGTAACAGAGACCGACAGTGACTGTAACGGAGACCTAAACACTGGCACTTGCGAAACGCTTCTGCAGCAGTCTTGCCCTATTGAGTTCGTTTCGTTGTTCTCACCAACAGGTTTCGACTGAACAAGGCATCGAAGAACATGCGCCTGGACCCACTCGAGCACTCGCGATTCGCGCACTCCCCACTTGCCATAATGGAGACTGACACGTTTTTTGTTTTCCCCTAAACTTCTCGACACTAGGCACTCGCCAATTGTCGCACGCACCTGCGACGGTGACGAACGACTTGTCCTTCTTCGACCGCGCGACGTCTTCCGCGCGTCGCAGCTGGTCCTGCACGCGCTGCGTCAGGCGGCACGACAGCTGCACCGCGCGCTCCGCCACCGCCAGATCATACTCCTCCGGGGGGACCTCCGCCAACGGTCCGAATTTGCGCTCGGAAAACGACAAGCCAGACACGGGTTGCGGGAACTCCGGGGACGCGCCGTTGCCGGTTTGAGCGGTAGGGGGTGAGTCGTAGCTGAGGGGAGACGACGGAACGGCAACGGCTTCCGCATTGACGTTAACGTTACCGTTAACGGCGTCCCGTGTTGAGGAGAGAGTTGCCGGGTCCTGAGAAACGGTGGTTCGGCAGGAGATTGATGATCGGTGCTGCTGCTGTTGGTGGTAATGTTGCTGTGAGAGCTTGATCAGGCGAGGGAAGTCTGGAGCTTGAAATGTTTTTGGTAGACCATTCGCTTTGCGAGAGGATGAGCGGTGCACGTGTGAGGAAAGGCTGGATGTTGCACTGAATACGGCAGCACCTTGAACCGCTCCCGCCATTTTACAGTGTATCAGTAAGCGATCGCAAGGCAGCACTTAGCACACAGGACTTCAATCAGTACAGTCAGGGACAGTCGCGTCGTGGTGGAGCCACGGGTGCTTTACGTGCTTTGGTCTACCTGACAAGGACTGGCTTGCTGCTGTGCTGTGCTGTGCTGGAATCAGCAGATTTTGAAGAGAAAGGAAGAGGAAAGAGCCATAGAACGGAAGAAACGAGGAATTTGAGTTAGGGTAGGCCTGTGAAGGAAGGTGGGTAAACGCAGGGATGGAACAGGGCTCGCTGACGATGTTCTGGCGATTCCTGTGGCTGGAGAGCCATGGTACAGCGACGACGGCGTAACGATAATCCGGCCGTCGTCGGATGGAAGGTACGGTGAGGATGGAGCGATGGAGTACCTAACGACGTTCGTGCAGATTTGTGCGATGAGATTGAGGTTGTTGACCTGGTGTCCCCTGACCTGATGATTAGAAATTGCGATAGATTGTTATGCCCTGCGACGATCGCACCTGAACAAAAAAGATTCGTTTACGTCCACACCTTGATGGCCTCGCCTCGCCTAGCCTCGCCTTGTCTCGCGTGGGCTCGTCTTCGATGTCGAGCCTGAAGGAGCTGAAAACATGTGTCAGCCAATCAATGCTTAGCGGCTGCTGATTGATGCGAAGGGACGCGAATATCGAAGGCGGCGCCCTTTGGCCAAATGAATGGGGCCCAAATTGGTGCTGGTGACGTGGGAACAGATAGACGAATCCGCATCTGCCAACTAGGCGAATAATTCCCGAGCCCGCTGGTGGGCTTGCCGCAACTTAGGACAGATGCTTGCCACACTTGCGCACCAACCACCACTCTCACCTCGCTGTTCGACCTTATCCTGCTGAGATGCCAGAAACAGTGAACCTGGTCCGTACTGAACTGTGCTCCTGTATTAGTTGTACAGCTTACAAATCCATAACTCAGGCAGACAGAAAATGTGCACACTACTCTAGTTTACTTGGATTTCTAGATAGTTGCTATCACCCAGCTGACGTGTCCTTGATTGTTTGAGCACGTCTACCTTCTTGGTAGTCTTGGCATAGGCAGTAGAAAGCATGGAGGCCAAGCCAACCATAGGAGTCGGCCTCATCACAGAACGTGGCTACAAAGAAGGATGCAAACTTGGAGAGGTGCTTCTCGATTGCAAAGACCTGGTAGTTGTTGGTCACCTTGTCTTTGAGGGCATGGTCAAAGCTCCGAGCAAGGCGAATGTCATACCTGGTACATGGTTGGGCCAAAAATAGGGTTCGGGATTTTAGAGATGGGTTACTTTGAAAAGCCACGAAAGGGTGCCCTTTTTCCCTTAGTATGACATGCATACCCCAAGAGCATATGGCCCAGATTCATTCCCTTTTCGAGCTCAAGCATCAAAATCCCCAAGTAGGCACACCATTGCTCGATGCCTGAAGAGTCAGGTAAACACCCTCCGACAACAGCTCAGAAACTAGCAAGCAACCCCCCAAGTAAACTCACCACTGCCTGGGGCCCGAAAAGAACCCCTGGTTGACTTAATCCGTGGCGATGTAGAGAGTGCTGCTTTCAAGATCTCTTCCCCACTGGGGTCCCCAAGTAGCTCACCACTGCTTGAGGCCGGAGAAGAACCCCTGGTTGACTTAATCCGTGGCGATGTAGAGAGTGCTGTTCTCAGGGATGAGTCGCCAGATGTGCCGGCACACATGTGTGCTGCGCTCCTAGGGCCCAGCCCAGACATCCAATTTTGCAGCATCTCTCTCCAGCATATGCTCATACACATTTGGTCTGGCGCTCAGACGTCTCAAAACAATCATGTGACAGCAGCAGAACTCACCACTGCTTGAGGCCCGAGAAGAACCCCTGGTTGTCTTCATCTGTGGCGATGTAGAGAGTGCTGATCTCAAGATTGCTGCTTCTTGAAGCTCAAACACTAGCAACCCCCCAAGTAGACTCACCACTGCCTGAGGCCCGAGAAGAACCCCTGGTTGACTTCATCCGTGGCGATGTAGAGAGTGCTGTTCTCAGGGATAAGCCGCCAGATGTGCCTCCGAATGGCCGGCACACGCGTGTCGCGGTCCAGGTGTCGGCAGCGCAGGTACGACGCATCGTCTCTCATGATGTCCGTGTTGTGCCGGCGCACGTGCAAGAAAACGAAATGGCCTAGCTTCTCAGATAACTGCATTGGGGAGGTAAGCAGGGAGGGAGCAGGTTTGGGTGCAAGGTGGTGGGATGAGTGCAGGGGCAGCGTAGGTAAGAAGTATCGTCCCTCCTGATGTCCGTGCTGTGCCGGCGCAGCGCACGTGCAGGAAAACAGAATGGCCCAGCTTCTTCGATAGCCGGTGGGGGGGAGAGGAGAGGAGAGGAGAGGAGATTCACGTGTGATGTCTGTGTTGGGATGGGACTCGTCTAAAAAATAGAGACGTTTCAAAACTTTGTCGTGGCGGTGCATGTGCAGCACCCACTCACCAGCATGGCAATGTCTCACCACCCACCCACCAGTTGAATAGGGAAGGAGAGTCCCCCTTCCTAGCGCGCTCAAGACCCACACCTCAGCTCACCACCCACGTCTCAGCTCACCACCCACGTCTCAGCTCACCTGCATGGCAAGGTCTCACCTCACCATCACCCACCTGCATGGCAAGGTCTCACCTCACCATCACCCACCTGCATGGCAAGGTCTCACCTCACCATCACCCACCTGCATGGCAAGGTCTCACCTCACCATCACCCACCTGCATGGCAAGGTCTCACCTCACCATCACCCACCTGCATGGCAAGGTCTCACCTCACCATCACCCACCTGCATGGCAAGGTCTCACCTCACCATCACCCACCTGCATGGCAAGGTCTCACCTCACCATCACCCACCTGCATGGCAAGGTCTCACCTCACCATCACCCACCTGCATGGCAAGGTCTCACCTCACCATCACCCACCTGCATGGCAAGGTCGCGGATGTATTTGGCAAAAGGCGGGCCGTGGTAGATCACAGCTGTGCCGTTGAACCGCGTCTCACACACCCTCCTCCTGCCACAGTGTGGGTGGGTGTGTGTGTGGGGGGGGGAAGGGGGGGGGGGGGGGGGGGGGGGGGGGGAAGAGAGGGAAGAGAGCGAGGTAAGCTGCTGGATGTATTTGGCGAAGGGCGGGCCGTGGTAGATCACTGCCGTGCCGCTGAACGGCGTCTCACACACCCTCCTCCTGCCACAGCGAACAAGTGAGTGAGTGCGAGGGTGTGTGTGAATGTGGATGTGTGTGAGTGTATGTGTGTGTGTGTGTGTGTGTGTGTGTGTGTGTGTGTGTGTGTGTGTGTGTGTGTGTGTGTGTGTGTGTGTGTGTGTGTGTGTGTGTGTGTGTGTGCATGTGGGGGGGGAGGGGGTGGGAAGGAGGAGGAGGAGGGGGGAGAGATAGGGGATGAAAGAGAAGAGAGAGGCAAGCAACTGCATGTTTCAAGTGAAGCAATTTCCTCCCCACCATCCCTCCACTAACTATTCTCTCTCCTTCCTTAACCCTCACTGTTTCAACCATCCCCCAGTCCACCCAACACCCCGTATCCCCACCCCCTCATCCCAACCACCCTCCTCAAGCTCTAAATTCCTGTTCACATCCCCTAAACCTCCTACATTCCACTCACCAGGGCCGGTCATCCTTCCGATGCACAATCTTAGCCTCGGCATAATCAGGCACGTCCCGAAGCTCCCGCCAACTCACACTCCCATCCTCCACCACCAAGTACTGTGCCGGAGTCTCGTCCTCCTCCTCCTCTTCCCCTCCCCCACCCTCCCCTCCTTCCTTCTTAGGTGGATTCTTTTTCCGAGCATCTGCCAGGGTCTGCGCGTCTTGGGCGGCAACAAGCGTCTGCTTCCAGTCGTCCGAGTCAGCAAAGACGATGCCCTTGGGCAGAGCCTTGGCAATGGCTTTAAGGTCGAACAGGTCCTCTAAAAGCATCTCCGTTTGGGATGTGTTCACTCTGAGGAAGAGAGGCGGGGAATGGGGATCACAGGGGAGTGGGTGGGCCAAGTTGGTGTATGTATGCATGCATGCATGGGCATGGTAGGCCAAGGAAGTGAAAGAGAGCTTTGGAGATGGCTTCGAAGTCAACAGGGACCTCTAGAAGCATCTCCGTTTGGGATGTAATCACTCTGATGGCGTGCTGCAGTGAGAGAGGGTAAAGGGAGTTGGGGCCATAGGTGTGCGCATGCATGAGCATCGTGGGTCAGTCAGTGACATGACCAGACCAGGGCTATGGAAATGGCTTTGAGGTCCAAGAAGCCCTCTAGAAGCATGGGTATGGGTATGGGTATGGGTATGGGTATGGGTATGGGTATGGGTATGGGTATGGGTATGGGTACGGGTACGGGTATGGGTACGGGTATGGGGAATCAAAGGATGAGGGCGATTGCTGGTTGAGGGACAATGGGATGGCCGAGGCGAGGCGAAGGCTTGCTGAACGAAGGGACAGACAGGGGAGATGAAGCACATGAGAATTGGCTTATCGGAAGGGGGGGGAGGACGGGAAGAGGAGATGAAGCGCATGAGAATTGGCTTATCGAAAGAGAGGAAGAGGTGGGGAAGGGAGGGGAGGAGAGCGGACGGCAGGGAGAGGGGGTTGAGGGGGAGGTAAGGGTGGAGGGGGTTTGAGGACAGAATGTGAGGATGGGAGAAACATGAAACGGTGGAAGAGGCACTGATATGGTGTGTGTCGGTGGAGGGAAATATGCATGACAGGAAATCAAAGGGGTGGAATGCGGTGCAGGAAGCAAGGAGGCGCTCACATCCTAGCAGCGTCAATGTTGAAGGCTGGGCGGATGCAGATGTGGCGAGTTTTGAGGCGCCTCAATACGGGAGTGCAATGCAATGCAGTGAAGGAAGGAGGGAAGGAGGGAAGGAGGGAAGGAGGGAAGGAAGGAAGGAGGGAAGGAGGCCCTCACATCCTGGCAGCGTCGATGTTGAAGGCTGGGCGGATGCAGATGTGGCGAGGCAGCACAAACGTTCTGGTTGACACCAAGATGACACCGAGATGACACCGAGATGACACCGAATGACACGAGAGTGGATGAGGGGCAGGGCATGGAGTGAGAGAAAGTGAAAGAAAGAATCCATCAGGATAAGGTATTGGTGTTGGAGAATGATGGGGATTCGAATGATGAGAGGTACATATAGACGACAGAGTTTCAAAGTTGCAAGGAGTCTCTCAACTGCTGCCTGCATTCTGCATGCTGTCTTTCAAGACAGTATACGGTGTAGTGCATTGTGTTCAATTTGCGTGGTAACATGTTACAATGTGCTGTCGGCACTGAAATAGTAGGTTCGCATACAGCACACACCAGAACCTACAGCATGTACTGTGGGCTGCGACCAACTTCATTCTGTATATCTTGATACGTCACACATGACACTTTGGGCGTTGTACTTCTGATATACACGAGGTGAGTACTTCTCAAGTGCATGGTAAGAACCTGCAAACGCATAGTTAGTTGCTTCATTCAATCTGGACAGTAAGTTATTCTACCCCACAATGCGCAACTTTTTCCAATCGAAACTGACAACCCTTGCAGCAATTTCTCCCATGACTCTCCATTGAGTTCAATCCTTTGTACTGTCGAGGTGAATTAATTAATCTACATCGTATGGTTTTAGGGAGCTGCATGCTAGGCTGGGTGGGTGGGTGACACGGAAAGCTATTAGCTCACCCGATTAAAATTAAACTTTCAGGCTTTTTATCTCAAAAACTCACCTTATTCCGCTGCATTAAATCCTCCATTTTTTGCTGCTGTCTATCGCAGTACCGTACCTGCTGGCCAGCACCTACCTGTTGGCCAGCACCGTACCTGTTGGTCAGCACCGTACCTGTTGGTCAGCACCATACCTGTTGGTCAGCACCGTACTGTTGGTCAGCACCGCACCTGTCGGTCAGCACCGTACCTGTCGGTCAGTACCTGTTGGCAGAACCGTACCTGTTGGTCAGCACCGTACTTGTTGGTCAGCACCGTACCTGTTGGCCAGCACCGTACCTGTTGGTCAGAAGTGCCTCCTCCATCGCACACCGCAGGCTGGAAAGCTGCATACGCGGACGAGGGCAAGCGAGAACAACGAGTCAATCAGTCTTGGAATTCGCATCGCACTCTTGAGGGAGATTACCACGCGACGCGTAAGGGCGATGAGGGGAGAGAAACGAGAGGGAGCGAGACGCAGTGCGGCATGAGGAAGCGAGGGGAGAGACGAGGGAGTTACAAGCGAAGAGTTAGGCGGATAAGATGGCCCAAGAACGCAGAGGTAGCACGAATGCGGTGAATCTGGAACGTCCCTGATATTCCGTACTACAGAAATAGCATTCTATTTGACAGATTCTTGAATAAAAAGAGGAAGAAGAAAAAACATGTACCTGTTCGTTGACGCTACCGCAGTCGGTAGTTGTGGAGTCGATCATATCCCCATAGTACAGGAACCGTTGTTCGAACAAATGCTTCACGTGGTGATGCGTATCCGCCGTTAGGCTCCCCACTTTCTTCCCTGGGAGACGAAGGTTCAGCGCGATCAAGGCGTGGTTTCCAATGCCGGTTCCAGTTTGCTGGAGCTTCGCGAGAGCGGAAGACACGCTGCGATGTTCCGTTAACTGAAGGACAATCACTGCGCCTGAAACGAAAGCGAAGATGATGATAACGAGTATGGAGCACCATTGGGTGGTGGAGAGCATGGATCTGTTTCCGGCTGAACGAGTGGCGTACGGAGAACCGGGATCCTCCGCGTCTTGATGTCGCATGCGACGTCCGCGACCGACTTTAGGCTCGCGTGCGCGACTCCCGAGAGCGACGCCGCTCGGCTTAGCGGCTCGCGTGTGAGGCAGTGACGACATTCTGAGCGTAAAAAATCCTAAAGCTGAGACGTACTATAATAAATAGGACAGCGTCAGAGAATATGGCTTGTGCGTCAGACAACATTACAAACAGACCACAGTGATACCTAAATTATCCAAGGACTAAACAACCAGACTCGTGCTTTCTCCTAACAATGCCAGGAAGAAGACCTAACAACTAGGCGACAATTCTCGTTTCCAGAAAAAAACATATCGGCGAACCAATCTAGGGACCCACGCGCGGTGCAACATAGGCATTTTGTGTGGGTGGTTTGTTCTTCAATGTTCGTTTCGCGCGGTGCAATACGTTACCAAATGGTTACAAACGGCTCTTTGGTTTTCACCGCATTCGACCATTGCGCAACCGAGGAAACGACATAACGTGACCCGCCCGCAGTCACCAGGTCAGACAGGCTAAGGAGATAAGGGCACCAGCGACCAAGGAATCGACCAACCAGCAGCTGCCCAAACCGGACTACCCGAACCGGAATATACGCTACCCACCAATAGCAAGTCTTGGAACCCGCCCCTCTTCCACCACAAACCTCCTTGACCGAGCCTAGCCCAGATAAGCGCCGAACTATCTGGGTGGGCCTTTACCATCAAGCCCAGTTCAGTACACGCAACCTTGATCTGTTGTTGCCGCACCAAACCACCTGGGGTTGGTTGGGAAAGGCGGCGGGGAACAAAAATGCAGGCTACACGGCTGCTGGGGAAACTAGCAGCATCGTACAACACCGATCTGAAACGCACTTAGAACTAAACTGAAAGGCTAGTAACCAGACACATGGCTCACGGCCACCACCTGGTTATGCGCGATATACGCATAGGTTGAAGAGGTTTCTAGCTAGTGGGGATATATATCATGAATTTTCCAGCTATACTACTCAAGGGCATAGGCTAAGTTGGAATTGTTACTAATATGGCCGTCCATCCTTGAAATCTCGTTCTCGTCACAATAAGTGTGACATTGATTGATTCACTAAGGAGCTATGCATCACGGTAACCAAATACCACTATAGTACTCCTATACAAAGCCAACGGGGGCTGTGTGCCGGTTTCCATAAGTGGTATCAAGTGCTTTCTCCAAATTCCTTCCTCGCGGTCTCAGCATACTCTCCTCCCATCAGCTCCAGCATTTCCCGCCTGCATATGACCGAGGCACCACACAGAACATGACATTCACCAAGTCTTCAACCTCTCTTGCGGCCCAACACAGCGCACAGCAAAGCACGAATGGCTCGGACAATGCACACAAGACACGCACGCATGGCTCAGGGACCGGTAGGGACGAGCTTACCAGAGGGGTTTGGGCAGCTGCAACCACTGTTTGAGCACGAGGTGACTTTTGAGTTGACTCAACAGTCACCACCACACGCATGCTCGGGATTGAGGCGGGACGAGCTTACCAGAGGGGTTTAGGCAGCTGCAGGCACAGTTAGAGCACGAGGCTTCTGGCGCATGCTGCAGTGTACCAGAGGCCTGCATCCACCTTTGAGTAGAATCAGAGCTTACCAGAGGGGCTTGGGAAGCTGCAAGCACTGCTTGAGCACGAGGCTTCTGGCGCACGCTGCAGTGTACCACAGGCCTGCATCCACCTCCTCCTGGAGCTTACCCGGCTGCCACTCCACTTGCCTGGCATTACCACCATGGGATGGGAACAAAAACGGGAAAAAAGATGAAAACGGGTTCAAGAAGCTGCAAGCACAGCTTGAGCACGAGGCCTCTGGCACATGCTGCAGTGTGCCACAGGCCTGCATCCACCTCCTCATGTAATGAGTCTGCTTTTGAGTCGACTCAAAAGCACCCGCATCCACCTCCTCCTGGAGCTTGCCCGGCTGCCACTCCACTTGCCTGGCATCACCACCATGGGATGGGAACAATAACGGGAACAGTCAAGGTTAATTGCAGACAGAAACTTAGGGACTATCATTGGAATAGGATCCGCATCCATCTCCCCCTGGAGCTTGCCTGCCTGCCACTCCACTTGCTGGCATCACTCACATGGGATGGAACGGTCATGGTTGATAACATAAACAACTATAGAAACAGTCATGGGAACAGTAAGAATGGTTTAAGGTGGAGAATGTTAGCAACGAGAAACAGTGAGAAACAGGAAAGACGAGAACAAGAAAACCCTTTAGGGAAAGTAACTGATACCAGGTGGGATCTTATCGCACCAACTTCACCAGTCCATATATTCTGGAAGTTCCGGCCATACCCGACAAAGAATCTGAAGTCAGACGGAGGCATGTTGCCCAGAAGCATTTGCTCTGCTGCTTTGGAGTCACTTATTAGAATTCTCAAAAGCCAGTACAACATTCAGCAAGGCCCGAACATACCCGACAAAGAATCTGAAGTCAGAGGGAGGCATCTTGCCCAGAAGCACCTGCTCCGCTGCTGCTTCCAGCCCTCCCATGTAGACGCCAGGCATGACCTGAAGGGGGCCACGGGCACGAGGAAGAGAGTGACATGAAGGGCAAACACATGAAGGCATGTTGTATGAAGGCATGTTGATGGGGAGGGAGACACCTTCAAAGAAGCACCGGCTCTGCTGCTGCCTCCAGCCCTCCCATGTACACGCCAGGCATGACCCGAAGGGATGACGGGCATGAGGAGAAGGGGGTAGCAAAGGTGAAACAGATGCAGGCACACTGAAGAAGCGAAGGGCATGAGGACGAGGAGCATCTGCTCCGCTGCTGCATCCAGCCCTCCGAGGAACACCCCAGGCATGACCTGACGGATGGGTGAGGATTTCAGCAAGACAAGCATGGCATGACGAGGCATGGCGTGGCGAGGCATGGCGTGGCGAGGCATGGCACGCACACATGTACGCACCTCCTTGACCCAAAAGCAGGTTTAGCATGATAAGTAATGGCGCTGCCTCTTGATCCACCACTTAGGATATGCGATCCAGTGTGGGCGAAGCTTGATGAGTACGGCCCATAGCCGTGCAAGGTTATCTCTTTCAAGGAGCCTCGGGAGGAAAACTGGGAAGGGAAGCACCACACGTGGATGTGCTACCGTTAACCTTGGAGGTGAGATGATTGTAAAGAAGTTTGAGAAGGAGGCGAGAAAGGAGATGATGTGCTACCGTTAACCCCTTCTCTCTCGTCTCCCCTCCAGGGTTAACGGTAGCACATCCACGTGTGGCCCTTCCCTTCCCTGCATCCCTCCCAAGGCTCCTTGAAAGAGATAATCTTGCACGGCTATGGGCCGTATCATCCAGCTTCTCCCACACTGGATCACCTATCCTAAGTGGTGGATCAAGAGGCAGCGCCATTTCCTATCACGGCCCCTGGACGGCCCCTGGGAGGTCGTGGCCATCCAGGGAGTAGAGAGTACGGGACAAAAGCAGGGAGGGGCAGAGATGCATGGGCAGGGAAAAAGGTGTAGAGCCCTAGAGCGCACCTCCTTGGCCCCGGGCAGGTCGTGGCCGTGAAGGAAGTAGAGAGTGCTGCCGTCGGACTTGAACCCGCCAATGTAGATGGCGTTGCGTGCAAACACTGCCAGCGATGCCTCCTCCACCCGGTTCACCTTCGCTAGCGCCTGGGAAGGGGGAAGAACGGGGCACATGGAAGGAAGGGACGATGGGAAAACACAGCCAGCGACACATCCTCCACCCTGTCTTTCCTTCTGAAATCTCTCGAATTCCGAATCCCCTTTCCTTCTGAAACCTCTCGAATTCCGAATCCTCTCACCTTCTGAAACCTCTCAGATTTCGAATGCTCTCACGTTCTGAAACCTCTCAGATTCCGAATGCTCTCCTGTTCTGAAACCTCTCAGATTCCGAATGCTCTCCCCTTCTGAACCCTCTCAAATTCGGAATGCTCTCACCTTCTGAACCCTCTCAGATTTCGAATGCTCTCACCTTCTGAACCCTCTCACATTTCCAAATGGTCTCACCTTCTGAACCCTCTCACATTTCCAAATGCTCTCACCTTCTGAACCCTCTCACATTTCCAAATGCTCTCACCTTCTGAACCCTCTCACATTTCCAAATGCTCTCACCTTCTGAACCCTCTCAAATTCCGAATGCGCTCACCAGAACTACCTCGGAGCAGCCTCAAACGTCGTTTCTTCACGCTCGCACAGTCCACATTCAAAACCCTCCCACATGCCGAATGCTCGCTCTCACCATCTGAATCGTGTCACAGGTCGGTTCAGCAGCAGCCCCCACAACTCCCTGCCCGCCCCCCCATGCTCCACCGGAACTACTTTTGAGGAGCCGTAATAGCCGCTTCTTAACGTTCTCACATGCCAAATGCGCTCACCATCTGAATCGTGAAACCCGATGGTCGGTTCAGCAGCAGCCCCCACGACTCCCTGCCCGCCCCGCCATGCTCCACCAGAAACACAGCCGCCTGCCACAACCGCCTGTCCATCCCGCCCGCGCCCGCTCCCCCCGCTCCATCTCCCCCTTCCCCTCCCCCCTGCACCGGAATCTGGGAGAATGGCGCGGCGAGCAGCACGCCCCCCGCCTCCGCGCCCCCCGTGGAGTGCACCCAGGGGACCTCTTTTGCCAGGCGCGGGTTCTGCGAGGCTAGCAGCGCCCAGTTCTCCAGGCTCATGCGGTCCTGGTGATGTTCATGGCGCGGTGCGGGGGGTGCGGGGGGTGCAGGGGGTTAGGAGACGGACGAGTAGGCGCAGGAGAATTTGTTACATGGGGGCCAGGGAGAGTAGACAGGGGGAAAGAGGGCCGCCTTGGCTTGGCTAGCAGCGCCCACTTCTCGAGGCTCACGCGAATCCTGGTGATGGATGGTGATGGGGTTGAATCCTGGTGATGGATGGTGATGGGGTTGAATCCTGGTGATGGATGGTGATGGGGTTGAATCCTGGTGATGGATGGTGATGGGGTTGAATCCTGGTGATGGATGGTGATGGGGTTGAATCCTGGTGATGGATGGTGATGGGGTTGAATTTTGGTGATGGATGGTGATGGGGTTGAATCCTGGTGATGGATGGTGATGGGGTTGAATCCTGGTGATGGATGGTGATGGGGTCCGGGTGAGGGGGAAAGAGCGGCAGAATAAACGTTGGTTGAAACGTGCGACTAGAGGAACCACAAAGGAGAAAAAAGGGGACCGGTATTCCGTCTCAAGTTACTGTGCACCAAGCCTTTCACCGAGCATCGGTTTTCTGTCAGGGTCTCAACCCCACCTGCACCAACGCAGGGACCAGACCTAAAGCACGTTCTTTAGGCGCCTAGAGCAATTGAACCCACCCACAGCACCGCACCTGTCAGATCCCGAGCCAGTTTCTTAGGCCCCGAATAAGAATCACCCCTACCTGTACCACTGTACCTGCTAGATTTTGAACCCGCTGCCTCTGCGCGGAATGACGCGACTCTGTATTAGGCTTAATGGTCGTATCATCACACGCGGATGCCAATCCCAACATTACCACCGCACCTGCCAGATCTCGAGCCCCACCGCCTCCTGCGCGGGGGAGGGCGCGGAGACGCTCCGCGTGGCCTCATGGCCGGCAACCAGCTTGGCGCGGAACGTCCGCCAGTCCATCCCGCCTGCCTCCGCCGCCAGCGACATTGCGTCGTCGTCGCCCTTCCCGCCGCCGCCGCTGCTGCTGCTACCGTCGCCGTCGGCGCCGGAGGTTTGGCTGGCGTTGGTCTGGAGAGAGGACAAGCATAGGTGCATTGGAGCATAGGAGGATAGGAGGATGGGAGGATGGGCCGACATGGAGCGTAGTAGGGTTCAATGGAGTGGGTATTAAGAGATTTTTGGTAACCCTGTTTCGCATAACGAGGCATATCTGTAGCAGACACATCTGCATTCCCGCCAAAGACCAGCGAATCATCTACGACTCAACGATAACAGATTAGAGCCCCAAGCTCACTTATCAAAATGCAGGCAGCCATAGAGACTGCAACCCGACGAAAAGCACTACCTGCACGAGTCTGCGCGAGGTGAGCCTGCTTCGCGAATCACGTCGCCGGCTTCCGAGATTCGAGCGGCCCACCGCCGAGCCCAGATCTGCTTGTCGGCTAGCGGTTCTGCAGGCGGTACCCGTACGTAATAAAGCCCTTGGATGAGCTGAACGAGGTGAATGCGACGAACGTGGTGGCTGTGCGGATGTTCTCAGGGTTAAGGAATTATTAGATCGGTAGCTCGCCTCTGGTGGCGTATGTGTGTGAATGGACGTGGATGGAATCCATCCCGCCGTGGCCAAGCCAGCTGCCGTCGCACTCATGGCTCGCTGTAGTTTTCTGTAATATGTATGTGGTATTCTGGATGTGTAACGCAGTATGGGAGGATCCTGTAGTTGAGTATTGGGACAAAGACAACGGACGCTAGAGAAATGAACAAGTAGTTGAGGAGAAACACTTCTTGTCCAGACTAGGCCTGGGTTTGTATAGGTGAAGCGTGGCTAAGCCCAAAAGTCCCGACCCGACTACCACCGTGGCCGATTAAGTTCTATAAACCAAAAACGACGCGGCATCGAGACTGCTGATAGAAAGCTTCCTATTCCCAGACACCATAGACAAGTAGCTTGAACTCAAGTAGCCATTATCCCAGATGGTCAAGATTCATAATCCCTCACCACCACACAGAAAGGAACCGAATCCCGCAATGTTTCTCCAACACCGTCTACCACCCCTCACTTTGTGCTGGTTGCCTTGAGGCGAGCAAGGTGCAGGAGTCTATGCTGGAGGTTTGTGGGGCTGACATGGAGAAGGCCTGATTGGCGGACCGGATTTTTGTGTCCTTGGTTGTGATTGGCTTCCCCGGCGCGGGCCCTTGAAATTGCCGTACCATCCCTGAACGCGTGGCAGCAGCTCACGGACACCTAGTGGATGCATGCTCCCAGATGTCTGGAGAATAGCTGGTGAGCGTATCGGAACCAGCAAACAGACACGCCAGTCCACGTTCCAGCGACGGAAGGTGAGCCGATTCGGCTATTCCATGTCAATGCATATACTGAGAAGCAAGTGCACACATTATATAAAGCAAGGGTGTTATAGAAATTCATTTTCCAAACATCCATCCAGGCAAGTGAACTAGTAGAACTAGAGTATATACAGATCCGTCCTTTACTTGGAAAGAGATTGCATGAACCTGTTGAATGATGAAATAACTCCAAAAGCCTGCTCGATGAACGATGGCTCTTCTGCTCCAGGCTCACCCCCTCCCGATGCAGCCATGTACATTTCCTGCCCACATGGAAATAAAAAACAGTGAGCATATGATAACAGGTGGTAAGAGAAATACCACATACAAGGCTAGTATATCGTTACAAAGCTCACCTCGATATCATCGATGTTAGGTTTGGACCCTTGTTGCCGCAACAAAATGTATCGGCCTGGCTCGTTAGGATCATCCAAATACAACTGCCATGGGCTACGAGGAGAGCAAGCAGAAGAGCAATATATTTTATCAATTTCAAATTGCAACAAAAGGGGTGAATGAACTGCTACTGGCAACGCATACCAGAGCTTCGAGGCAACAGAAAACAAACCAAACAAATAAAACGGAGAGCAAAAAAAGGAAAGAAAGGTGGACGATGAAAGGAACTTCCATTGAGCAGTCAACACGGTCAACACGGTCAACACGGTCCACACTCTGAACTCACTTGGGGTACCGCCGGTAGATCGCTCCCACAGGCAGCGGCCGCAGGCAGAACGCGGTCGTAAACGTCGACAGGAACCGCTCCCTCAGCCGCCGCACGTTCAACCCCACGCCCACATCTCCACTGACCAGCCGCGGGTTATACATAATCAGGGGGCGGGTCAAGCCGTCCTCTGTGGCCAGCATGCCGCCTATGGATTCGACCACGCTGAGCTGCTGGTACTCGGGGGTGATGAGCACGACCACGTCGTCCTGCTCCTGCACTGGCTTGCGGTCCATGAGGCTCGAGAAGGCGAAAGGCGCGTCGGGCCACTGGTTCTTGAGGAGCGCTGCTGACCCCGCATCCGGGAAAATGGCCCTCACGTTCTGTTGAGCAAGGGAGGGGGGAGAGGGGTTGGGGGCGAGGGAGTGCGTGGAGGGAGGGGTGAGAGGGGAGAAAGTTCAGAGAGAAAGGACAGGTTCACAGATGCAGCGAGATCCACTTCCACCGCAGCTGACCTGACTTCACCGCACTGCACCATGATGCTAAGTTGCTGGCTTTTGCTACAGCTAACCTGGCTGCACTGCACATGCTGCATCGCTTTGCACCGCACTGCACCGCACGTGACCTTAAAATCCAGGAGGCTGTTGAGGGGCTAAAGGAGACGCGGCTGGTGTACCACAACAGCTGCTGCACCTCATCTGGATTCACCTGGTTTCACCGCAATGAACCACGCTGCACCACGTCTCACCTCGAAGTCGAGGTGGCCCTTGAGGGAGTCGAGGAAGGTGCAGCTGGTATCCCAGAGCAGCTGCTGCACCTCACCTGGGTTCATCTGGCTTCACCGCACTGCACCACACTGCACCGCACTGTACCGAACTGCACCACGCCTCACCTCAAAGTCCAGGTGGCCCTTGAGGGAGTCAAGGAAGGTGCGGCTGGTATCCCAGAGCAGCTGCTGCGCGCCTTCGTCCGATTTGATCTCCAAATCAGGTACTAGCAGCTCCACCTGTCAGCAGGGATACATGGGAAGAGTGAGAGGATTGGGAGGAGGGATGGGAGGAATGGGAACAGAGCACCGCACCGCACCGCTCTAATCTAATTTGATCTGCAGATCTGATATCAGCAGCTCCACCTGGCAGCAGGGAGGGATGAATGGGAGGAATGGGAGGAATTTGAGAGATGGGAGGAATGGGAGGAATTTGAGAAATGGGAGGAATGGGAGGAATGGGAGAAATGGGAGGAGGGATGGGAGGAATGGGAACAGATAACCGCACTGCACCGCTCTGATTTGATCTCCAGATCTGATACCAGCAGCTCCACCTGCCAGCAGGCATGGGAACAAGGGACGAGGGAAGGACAGAGCACCACACCACCCTCCAATTGGAAGAGCACCGAACTTAGACTCAGGTCTATGCGAAATGCTATACGTTTAAGGCGTGTGTGCCAGCCTGATCGTGCACAGGCGCATGTGGGGGAGGCTTCAACCTGTGCAGCATGTCTTGAGCTCGCCCAGGGCTGGTTATACCTCCCCCGGCCCACTCCTCCCCACCTTTCTGTCACTCCGGGGAGAGACAAGAAGACGAGGAGGAAAGAGGGCCTCTGTGTCCGCGGGATGGAGAGGAAGCTTCCTTCCTCCCCAATTCTTGCGCTCTCCCCAATGAGACTTGGTGGGGGTCGCTCGGCCATTCCCGCGGCTCTGACTCGTCTCGACTTTTGAGTCGACTGAAAAGTCACCTAAGTATGACTCGTCTCGTCTTGTGACGACAATTGAGGGTCTGACTGTGTCTCATCTCACGGACGAGACAGTAAACCCAAGTGGCTCAAGAATATTGCTTTCGCTTTCTGATTTCGATTAAATGGCATATATTCATCTTGTGAGAGTTTCAGCTGGATTTGAAGATTCGTTCGCACTCACTCACAATGGCGCGGGTGCAGTGCAGCAGCGCACTGAAAATGACGCTTGTGCTGCACAGCAGCTTTCAGCAGCAGCGCACTCACAATGGCGCGGGTGCAGTGCAGCAGCGCACTGAAAATGACGCTTGTGCTGCACAGCAGCTTTCAGCAGCAGCGCACTCACAATGGCGCGGGTGCCGCCTCCGTTGCAGAAGTAGGCGGCAGATTCCCCTGCTTGGCGCACAGCGCCGTCCAGGTCCGTTGGGAGCACGCTGCGAGGCAGACGAGGGGGGGAAAGTGCACCCAGAAGACGACAAGAAGGCCACAACAGAGAGAAAATGTGAAGCCAATGCATCAATGTATGCCGTCCAGGTTCGTGGGGAGCACGCTGCGAGGCACAAGAAGGGGAAGGCGAGAGGCGAATTGACTTTTGATTCGACTCAAAGACAACACGCTGACTGCGCTGCTTGGCGCGCAGCGCTGTCCAGGTCTGTAGGGAGCACGCTGCGAGGCAGACGAGGAGGCAGAGGAGGGGGAAAACGAGGACGGGGAAAGCGAGGCGAACACCGACCCAGAAGGCGATAAGAACATAACAATTAGAGACGATTGGAAGCCAATGTGTTATGAATGCATGAAAGCATGAGTGTATGAATGTCCAACGAACGCAGCCAGGTTCGGGAGAAGTGACTCACTCGTCGTCGCGTCCTCCCGCGTCCCGCTCCTCCGCGGCTCCCTCCGCGGCGGCCGCAACGGCTGCGCCGTTCTCTTCCGCGCTCGCCGGCGCAACGGCTGCGCCGTCCGCCTCCTGCGCCTCCCCCACCGACTGGTTGAAGCCCTGAAACTTGGCGCGCGCAACTAGGCGGGACCCGCGGGGCGTGGCGGAGAGACTCCTCGGAGCAGCGAATGAAGCATCCTGAAACTCCAGGAAAGGAGGAAAGGCACGGATAATAGAGACTTAAGGTAAGGATCGGTAACGTAACTCTTACGAAACCCTAGAACACAAACAGTGCTAATAAAAAGACAATGTTGTGAGGATCCACAGACAATGGGGTGAGCACTCTTTTGGAATAGAAGAGAAAGAAAGAAAGAAAGAAACAATGTGCAGACCCACCACAGATATGCATGGGCACAGCAACGCATTTTGTCGCACTCAATCCAAACCTCAAGGAAGCCTAGAGGATTGTTAAGGCGCGACAAAACGACAATATCTTGGCGCGCCAAAACGAGGATCCACATACATTGGCGCAGCAACGCGAGTTCTCGGCGCCCGACCCGGCGGTGACTCCCGAGGTCAGCGCGCTGGAGACGGCGAGCCGCCACGCAGCGGAAGGTGCGGCAGCCAGAGCCATGGCAAAAGTTTCGGTGACCAACAAAGTCTATCAGTCACACGGTATAGTATTTCAATCACCTGCTAACTAACTGGAGGTGAATTTGAACTTTGATGCTCATTCAGGCAGTCCTTGAGAGGGAAGTGGATGAGCCTTGGGAGGGAATGCCGCCAGCCAGTCACACTCGCACAGCTGATCCCTGCTGGTGTTGGACTGCATCGCGACAGAGAGTTTTGATAGTCATGCGAGGAACACTGTAGGTGCTATGGCCGAACGACAATCAATAAGGTGAATAATACTCAATTGCACCTCTTGCCAGGTTGCAAAATGGTGATCAGCAGGTGCACATCAGGAGGAATGGCAGAGACCCAAGTGCAGGCTGATTCGTTTGCCTGATATACCTAATTCCACTATTACCAAAGACGACACAAAAGCACAACTCCTATCAGACACTACCAACAATACGGTAGTACTGAACGCCATCCTCTCGGACAAATGCAATTGTTTAGAGACGAGGATATCCCCACTCTATTTTATTCTACTTTGCGGGTGGCTTGGCTTCCAAACGTAGCTGCTGATCCCGTCCATTCAGAAAGCAGCAGGTGTGCCCTTTCCAGCTTCACTCTGACCCTTACGTGCTTTCAATGAAAGAATGCTATCGGGAATCACCAACACCAGGTATGCCACGCCGAAAATGCCCACACACACGCCGCAGACCCAGTAGCACCACTGCAGGAGCAAAGGCAGGGGAGAAAGAAGAAACAGTGCATGGAAACACCCAACTCAGCCCCTTCCTTCCCAGCCCCCTCCCCCACCCCACCCATTCAGGCCCTTCCTCTCTCACCAGCTCTTGTAAATAATTATAACAATGAAAGCAGCACGTAACGTGTCCCAAAGACTCACCGTAACGTTTTGCATGAACTTGGTGTGGTAGAGGTCGATGCCAAGGAACATGGCTGCCCATGCAAGCCCTATAGTTGTAGCCCCAATTAGGCAGTGCACCACCAGCCACTTGAAGCGGTTCGGAGCGGTTTTATCCGGTCGCACAAACCCCACCACAGCCTGCACCAGCGCGAGAATCACAGCAGCCAACCCCACCTGCCCATGCGTCCAGCTCAGCCCTTTCGACCCGGATTGCACAAATATCACAACCGTCCCCGACACTGCGACCACGAGCGCGAACAACTGAATACCCCTATGTAGCTGGAACCCCAGCGGCCGAAGGTTCTTTCCGGGCTGCTGCTGGGGAGATGTGTTCCCGTTGGCATTGGCAGGGGCGTATGCGGGGTTGGTGTTGAGGAGAGCACCGGAGGGGCGGTCGGCGAGGAGGAGGCGGGCGAGGAGGATGGCGAGGGGCATGAGGAGGGCGAAGGCGATGGAGAGGAGGGCCCCGTGGGCGATGTACGCCGCTGTGCTGCTGCCCTCGCCTGCTGTGGTTGTGCCCTTTATGAAATCAATTGAGCCTGAGCCACTGCAGGGATTAGCATGGGGCACACGGGGGAGGGAGGGGGTTAAGAATGATGTAGGTGGCTGTGCTGCTGCCCTCGCCTGCTGTGCTAGTGCCCTTGATAAAGTCAATTGAGCCTGAGCCGCTGGGTTTAGCAGGGGACATATCCGGGAAAGGGGCTGGGTTGGGAGGGGAGGGGGGGATTATGTGTAAGTGTTGCTGTGGGCAATTCATCTAACGCTGTGTATCTCATTCGATGGCTTGCCATATCATGTATTCAGAAGCATGGCATCTCATGCCATGCACACCAAGTAAGGGCAAAGCAATGAATCATGACTTATGGAATGCCAATGCATGCCATGCCATGCCATGCCATGCCACCGTGACGCTCACTAGTTGCTGGCGTGGAAAGCAAGGGTGGTGGAGCCATCAGGCGAATAGCCCCCAATGATGGTGGTGGCGGCATGCATGCCACACCATGGCACGCCATGGTGCAAAAAGGCCATGCCACGCAGTGCAATGACATGCGACTCACTAGTTGCTGGCATGAAAAGCGAGGGTAGTGGAGCCATCAGGCGAGTAGGCCCAGATGATGGTGGTGGGGCCCGATGGGTTGATGGGCACATGCCCCGTGCCCATGCTGCGAGTGAACCTGGGGGAGGCAAGGGGGGAGGCAAGGGGGGAGGCAAGGGGGGAGGCAAGGGGGGAGGCAAGGGGGGAGGTAGGTAGGGGAAGGCTTGAACAGTGAGAACAGGAATGCATTGATGGGCACATGCCCCGTGCCCATGCTGCGAGTGAACCTGGGGGGGAGAGGGAGACAGGGGGAAGAGGGAAGCGGGTTATGGGGGAATAGGGAGGGGTTGGCTTGAACAGCGAGAACAGAAACGCATTCATGAGCACATGCCCGTGCCCATGCTGCACGTGAGTTTGTATGCTGCTGTGGGGTAACCAGTGTGGTATGGTAACACTCCACTCCACCTGTCCCATCATCCATTGATACGGCCCCACATCTCAGCATCATCCTCACCTGATGATCGCGTAACCGTTTGGCTGGTAACAGACGTGTTGCTAACATTCCACGTGTCAGTTGGCTGCACCGACTGCCGATCATGCCCGCCCACTAATCACTATGCTTACTCACTTGATTATAGTGTATCCATTTGCAGTGGTAAACAACGTGAAGGTAACACTCCACAATCAGTTAGCTACACCGACTTTTCCTCATGCCCGCTCATTTGATACTGTGCTTACTCACTCACTTGATTATAGTGTATCCATTTGAAGTGGTAACCGACGTGTTGGTAACTTTTGAGGCGCCTCAAAACTCACTTGATGATAGTGTATCCATTGGCACTGGTAACCCTCCACGTGTCAGTTTGCTGCACCGACGCCACGTCACGCCCACTTATGTAATACGGCCCCACACCTCCTCGTCCTTACCGTATAATGGTGTAACCATTTTGGCTGGTGGTAACCGACGTGTTGGTAACCTTCCACAAGTCAGTTTGCTGCACCGACGCCACGGCACGCCCGCTCATGTAATACGGCCCCACCGCCGCCCCATTGGCCAGCGTGCCAGGTGGCACGTTCCCAATGGCTGCGTCAGAGTTGATCATCTGGCCGTCCTTAGAGAAACCAATGCCAATGTAGCCTGTGGTAGCGACCTGTGCCGCTATGCTCACTGTGCTGTCCTTGTTGACCGCCCAGTGCAGGATGTATCTGCATCAGACGAGGAAGAAAAGGAGGAAGGGCAGAGAGGGGGAAGTGAATGGGGACAAGAGAGAGTATCAGGGGCGACTCAAGGTTCACTGTGCTGTCCCTGTTGACCGCCCAGTGCAGGATGTAGCTGAACCAGGGAGAAAGGGTAAGCGGAGGGGGAGAGGGAGGGGGAGAGGGAGGGGGAGAAGAACGGGAGTGTGACTTTGGGAATGCTAAGGCCCTCCCCCAGCCACAGGAGGAACAAAGTACTACATCAGACCCCGTTCGTGCTCAGCAGAAAGAAGCAGGTGCATACTGGGGGGAAACAAACCACACGTACTTACAGAACCAGCTCAAACACGCACTCACGCGTTTTGCCTGAGCTCAGTGGAGCAGGAATAGAAGGAGACGAACTAGTTATACTCAAAGAAACAGCACGGACCAGAGCAGAGCAGGCCACTTGCAGATACTCCGCACTCACGCGTTCCGCACTCACGCGTTCCGCACTCACGCGTTCTGCCTGAGCTGAGCGGAGCAGGTGTAGCCCGGGAGGGAGGAGGGCTGGCAGGCGGACCCCTGTGACTGGGAGGACGACGACCCACTGCTGTTGCTGCTGCTGCTGCTGTTCCCCGTGCTCCCTGTGCTCCCCGTGCTGCCCGTGCTGCCCGTGCTGCCCGTGCTGCCCGTGCTGCCCGTGCTGCCAGTGTTCCCAGTGCTGTCGGTGCTGCCGGTGCCACCGCTGCTGCCGCCACTGCTGGTGGAAGAGGGGCAGCTGTAGTCGATTGCCTTGGAACCCCTGCGCGGAGGAAAGCACAAGGACGAGGGGGAGAAGGGAAAGAGGGAGAAGGCAAGAGGGAAGAGGGAGAGAGGGGACGAGAAGGAGGGGGAAAGAGGGAAAGAGGGAAGAGCGGGAGAAGGGGAGAGGGGGAGATGGGAAGAGGAGAAGAGGGCAACGACCCAGTGCTGTTGGTGGAAGCGTGGAAGCTGTAGTAAGTACAGATAACGCACACTGCAACTACACTGACACAGGTCTCCTGTGAGAACAGGTGACGAACAATGCGTCCAAGAGAAGAGGTGTGGGAGAAGGGTGTAGATGGGTATAAAAGCGAATAGAAAGGTATGGAAAGGTACGAGGCATTATAGAAGAGTACACAAGGGCATACATATATGTATGGGTGCAGAACGTGTCTGTTGGGGGCAAAACTTCTAGCGTGTGCAGAACGAAGCGTGGAGCGCACGAAAAGAAAAGAATAGACAAAAAAAGTGGGGTGTGGGGGGTGGGGAGGGAATCAAGGGTTCTGGGAGATGCTGGGAGGTTCTAAGAGATCCTGGTGGGTTCCGCAAGGTGCCTACATGTTACTCATAGGGTGCTGGGCGAAGGTCTGAGAGCCGTCAGAGTAGGCCCAGATCATGTAGTTGACTCCCTTGAGCAGCACCTTCACAGTGCCATCGTTCACTGACCGCGAGAACCTGCAACCGGCAAGTGCAATACGGGGCATATCATTATGTGCATGGATTGGTGAGAACTGAGTACACCGGAGGGGGCTACTGTTATTATGTATGTAAATACAGGAAGGAACACATTGTGTGATGAATTAATTGATTAATAACCAGTGGTTGGTTAATTAGGCTGCTGTGAATGGAGTGGAAAAGGGTGCTCAAATTCAGGACGGGACAGCTAAGGTGAACATATAACCACACTTATCGAACCTAAGTTTCGCTGCAAGCACTGACTGACAATAGCATGGCCCCATCCAGAAAAAAAAAAGAAACAAAAACACCTCAGATGTGTTGAGAAGCGTACTCACTTCATGATGAGCGAGTTATCGGCGTTCGTAGTCAACGCGGCCTCGTTCCCGATGCTGAATTTCTTGGTTGGAAGCACCTGATCCAGTACCGGGTTTTCCAGATAATATGCGTCCATTTTCCCGCCTGGCAAATTGCCAATCACCGCATCCCCCGGCACCATCCCGCCGAACGAATCCGACCATCCGACAGCGAACCAGCCGGCTGCAATCGGCCCGGCTAACGCTTGCGCGGCGAAGTTGACGGTCGTGGAGTTGACGGTGTTCCAGTGAAGGACGAGACTGACGCATGGAGAGACGGAGGTGAAAGAAAATCGCGTGAAGAAAATTTGCAAAACAACTGGCGGGAATCATGTGCCGTTCAGTCTAAATAAGTTTTGAGGAGCCTTTGGAAAGTAGCAAAATATCAGTTAGATATCATATGACGTCATGTCCCGCCGTGTATGATTTAGAAGAAAATCATTTGCGATTTCTGCAACGGGTGGATACGAAGTCAACTGCCAATTGAGGGTGAGGTGGTGACGGTCACCGTCTCATTGACGGTCAGTGGACGGACGGAATAGTTCAATTTGACGGAGTACTGATTCAGGGAGAGACGACAAGCCACGAGTTCATTACGTTCCGTCCTTCAATTTGACAGAGTATTTGTATCCCGGCAGAGACGACGAGTCGCACGTCGCACCGCTGTCGCCCTGTGCGGCGACGAAAGCCGCGAAAGGCGGCAGCGTCGCAAGGCACGCAGACAGGAGCACGGCTAGCAGTTGGGTAATCCGTGTTAGCGTCATCCGATGAGTCGACATACGGCTAAATCTGAAGGAAATTGATCAGAATGCCTAGTGCTTCGACTTCTGCAGTTGAAAATGAGCAAATTAAAATATACATGACGGAAAAGTTAGTCTAGTAAGCATAGCCGCAGAGCTTCTTATTGTTCGCGTTCTCTTGTGAAATACTCTTCGGAAGAATGGACGGCCTACTGCTGCTTCGCAACGCAAGCGAAGAGGATAAGAGTCGCCACAATGATTGGACGTCATGGCTTGTCCAGGCCAATGAAAGGCCTATGATGCTGCTGGATTCAATAATCGTGTGCGTGTGCGGGACGGCTGAGAGAAGTCTAGGCACTAGAATTCAAGACGAGCAGATCAATAAGGCATGCATGCCGCCGCCGCCTGGTGAGTTGCGCAGCACGGATGCTGTTTTGTTGAATTCGACTCGGACCACGGAATGAAATTTGTATGAATTGAAACCGAGACGGGTATCGCGCCATCCAGTAACGGATAAATTTCGGTTGGGCTGGGTGAGGTTGGAGAAGAGCAAAATGGACAACTAACGAGGCCATGCACAACATGGAAAGAGCAAAAATAATTTACAATCACATCAAGATAAAGACAATTATACGGTACAGACTCACCATCCTATATACTCAGCTATGATCCGACTTCTCATGCAATAGTACCGTAATCTGACAAGCAAGAAGCAGCAAGGCAAGGTGCAAATACATTACGGTCTGATGAAACACCCCTCCCGCCTTCAAGCTCCAATAACACCACCTCAGCTTCAAGCTTCAAGCCTCAAGGCATTAGCATACCCACGTAACGCACCGGTTACACTCCATAATGTGGTATGGTTATATTAATGTAGCCCATCACCAACAGAGCTATTGCAATTCACATCATGAGACATGGTTTTGTAAGCTCAACGGTGCCTGTGTCAATGGGGCACGGAGAATTTTACTTTCCTCTCTAAGTCCCCATTGGAAACGATGTGTTTCACACATCACACAAACATCACTGCAATAATCAAAGAGATGAGGATTTCACCTCTATTTTATTAGGCAAGGCGAGCCTCAAACTATTTCTGCACACAAGCAGCACATTAATGGTGGTCCCGTCCAATCAGAAAGCAGCAGGTGTGCCCTTTCCATCATCACCATGATCCTTGGGCCTCTTCAATGAAAGAATGCTGTCCGGAATGACCAGCACCAGGTATGCCAAGCTGAAAATGCCCACACAAACGCCGCAGACCCAGTAGCACCACTGCAGGAGGGAAGGGAGGAAGGATGCAATAAGCTTGGAGAGGTAATAGTGCTGTTTGCTAATGCTAGAAGAGTTTTCCTGATCTCAGCATCTTTCATAATCTCCTTTCGCACCCCTCAATCCAGACCCTGTCCCTCTCACCAGCTCTCTTGCTGAAGAACGAACTATAGCAGAAATAACAACAATAATGATTACAATAGAAACATCGACCGAAACAACATTGAAAAAATAATGAAGATGATGACGATGACAACAACGACAATGATGACTACAATGATAATGATAAAAATTACAGTGGAGATACATACACGTTCCAACGACTCACCGTAACGTTTTGCATGAACTTGGTGTGATAAAGGTCGATGCCGAGGAACATGGCCGCCCATGCCAGCGCGATGGTAGTCGCCCCAATCAAGCAGTGCGCCACCAGCCACATGAAGCGGTTCGGAGCGGTTTTATCCGGTCGCACAAACCCCACAATCGCCTGCACCAGCGCGAGAATCACCGCCGCCAGCCCCACCTGCCCATGAGTCCAGTTTAGCCCTTTGGACCCCGCCTGCACAAATATCACAATCATCCCTGCCACCGCCACCACCAGCGCAAACACCTGAATGCCCCGATGCAACTGAAACCCCAACGGCCGGAGGTTCTTTCCGGGCCGCTGCTGGGGTGATGCGTTTCCGTTGGCGTCGGTGGGAATGTATGAGGGGCGGTTGAGGTTGAGGGGGGCGGAGTCGGGGCGGTCGGCGAGGAGGAGGCGGGCGAGGAGGATGGCGAGGGGCATGAGGAGGGCGAAGGCGATGGAGAGGAGGGCCCCGTGGGCGATGTAGGCTGCTGTGCTGCTGCCGTGCCCGCCTGATACCGTGCCCTTGACGAAATCGATTGAGGCTGAGCCACTGGGGTGGGGTGGGGGACATATGAGCGAAGGGTTTAGGGTACATATGATGTAGGCAACTGCGCCATGTCACACCATGCCACGCCATGCCATGCCAGTTGATAGCCATGTCACACCATGCCACGCCATGCCATGCCAGGTGATGCCATGTCACCGGCACAGCAACGACGTGACTCACTAGTTGCTGCGGAGTCATCAGGCTCACCATGCCACACCATGCCACACCATGCCACACCATGCCACACCATGCCACACCATGCCACACCATGCCACACCATGCCACACCATGCCACACCATGCCACACCATGCCAGACCATGCCACACCATGCCACACCATGCCACACCATGCCACACCATGCCACACCATGCCACACCATGCCACACCATGCCACACCATGCCACACCATGCCACACCATGCCACACCATGCCACACCATGCCACACCATGCCACACCATGCCGCGCCATGCCGCGCCATGCCATCGGGTGCGCGGTGCAAGGGTCTCAAGACTCACTAGTTGCTGCGGTGGTCAGCGAGGGTGGTGGAGCCATCAGGCGAGTAGGCCCAGATGATGGTGGTGGGGCCGAATGCATTGATGGGCACATACCCCGTGCCCATGGTGCGCGTGAACCTGGGGGGAAGGGGAGGGGGGAGTGGGACGGTTAGTAGAGAGCAGGAAGGTAGGGAGGAGTGGGAATGAGAACACGAATGCATTTGATAGGCACATGCCCCGTGCCCATGCTGCGCGTGGACCTGGGGGGAGGGAGGAGGGAGAGTGAGGCATGGAAGAGAAAATTCAGAAGGCAATTAGGAACAGGTTGACACATGAGGGAAAGCTGACACCGGACCAAGTTTCCTTCTCTTGGTAACCAGCCTACACCGAATTTGAGTAACCATATATAATAACAGGAAGCGTTACCGCTTGACTGGTAACCGGCCACTCGACACAATTTTTTATAAGCATGGGCAGTATCGTGACACATTTACTAAGACTTTTCCTTTCCTCAGACTCTCATCTGATGATGGTGTAACCGTTTTGGCTGGTAACTGACGTGTTTGTAACGCTCAACATGGCTGTAGGCTGCACCGACTGCAGATTATGCCCGCTCATGTAGTACGGGTGAAACTATGGCCCCACATCTCATGGCTGCAACTATGGCCCCACATCTCATGGCTGCAATGCAACTATGGCCCCACATCTCATCATCCTTACCTGTTGATAGTGTAGCCGTTTTGGCTGGTAACCGATGTATTTGTAACGCTCCACATGGCTGTAGGCTGATTGGACGGCAGATCATGCCCACTCATGTAGAGTGTATTTATAATGCTTACTCACTTGATTATCGTGTATCCATTTGCAGTGGTAACCGATGTGTTGGTAACGCTCCACATGGCTGTCGGCTGCACCGACTGCAGTTCATGCCCGTTCATGTAATACGGCCCCACTGCCGCCCCATTGGCCAGCGTGCCAGGTGGCACGTTCCCAATGGCTGCGTCTGAGTTGGTCATCTTGCCGTCTTTAGAAAAGCCGACCCCGATGTAGCCTGTGGTAGCGACCTGTGCTGCCATGCTCACTGTGCTGTCCTTGTTGACTGCCCAGTGCAGGATGTAGCTGGGGGGAGGGGAAGGGAGGCAGAGGAAGGTGGAGGGGGAAGTGAAGAGAGCGTGAGTGAAGACTCACTGTGCTGTCCTTGTTGACCGCCCAGTGCAGGATGTAGCTGGGGGGGTAAGAGGAGGGGCGGGATGGGAGGGTGGGGAATGAGGAGAGAAGCGAGGGCGAGTGAACGGACAGTAACGGACAAAGTGGTCACCCCATTTTGTGACCCAAGTTACGAACAGATCGGAGATGAGATGAGAGGAACGGATACAGATGCACCACAGTCCACACTCACGCGTTCGCGCTGAGCTTGGTGGAGCAGGTGTAGCCCGGGAGGGAGGCAGACTGCCTATACTTACACAAGCAGCTTTCAGAAGCAGCTGAAATACTCGGCACTCACGCGTTCGCGCTGAGCTTGGTGGAGCAGGTGTAGCCCGGGAGGGTGGAGCGCTCGCAGGCCGACCCCTGTGACTGGGAGGATCCGCTGCTGCTGCTGCCGGACGCGGGGCAGCTGTAGTCTATCTGCACGGCTCCCCTGGGGGTGGGGTGGGGTGGGGGGGAAACGACAGGGAGGAGGACGGGTCACGGGAGTAGGGTGTGAAGCGAAGGCGGACCCCTGAGACTGGGAGGAGGACCTGCTGCCCCTGCTGCTGCTGCTGCTGCTGCTGCTGCTGCTGCTGCTGCTGCTGCTGCTGCTGCTGCTGCTGCTGCTGCTGCTGCTGCTGCTGCTGCTGCTGCTGCTGCTGCTGCTGCTGCTGCTGCTGCTGCTGCTGCTGCTGCTGCTGCCCCTGCTGCTGCTGCTGCTGCTGCTGTGGTCTATTTGAACGGATTCCTTAAGTGCGGGGAAACGACAGGGAAGAGAAGGAAAGAGGGGAGGAGGGCAGGAGGGGAACCAGGGAAGAGGATTTATACGGAGAAGTTACGAAGGGGAATAAAGGAGCAGAGGATTAGTGGGACGGAATACAGGTTTGATAATAGACGGCTTTAAATGCAGGACGCAAGTGAGAAGAAGTGCAGGACGTAAGTGAGACGAAGTGCAGGACGTAAGTGAGACGAAGTGCAGGACGTAAGTGAGACGAAGTGCAGGACGTAAGTGAGACGAAGTGCAGGACGTAAGTGAGACGAAGTGCAGGACGTAAGTGAGACGAAGTGCAGGACGTAAGTGAGACGAAGTGCAGGACGTAAGTGAGACGAAGTGCAGGACGTAAGTGAGACGAAGTGCAGGACGTAAGTGAGACGAAGTGCAGGACGCACGTTTGGGATTGGCACTTCGTGAGCATGCAGTACTCACGTGCTCAATACGAGAGCTGAGATGCCTCAACACGCGTTTAGAGACGTCCCAAAACTCTTTTGCGACGTCTCAAATCAAATCTTGAGCGTGCGAGCGAGACTTACAGACAATACACACATGCTGAGAGCTGAGATGCTTCGACACGAGAGAGTTCTTTAAACAGTCAGAGTAGAGAGTTCTTAGGGATGTTCTTAGGGATGTTCTTAGGGATGTTCTTAGGGATGTTCTTAGGGATGTTCTTAGGGATGTTCTTAGGGATGTTCTTAGGGATGTTCTCAGGATGTTCTTAGGGATGTTCTTAGGGATGTTCTTAGGGATGTTCTTAGGGATGTTCTTAGGGATGTTCTTAGGGATGTTCTTAGGGATGTTCTCAGGATGTTCTTAGGGATGTTCTTAGGGATGTTCTTAGGGATGTTCTTAGGGATGTTCTTAGGGATGTTCTTAGGGATGTTCTTAGGGATGTTCTTAGGGATGTTCTTAGGGATGTTCTTAGGGATGTTCTTAGGGATGTTCTTAGGGATGTTCTTAGGGATGTTCTTAGGGATGTTCTTAGGGGAGTTTGTGGGGTTCTGGGCGGTCCTGGGGATCATGGAGTGGGTGTGAAGGGACTTGAGGGGGGGGAGGAAGGAGGGGGGGAAGGGGGGTGCATACATGTTGGAGCGGGAGTGCTGGGAGAGGGTCTGAGAGCCGTCCGAGTAGGCCCAGATCATGTAGTTGACTCCTTTCAGCAGCACCTTCACAGTGCCGTCGTTCACTGACCGTGAGAACCTGCAGTTCGCCACTCAAACGAGGAGCACAATAACGGGTACAACAAGGGCACAGGTTGGATCTGGTATGTTGGAAAAGAACTGCGAGTTATTTATTAAAACACACAGACTGAGAGAGTGCGGGTCATCGGCCATAGAGAGAGCATATGGGAAACGGCAAGCAAGCAGCACATTAGAGGGTGTCCCGGCGAATGTGGAGCGAATTTAGGGATTTCCAGTGAAACGTCAGCGCATTCGAGGGTGTCCCGCCGAATGGGCAGCAAAATTAAGGGTATCCAGTGAAACGTGCCACGCATCTAAGGGTGTCCCAGCGAATGTGCGGTGAATCAGAGGGCGTCATGGCGAAAGCCACGTGCAGAAGCAACTCGCTTCATGATAAACAAGCTGTCCGCGTTCTTGGTCAATGTGGCCTCGGATGAATGCAAAATCCCACTCCTAATGTGCTGCTTCGATAAAATATCACTCACTTCATGATGATCGAACCGTCCGCGTTCTTCGTGACCACAGCCTCGTTCCCGGCGTTCCCGATGCTGAAGTTGATGGTGGGAACCACCTCAGCCATGGAGTAGTAACCCAGGTAATACGGCTTTATCGTTCCACCTGGCAGATTGCCGATCACCGCATCTCCCGGGATCATTCGGCCGGACGATCCTGACCATCCAACGGCGAACCAGCCGTCTGCAACCGCCCCGGCAAGCGCTTGCGCGGCGAAGTTGACGGTCGTGGAGTCGGTTTTCCAGTGAAGGATGAGACTGACGCGCGGAGCGAGACGAGGAGAGGGGAGGAACGGGGGTGCACGGGGAAGCGAGAAGGTAAGAAGGTAAGATACGAATAGTTGAACAGGAGGGACTGAAGAAACGAACGAAACGTTTATAGAATGGATTTTTTTTCATAAATAAAATAAATTAAAATCGTTCGGTAGCGGTAAGAAAATTACCCGCGATTGTTTAATTTGACGGAATATTTATACTCCGGCAAAGACGACGGTTCGCATGTCACGCCGCCATATCCTCCTCCTCCTCCTCCTCCGCCGTCATCTCCGCCGCCTTCTGAGCCATCGTACTGCGCTGCCACTAGAGCCCTGAATGGCAGCGTCGACAGGCACGACACGAGGAAGACTAGTAGCAAGGATATCTGTCTTTGAGTCATCGCGTGCGTACTCCGCAATTAGCGATCGATTTCAGGAGTTGAGATCAATATTGTGCTTGAACGACGGAAAGCATACGATGACGTTGGCCTCTCAGTCCCAAACACGTATTTCGTACTGGAATGATAAATATTTTCTGGGATAAAGGATAAAACTTCGAAAGGAACACGAACAATGACGAAACGTCAGGGAAAACTAAGGGCTATCAAGTGGCTGTCGAAAACCGATGCGGATTGCAGCGACCAGCTCCAATAATGGCGCGTGCCTGCTTGCGACTGTCACACAGCAGCAGCAACAAGAGACCAGCGGGATGCACGGTGGTGATCACAAAAGAGCAGCAAAAGTGGAGGAGGAATCGAGAAAAGGTTTGGACTTTAGTTTGGAATAAAAAGGTACGGACATGTATCGAAAGGTATGGATGGGTGGGATGGGATAATGGAATTGCATGACAATTATCGACATAGGACACAACCCCATTCGGTCGTGTTCGGCACGGCATGGCCTTGCTCCGACCAGGCTTGGTCAGACAGACCACATCGGGGATCTCCAGGGTCCAGGTCCGAACCGTATGAAGGTTCGGGCATGCAGCAAACCGACACTGCACAACTGGAGAACCAGGTACCGTATAAACCAGATAATACATTCAATCGTCATTTTGAATCTATAAGCCAAATCATACATTGTTATTTTGGCCATCCCCGTTGCAACTCACAGAGCTCGCGCCGAGGGAGTTTTTGCGGCCAGAAGAAGCTACTCCGGGTAGGTTATGGATAAGCCTGGTGCACTTCGTACGTGCATGACGTTTTTTTTCCCTGTTTGAAGGATGTGCACGCATCGCTTGTTTGGGAAATAATTTTGATGGAGCTCCTAACTGACACATGGTTCACCTCAGCCCGCAACAATAAAAGGACCAGATTCGCATGAACGGTGTCATGGACCATGGTTCCCGCAACAATAGAAAGACCCGTCAAGAACATCTCAACTATATATTCGCATCCCTACAAGCTGCAACCACAGTCAGTCTCTTCTTACTACACGCAGCACATCACCCACCAGGTGCAGCGAACCTGTCACTAACACCTGCAGATGGACGTCTGAGTGCATCCTAGCCGTCCATCTAAGCAGATTAATGGCCGCTGGTAGTGACGGCAGCACAGCACTGCGAGGCCCCAAACTCGCCGTTCCTTGGGAACTCAACGGCCAAGATGGATCCTCCAACACTTCCCTTCCTGCTGCTTGTGTTGCTCCTTGTGCTGCTGGGTGTGCAGCTGCTGATGCTGGCAAAGCTACTGATTGAGTCGACTCACAAGGCACAAGGAACGAGGCAGGAATTGAGTCAACCGAACGGGCACCTGAACGAGCAGAAGCAGCAGGAGCAGCGGCAACAGGAGGAGGAGCACCAGCTTCAATACTGGCGGCAGCTGCAGCAGCGGAAGTAACAGCATGCAAAGGCTGCTGCTGCAGCTCTTCCCATGTTTGCTGCATGGCTATCTGCCAATCCAGACTGCTCTGGCCAAGGCTACTGCTCTGCTTTGTGCCAGTAGCATCGGTGCCAGAGCTGATGCTTTGGCTCGTCACATTAGAAGCAGGGCCGGTAGAGTCGGATGAGGGGAGGGAAGAGGAGAGGGAGGAGGAAGAAGGGGAGGAGGGGGAGGGTGACGGGAGGAGAGCGGTGTAGGAGGAGAGAGAGGGGACAAACAAGGCTCGATCGAGGGACAGGCCTGGTGAGAAACAGATGGGGAAAGACGGGGAACAGGCAAAGGAGGGAACGGATTGCAAGACACAAGCAGCCAGGTAGAGAGAGAGAGAAAGAAGAAGAATGGAAGAGAAAATTAAGGAGCTGTGAGGAGGGTGATGCAAGAGTGCAACACAAAGCATTGGAACAAGGAGACTGTACGAGACAAGCAGGATGAGACAAGCAGGTGTAGGGATAAATTTGATCGCAAAACAACCAGACTTCACCCTATTCAACCACAGAGGAGGGTTCTCTAACATACCTCTGCGCTCAAGCGTTCTGAGAAGCTGTGCCATGAGTGTGTGCGGGTCCCTCTCAGGCATGCAGTTGAACAGCAACACCTGCGATGAGAGCAGGGAAGAGAGCGCAGGGAAGAGAGCGCAGGGAAGAAAGCGCAGGGCAGCATGATAAAGTGAAGGGTAGCATGGGCAAACATGGAGCAAACGGCATGTGAGCGTGTGCGGGTCCCGCTTAGGAATGCAGTTAAACAGTAGCACCTGTGATGAGCGAGTGCAGCGCAGTGAGAGTGAGGTTGCATGATCAGGTTAGCACGAAGAAACACAGAGCAAACGGCGTGTGGGTGTGTGGGTCCGGCTCTTACTATTGTAGCACACCGTTGAACAGGAACACCTATGCGCGAGGGAGGTGAGGGGACACTACTGTAACCTGAGTGCGCGTCACTCCGCCACTGCTTGTCACGCATGGCAGGCAACTGACTCTCTCACAAACAAGTCCTTGCTATCCCAGCCACTCAGTCCAGTCCACACACACTTAGATCCACACAGCCTTACCCGCACAGGCGTCTTAGCTCCCAATTGGCTTGACCCTTGCACCCCTGCTGCTGCTCCCGTTGTTGCTGCTGCTCCTTCCCCAGCATTTGCTCGTCCACCTCCCTCTTTATCCCCCTCACCACTACCTCCTCCATTCCCCTCTCCACCTCTCGCTCCATCCCGAGAAGCTTCTGAGAACCACTCCCCGCACACCTCCATGCTCTCCACTGTATGGGCACCATCCAAAAAGAATGTCAGCTGCCCGCCCGCACTTCCAGCCTGGCCAGGCTCGGCCTGGCAGTCCTGCAAAATTTCGCACCTGCCCGGCCAGGAGGCACACCCTAGCCCTTTGATGTAAGGAGGTGGCAGTGTCTTATTGGCTAGGGCCTGAACCAGGAGGATAAAAGAAAGAAAAGGGAATTCAACCGGTCACAAAGGAAATAAAAAGTGAATCGAAGTGGACCAAGGGAAATAGGAGCAATAACGTAAGCAAATGTCCTGCTAACCAGTGTGGTTTTTAGGCGACTCAACATTAGGAGCAATATCGCGAGCATGATTTCCTGGCCAGTCCTTGAACCAGGTGGCGAATGCAAGGCCAGGGAAGATTGAAGGAGATTCGGATCTGCCTCCTCACCTGATCGATGGCATCTGCCTTCTCTACCCTTCCGCTGCGGATGGCCCACTGGCAGCAAAGCGAGACCGCCAGAGACGCGTTGAGCTGCTGGTGCCTGCACTCCACCTCACGGCACCGCACTGGACCTCACCTGATCGACTGCGTGGGCCTCCTCTTCCCTGCCACTGCGCTGGGCCCACTGGCGGCAGAGAGAGACGGCCAGCGACGCGTTCACCTGCTGGTGCCGGCCCGCCAATCCCACTCCGACACCTGGCGCCACCTCGTGCCACGGCTTGGCCACCTCTAGAGGAATCTGGCGGGGGAAGAGCAGCGGGATGGAAGTCACACGGAAACGAGATGGTGTGTATGTGGGTGTGTGGGTGTGTGGGTGAGTGTGTGTGAGTGTGTGTGTTGAGTGGGTGTGTGGTGTGTGGGAGTGTGCGAGGTAGAAAGGACGGACAGCCTTTTGGAGGGAAGCATTGCAGTGGCATGAGAGGCATCTTGCCCTCGAATCCTCCCCACGCCCGGAACGGGGGCTGCTTCGCTTGCGCTCTTTAGGAGGCGGACACAACTCAACAACCTCGCCCTCAGGCCCGTTGATGTTGTTGAGGGCATCGGCCCGTTGATGCTGCTTGTGAGAATTCTCAAAAGTAACATCGGCCCACCCTCCCACCTGCAGCTCCGCTGCTCGCTGCCTGAGCACCTCCATCGCCTCCTCCTCCTGTGGGGCCGTCACTGCCGGCACTCCTGCCTGGGGGAGGATAGGAGTACGAGAGGGGAAAGACAAGAAGAAAGAAAGGGATTGAGACAAAGGGATGAACCGCTTGGGAGGAGCGAAGGAAAAAACCGCTCCTGCCCTCTAGACCATCTACTACCTCCCCGCCCCCTACTCCCTCCCCCTTCTCCACTTTCTCACACCCTACACTCCCACCCCCTCGCCCTTTTCCCATCCCTTTCCCCTCCCCCCTCCCCGTTCCTGTTCCCCCTCTTCAACCCCTCCCTCCCCCTCACCTTAAATATCCCAGCCTTCTCGCCTGCTATCAGAGCCAGGGTGTTTCCTGGAAGTTTTGCAGAGTCAGCAGAGCAGGGGACAGAAACAGTGACACAGACGAGAGTAAGTGGCCGGGGAGGGGTGTAAGGGGGTGCGCGTGAGTGGACAGGGTTAGTGACGGGTGGAAGGGGGTTAGTGGGGGTGGATAGCGATACTGGAATGGCGAATAGGGAATGTAGATGAAAGTCCCCCACACCACCCGGCCTTCCCCCCCCTCACCACCCACACGCCCCACCTAGCAGCACACCACCCACTCTCCGACTCACCCAGCAGCTCCATGTGGTCGAAACCCAGTGATGACACGCCACACACCGCCGGATGCTTCACCTGATGGGGGTAGAGGAGGCAGGGGACGAGAGAAGGGCGGGAGATGGGGACAAAGAAGGGAGGGAGATGGGGGCAGAGAAGGGCGGGAGATGGGGACAAAGAAGGGAGGGAGATGGGGGCAGAGATGGGCGGGAGATGGGGACAAAGAAGGGAGGGAGATGGGGGCAGAGAAGGGCGGGAGATGGGGACAAAGAAGGGCGGGAGGGAGGGGACAAAGAAGGGCGGGAGGGAGGGGCAAAGAAGGGCAGGATGGAGGGGCAAAGAAGGGACGAGTGGGAGGGGACAATGCCAAGGGAAAGAGGGATGTGATGTCACAACACTGCACAGGAAGGGTGCTGGCTGGCGGGGGGGGTGGGGGGAAAGGAAAAGTGGGTGCATGTTCCAGAAAGCAAAGAGACCGACCACTCACAATGTTAGTGGCGTCAAATCGTCCTCCAATCCCCACCTCCAGAATCGCCACGTCAACCTGCCACGTAGGACAAGGAGCAGAAGATGGGTTGACTGGCAAGAGACAAACTTATGACCGACTGGGCAAAGTGTGGGAGACGATGCGCAGGGCGAGCAGCATGAGCGAGGGAGAAAAAGGGTGAGGGAGGCGCGGATGACTAAGAGTGAGTTGCCTGAGACAGAAAAAGGCTCGCCTGAGTGTGCGTGAAGATACGTAGGGCGAGCAGAGTGAGGAAGCGGAAGTAGGCTGGCATGGGGATGGGGGATGAGGGAGAGGACGCTGCTTCCTGGAGGGGTGGGGGAATGAAAACGGGGGAACGGAAACGGGGGAATGGGAGGGAGGGGCAGAGGGAATGAGGGACGAATGGTGCACTTATAGTATGATGCAAAGGGGTTTCGGGATGCGGATATGGGCTAGCATCGAGGTGGGAGACGATGGAAAGTGGGCCGATGGGAATGAGAGAGTGTAACTGCCTTGCACCTTGCACCTGCCTCGCACCTTACATCGGTCGTAGCACCACCAGAAGTGCTGCAGAAACGTATCAACTGACACCATCTCCCTGTGGGATGAACAACGAGAGGATTGGTAAGGGACGGGCAGGGAAAGCAGAGGAGTATAAGCTGACCCTCAATGGCTGCACAGCATAGCACAGCACAGCACAGCACAGCGTCTCACATGATAGATCCCAAAGCTCTAAACTCTAGCTTGTTAACATCGTTCCCCAAACCTCACAATGCTCACCCGCTGGGGTAGAACCTCTTCTGACGTCCACAAGGTGTGGAGAGCAGGGTACACCCATCAAAGTAAATGCTCTCCACAAGTAGCCCCTAAATTCTTCACCACTCACCCAGCATGCACCGCTCCCCCGTCACCACTCACCCCTCACATCACGCACCCGTTCAGGCGGAAGCGCTCTCGGACGTCCACGAGGTGTGGCGAGGTGAAGAGCCCCGTGGTGTGGCCGCTGGCCCTCAGCATGCTCTCCGCCATGGCACACGTGGACCCCTGCTGGGGAGAGAGGGGGGGTATTGAGAGGAGGGGACGGGCGAAAAGGAAAAAGATGAAAGGAGCACAATTGGTGACCCGTTGTGAGGCCTCTGGCCTTCAGCACGCTCTCCGCTATGGCGCATGTGAAGTTCTGTCAAACAAGTGGGGATGTGGGAGAGAGGAGGGAACGAGAGAGGAGAGGGAAGGAGAGGAGGGCGCGTTGGAATCATGCTGTGACATGTCATTTTGAATCATGCTGTGCCATGTCATTTGAATCTTGTTGTGATGCTGTGCCATGTCACAATGTTGGTTTCTTGCCTTGCCTTTGGTGCCTGCCACGTGGATGATGCTGAGCTGGTCAATTGGTCCCTCCAAATCCAGCACCTGACAACAAGAATAACGATAGTTACAGTCACATATAACAGGAGAGTCAAAATTTCGACAATACGAGCAAGGATCACAACTGATGGCAGGAATGTTACACCACGGACTACCAGATTACTGGAATGGAAACAGACGGTCACATCATGACGAGATAGCCTTGCGGAATGACCAGGGTCACACGTAGATCATGTGTTTTGCGGTTGATACCAGAGACCCGACACTAAATCTGGTGTCATTAGTAGTTGGTGCGTTCTAAACTGCGGAGCGTAACTGGATATGAGGGAGTCACCAGAGCAACCTTAGCTAAGAGAATCACTAGACTAACCTTAACGTATGAGCGCATGAGAGCGAAGGCATCTCCCCAGTTTGACCCATCCGCGCGCTTCCGCTGATTGATCAAACCAGAGAGCGCTGCTAGAGCAGCCTCGTAGCCACGTGGATCAACCTTATTAGCTCGCGGGTCGACCTCCATTTGCCTGTTACTGAATTGACTGTCAGGTACTGATGAGTGGAATGCTCTAATAAGCGGTGGATTGAGGAGCACTGAAGTCCAGCTCATGCGGATTTGGCGGGAAATTGCGGAAAGCGTCGATGAAGATGCTACTCGCGGCACGAGCGATGCTGGTGCGACGGATGGATGGCAATTGCGAGAGTTACCGGCGACAACATGCGAAGGATCGGGGAGGAGAGAAGCGGTGGTGAATCTGGAGACGGAAAAGCGTGACTGGAAGATGAGGAAAGGAAGGGAACGCCCCGAAGGGCGAAGGTTGATCATTGGCAGCTGCGGTAAATGCTATGCTGGGACCCGCATTGTTCCGGCTGTGAGAGGCTGCTGCCTGCAGCAGAGCTGTTGGTGTGCTCGGCGCGTTTGGTGCCTGACAGTTAGGCATTTTGGTGATACTTCAAACCTCGAAATTGCCGAAATAAGCCCTCGAAATGGTCAAAATACGAGTTCGTCAAAACATCTGAATCTATACTACAATTTTAACGAACCCACAAATATTGAGGTAAATTTTGCTGACCAGACTGGATTGATGACGTGGTGGGACACCTGGAGAAGCCACAGCAGCAAAATGGATATCCTAGTCATTCACCTGCCACGACGAGCTAGAAATCCGCGTGAAATAGCACCCCAAATCTTCACACAATCTGGCGGACTTTCTTTGACATGTGCATTCGATCCATCCAATCAGGGGTTCGCGCGCCAAGAGGTACGTCAGAGGGCTACAAGCGACTCATCGAACGGTCAGTAATGGAATCGATTGAGGTTTCTGTTGACTGTCAGAGATGATCCAACGTCAGTCACATCCTCTCAGCCAAACAAGGCAATCCGGAGCAAGCGGCGATGCGAGCAGCAATTTGTTCAGCTTTCAGCTGATTTCTCAACAGCAAGCAAACCTTTCACTAGTGAGCTTTCAGGAACCATTCAGACTGATCCAGGCATTTGAGACTTTCCAGTTCACTGAAACAAATTCGCATCAGCATTCTACATCCAAGGCTTCTGATCCTGCACCTTAGACAACAACTAACGTTCGTGGTTCGTTGCGAAGGCGAGGCGTTAGTTATAGGTTAATAATTTGTTCCAATGGTGACCACTGCAACTGCTCGCAAGTTGCAAGTGCAGGACCCTGTGCCTGCTGACATTGTCATCGCCCAGTCAGTAGAGCCGCGGCCGATAGCTGAGATTGCCGATGCGGTCGGCCTGCAGCCGGCTGAGTACGAGCTCTACGGAAATCTCAAGGCCAAGGCAAGCGAACCACCTATATTCTCGGAACTGCGTTCCGTAAATCTGCCAAAACCGCAACATATCGCAAGCTCTTCCTTGTCCATTGATCGTTCATTTTTTTATTGTTCATCCCATTTCGGCATATTTCAGGTTTGCTTGTCCGTGAAGGATCGGCTGAAGGATTCAAAGTCGGGATATTATGTGCTGGTTGCGGGAATTTCTCCAACTCCGCTCGGAGAAGGAAAATCTACCACCACCATCGGGCTCGCACAGGCCCTTGGAGCCCATCTAGAGAAGTCGGTGAGTGACAAATTAGCTCGTCTGATGAGTGACAGATTAAGCTCAGATTCTTGATCGTCGGATTCGACATGGAAACAATAATTTTCTGTTGTGTAAAAAGACATGTACGAAGAGAAAAGTCGAAACTATATTTTCATGGGCTCCAAGGGCTTGGCTCCAGAACGATTCTAACCTCTCTCCATTCGGCCTGATTGCCTCATCCATGCAGTGTATTGCATGCATCCGTCAGCCCAGCATGGGACCCACCTTCGGCATCAAGGGAGGAGCGGCTGGAGGAGGATACAGTCAGGTGAGCAGAATTTATTCTTTAACTAATACTGGATGAAGATTATATTGAAATGCACAAGTTGTTGTTGTGGAAGCTTACAAATATCTTTAAGCCTACTGCACGATTGATGGCAGAAAATGAACAACGTCATTTCTCAAACCCTGTCACAATCAACTTCATCCCGCTGTCAATCACGCAATGAGTCTCCACACATCCGGCCGCATCTCAGGTGATTCCAATGGAAGACTTCAACCTGCATCTCACCGGCGACATCCACGCCATCACCGCAGCCAACAACCTCCTCGCCGCCGCCATCGACACCCGAATCTTCCACGAAGCCGCGCAGTCCGACAAGGGGCTGCTGAACCGGCTGTGCCCGGCGGACAAGGAGGGAAAACGGCGTTTCTCGCCGATCATGTTCCGGCGGCTGAAGAAGCTGGGGATTGATAAGAGCGACCCCGCGGAGCTGACGGAGGACGAGGTGCGGCGGTTTGTGAGGTTGGATATCGACCCGGAGAAGATCACGTGGCGCCGCGTGATGGACATCAATGATAGGTGCGCGCCGGGTGATGGATGTTGATGATGGGCGCGTGACGGTGTTCTGTGTGCATGTGCGTCGCGAGGATGCGTTAGTTGCTCGCATCCGTGATGGCCGCGTGGAATGTGAACAACTGAGAGTTCTGTGGTGTGGTTAGGGAGGGCTCTCGAAAGTGAGAGCTCTGTTGGAGTGGGTCGCTGCTATCAGCGGCTTCAGTTTCAGCTCGTTGAGAGGAGGAGGGAATGGCGGGCGCGAGCAGCAAATGAACCACCAATGGTAGAATGACGCAGCTTGCAACCAGCAACTAACCCACTTCCGCCTCCCATCTGGCGCAGGTTCATGCGGGGGATCACGATTGGGCAGGGGCCAGAGGAGCGGGGACTCACGCGGCAGACGGGGTTCGACATCAGCGTGGCGAGCGAGATCATGGCCGTGCTCGCCCTCACCACGTCGCTGGACGACCTCCGCGAGAGGCTCGGCCGCATGGTCATTGGGACCAGCCGCGCGGGTGACGCGGTCACTGCCGACGACTTGGGGATTGGTGGCGCGCTGACGGTTATCATGAAGGTGGGCGAGCAAGGGGTGCCCTAGTAGAGTCACGTAAAGAGGTCCCTCTGTTTGTGTTGCGAGGGGTTTCCGGTGCGCGCATGAAAGCTCCGGGGTTAGGCATTCCATGTTTACACATCCCTCCCTCCCTCCGCCCCCCTCCTTCGTTTTCGGTCTCCCTTCATTCTCCACGTCCCTCCCTCCCCTCGTCTTCCCTCCCCTTCAGGTCTCCCTCGCCATTCGTCCCGCCCTGATGCAGACGCTGGAGGCCACGCCCGTGCTGGTGCACGCGGGGACTTCTATCTCACTCTTTCCTTCCCCTTTCCATCCCGTCACATTCCATCACTCCCTTCCCCTCGTTCAGGACGCCATTCGTCCCACGCTGATGCAGACGCTGGAGGGCACGCCGGTGCTGGTGCACGCGGGGCCGTTTGCCAACATAGCGCACGGCAACTCGTCCATCATCGCGGACCAGATCGCCCTCAAGCTCGTGGGGGAGGGGGGCGTCGTGTGCACTGAAGCAGGGTTCGGAGCAGACATTGGCGCGGAGAAGTTTTTCAACATCAAGTGCAGGTGAGCTTGTGAGGGACATGTGAGAATAGGAACATTAGACGAGGGGCGGGTGGTAGTTGAGGGGCCGGCAGTAAGAGAGCTTAGTGACACGTGTCAGGCAAGCAAGGTGCCTCAAAAAGAGTGCAACGTTTTTTTGGCACACAAGGCGCCCTCTCTCTATTTCCCCATATACCCCCTTGTCATGTGTCACACCTTTACCGAACCACCTCTTTCTCGGTGCCGATGACAGATTACCACTTTTTCCTAATCATTTCCAAATCACCTTTGCCCCGGAGCAGATACAGCGGGCTACGCCCCCACTGCGCTGTGATAGTGGCAACGGTCCGCGCACTCAAGATGCACGGAGGGGGGCCAGCAGTGGTGGCAGGGAAGCCCAATCATCCTCAAATAACCCCTTCTTCCGAATCACCCTGTATACTCTTTCTCCCGAGCAGGTACAGCGGGCTGCGCCCCCACTGCGCTGTGATAGTGGCAACAGTCCGGGCACTCAAGATGCACGGAGGGGGCCCGGCAGTGGTGGCAGGGAAGCCCCTGGACCACGCGTACACGTCAGAGAACGTGGAGCTGGTGGCTCAGGGGTGCTCCAACCTGGTCCGGCACATCAAGAACACTCGGCGGTACGGGGTTGCCGTGGTGGTAGCGGTCAACCGCTTTGCTGCGGATACCGAGGCTGAGATTGCGGAGGTTCAGAAGGCTGCGATGGCAGCAGGCGCGGTGGATGCTGTGGTGTGCTCGCACTTTGCTCATGGCGGGGCCGGAGCGGTACGATGGACTTCCCTGTTGCCCTTGGCTCATTTTTAACGCCTCTACCTGTCTACCTTTCTTCCGTCTCTTGTCCTACCACCTCCTCCGGACCCCTGTTTCTGTGCAACATCCCAGGCTTTATCTCCTTTATGCCTTTCGGTTCTTCTGACGTTGTCAGTGGCTTGTCATCTCTTGTTGCCATCACCATGCCCTGCTGCCATCACCATGCCCTGCTGCCATCACCATGCCCTGCTGCCATCACCATGCCCTGCTGCCATCACCATGCCCTATGGCCATCATCACCCCTGTAACCATGCCGTCCCGTGCTGGCACGTGCAGGCAGCACTGGGTGCATCAGTGGTGAAGGCGTGCAGTGACGTAGCAGAGAAGGAGGCGGGTGGAGAGAGCGGGTACAAGTTCCTGTACGATTTGGATCGCAGCATCAAGGAGAAGATTGAGACCATCGCCACCGTCTCTTACGGCGCTGCGGGAGTGGAGTATTCCCCTGAGGTATGAGGCGCTGAGCTCATGTGTGCAAGGATGTATGCGTTGCCTGCGTGTGCATGGGCATGCACATGCATGTACATATGCCTATTTTATGCCTGCAAGAATTTGCCTGTATTGTTCCGTAAATCACAGAACATGGCGCAGCACCTTATTCCCCTTGTTCTCCCCATCCACCTCTCCAATTCCTCTATACAGGCCGAGGCAAAGATAGAGCAGTACACAAAGCAAGGGTTTGCAAATCTGCCCATATGCATGGCCAAGACCCAGTACTCCTTCTCTCATGATGCTTCTCTCAAGGGAGCTCCCTCCGGCTTCATCCTCCCCATCCGGGATGTGAGGGCGAGCGTTGGAGCAGGGTTCATATTCCCTCTTGTGGGCACCATGAGCACCATGCCCGGCTTGCCGACCAGGCCGTGCTTCTATGACATTGACATCGACACGGCTACAGGCAATATCATTGGTTTGTCCTAATCGGTATGGGGGGGGTTGATCGTAGTGGGGGAACAATCATGGTATGTAGAGTTATCATCGCTACAGTACTTACGTATAGGTGTGTTGCTTTGACCAATTTTGACCTTACATCCTTATCTATCTAGAGCCAAGCATGCCAGCTTAGCCTTCAACTAGAAAAGCACATGGCACAGGGAGTCCTGGTTTTGGGTGGGCTCGTTTGGGAAAGATAATGAAATTGTTTTGGCTGAAGCTATCTCACATTGCGGCACCGTTACAAGTTCGCCATAGTTAGTGAGGTGAATGATATTACATCGCGGACGAGACTCGTAACGACCGCGAATAATGCGATGGCGTGTTGCAAATGCGAAGCGTCCGAGGAGGCCCTGGCCCGTCAAATCAGGGCTTGTCCGACGAACCAGGCCCAAACCAGGTCCCACACGAATCTCGCGGACTGGTCTAACGGACCAAATCACCCCTGCAATTTTTGCCAGGCAACAGCAGATTGGCTCGTACCAGAGCGGACGAAGACGATGTCACCTTGTAACCTTTTACTGTAACTGCGCGGCCTCGAGCTTGCTCACAGCTAGTCCAGCCTGGTCCGCGGACTGGACCGCCTGGTCAGCGGCGGACTGTCGAGAATGCGGACTCTGAGTAACACGCCCTGAAAATTTCATTAATCCCAACACAACGTCCACTCTCCCACGACCCGCGCGGCTCGTTGCGGTCAATAGAGTCTCGTAGAGGACACGAGAGCGCATTGCGAAAATCCTGCCCCGCACGCAATTCCTAAACCCCTCCTTCCAACATTTTTCCTGCCGGTGTTGTGTGGTGGTGGGGGGGAGCGCCAACCAACCCTGATGCCAACACTCAAACCAACACCCAACAAATACTCAACCTACGGACAATCACCCAGCATTACAAATTCCTCACTGGCTCGGCTCAATATCAGAACCAGAAACGCTTCAATTATTCTTACAGCACTGCTGTACAATTCCCGATCAGCTGCAGCTTATTGTTCTGGGTTCTGTGCAATACGATCATGGGCGGAATCAATCGCAGATTTGTTGTAGACGACGATGGTGACGACGGGTTCAGCTCAACTAGCTGGGTTCCAGTCTCTCAAAGAAAAGGAAACGTAGGTCTGAAGCAGCACACACCGTTTAAGCGAACAGAGCAAGGGCGTCACGAAGGCCCTCGTCAGCACGTCAACGAAGCTAGCTCTTATCACGGGTCAGCTGACGCAGAAAGGGATAGATTTCAGAATGCGTCCATCCAAGACCTAGAATCTGAGGCTTTGGAAAAAAGCCATGCGCTGACGTCAGCGTCTGAAGGGTTGCTGAGAATTACAGAGACGACTAAAAGCGTGGCCGGAGCTACCCTGGATGCCTTGATGACTCAGGGCGACCAGATTCAACGCATCCATGAAAAAACACTTGTGGTCGACCAGGAAATGGAAAAGGTGAGCCATAAAAGAAGTACAGCTTCAAATGTTGAAGGGTGACTCAATAAAAATAGTACACTCAATGAAAAAACACCATTGCTTTGTTAAACACAGCCTTCCTCTTTTGTCCCTCTCTCTCTCTCTCTCTCTCTCTCTCTCTCTCTCTCTCTCTCTCTCTCTCTCTCTCTCTCTCTCTCTCTCTCTCTCTCTCTCTCTCGGTGCCTCTCTCTCTCTCTCTCTCTCTCTCTCTCTCTCTCTCTCTCTCTCTCTCTCTCGGTGCCTCTCTCTCTCTCTCTCTCTCTTTTCCGTTTGCAGTCAGAAACGTTAATTGCCAAGCTTGGTGGGATGAAGAAGCTATGTTGGAGGTTCACCCACGGGAAACGGATCAAAGGGCCTAGCACCTCTCAAGAGAGAGTTCTTGGCAGCTTTTTTCCCTCTCACCACGTTGACTGTATTGACCGAGGAGCATGTGCTTCTGAAACGGCCAACCGCTCCGCTCTAGGGTTAACCAAGAGGCCAGGGAAGGGGCAAAACCTAAGTGGACCAAAGACGCATGGTTCCGTGGCTGGGATCGATCGTGTCCTATCCGAGTCAAGGCCCACAAGGGATGGACTCTCCCCACTCGATGTTGTCAAAGTAAGTGTTTTGTTTTGTTTTTGTTTTTTATTTGTTTGGCCCTTACCTTGGTGCAACAACTCCAGCCATTGCATTATATGTTTGGTGCCAGCCTGAAAAAGTTGTTGTTCTCTTTTTTTGTGTGTTTTTTTTGTATGCAGGCAGAACAGTGCTACCAGGATAAAGTTCTTGATCAAGTTAGTGATTCTCTCACGACACTAAGGTCAATGGCCGAGCGTATGGGGATCGAGGTTGACAGGTATGCTCCACAGTTTTTCCGCATATGGATTCTTCGCAGTATTGGTCATGAGAGGTCTGTATGCAATGGGAGGTCTTGTCTTTTGTGAATGGCAAATAACTTTCCTAAAGATTTTCCATTTAAGGATGTACGGTCATGCTTACTAAATCTCCCCTCCCCCCCCCTCCCTTCCTCCACCCCTTCTCTTAAAAAACAGCCAAGTAGAAGCATTGGATGAGTCCACCACACACATAGATAAGGTGGTGACTTCTGTGAAAGAGGCCAACCGACGCCTAGGTATCCTCAATAGGAAGGTTTAGTTGTAATTTGTTTTGCAAATTATTCAACTAGGTTTGGGGCTGAAAAAAAACTATTTTGTATAGACGACCGTGATAGTGATAAATCAAACTTGTGCATATATTGACGTACGATGAGTACCCAGTGTTTGTGACTAGTACCTCATTTGTCCCTCTCCAACGCCACCACCTTTATCCACAATTGTAGATCAAGCTTCCCTACAACAATTTTTTGGGCATGTGTGCATAGTTTACCTATTTATACATATGGTTAATGAGTCGAAGCGCATTTGCTGGGCTCGTTACTTCGCACAACAATCCCGATTCTCGCACTGCATTTGCTCATTGCCCTTGCTTGGGCTCTGGGCTCTGTGGCTGGAACTTCCGAACCGCACGTACAATTCTTGTTCAGATTCCTACCCCTCCACAATTATATACTGTCGCGCCTCGTGAAGTGTGCAAGTACTCGAACCTGCTTCGGAGAAATTATTGGCCGACGTCCCAAGCCCAACGTCGGCTACCGACACCTTTCATGGGTGGCGACGTCTCTGGATGATAGTACCATGGTGGCAGGGAAGCCCCTGGACCACGCGTACACGTCAGAGAACGTGGAGCTGGTGGCGCAAGGCTGCCCCAACCTGGTCCGGCACATAGAGAACACACGGCGGTACGGTGTGGCCGTGGTGGTGGCCATCAACCGGTTCGCCGCGGATACCGATGCTGAGCTGGAGGAGGTTCGGAAGGCTGCGATGGCAGCAGGCGCGGTGGATGCTGTGGTGTGCTCGCACTTCGCTCATGGAGGGGCCGGAGCGGTAAGATTCCGTGCTTTCTGTTCCTGTGCTATTGATTGACTCTGGTTCCTGACCTTTTTTTGCCCTTTCTTGCCCTGCCATGTTTGAACTCTTCCGACTCAGCCAGTGGTACGGCCATCTCCTGCTGCCATCACGATCCTTTGTTTCCATGCCATCCCCTGCTGCCGTGTGCAGGCAGCACTGGGTGCATCAGTGGTGAAGGCATGCAGTGACGTGGCGGAGAAGGAGGCCGGAGGGGAGAGCGGGTTCAAGTTCCTCTACGACCTGGATCGCAGCATCAAGGAGAAGATCGAGACCATCGCCACCGTCTCTTACGGCGCTGCAGGAGTGGAGTATTCGCCTGAGGTAAGAGGCGTTGAGCTGATGTGTACTAGCTCGTGTTGTAAGCTCGTCTGTGTGAGGATGTACGTGCTGCCTGCGGAGTGAAGTTTCACACATGAGTGTTTGTGTGCGTGTATGTCTTCCCATTTTCGCTTGAGTGAGCATGTGTACGCACATGGATGTACATAAGCATATTTCATGCCTGACAAGGGTTTGCCTCTGGTGTTCTAAGGCACCGTGAGAAGTCATTTGAATGCGCAAGGCAGGACACCACATTCCCCTTCCTTCTCCCCCATCCACTCATTCTCTTCCCAGGCGGAGGCAAAGATAGAGCAGTACACAAAGCAAGGGTTTGCTAATCTGCCCATATGCATGGCCAAGACGCAGTACTCCTTCTCCCATGATGCTTCTCTCAAGGGAGCTCCGTCCGGCTTCATCCTCCCCATTCGGGATGTGAGGGCGAGCGTTGGAGCGGGCCTCATTTTCCCTCTTGTGGGAACTATGAGCACCATGCCTGGCTTGCCAACCAGGCCTTGCTTCTACGACATTGATATTGACACAGCTACTGGCAATATCATTGGTCTGTCCTAATACATCAGAGGGGTTTAATCATGGTATGTATTCATGGTATAGTGGGGAGCAATCATGGTATGTAGAGTTATCATTGCTACTTACGTATAGGTGTGCTTTGACCAATTTTGACCTTACATCCTTATCCATCTAGAGCCAAGCATGCCAGCTTTGCCTTCAACTAGAAAAGAGCAAGGCACACAAGGGTCCTGGTTTTGGGTGGGCTTGCTTGGGATAGATAATGAAATTGGTTTGGCTGAATCCCTTCCTGGCGTCTCACATCGCGGCACCGTTACAAGTTCAGCAAAGCTTGTGAGGCTAATGATATTACATCGCGGATAAGACTCGTAACGACCGCGAAGAATGCGATGGCGTGCTGCAAATGCCAAGTGAATCACCAAACCCAAGACAACGTCCACTCTCCCACGCCACGACGCGCGCGACTCGATATTGATCGAGTCGAACGTTGCGGTCAACGGAGTCATGCAGAGGACAATGAGAGCGCATTGCGAAATGGCAGAATCCTGCCCCGCACGCAATTCCTAAACCCCTCCTTCCAACATTTTTCCTGGCGGCGTGGTGTGGTGGTGGGGGGGGAGCGCCAACACTGATGCCAACACTCAACAAATACCCAACCTTCCAACAATCAACCGTCATTACAAATTCCTCACTGGCCTGGTTCAATACCATAAACGCTTCAATCATTCTTCCAGAACTGCCGTGCAATTCCCGGTCTGCTGTATTTTACTGTTCTGGAATCTGTGCAATACGACCATGGGCGGATTTAATCGCAGGTTTGTTGTGGACGACGATGGTGACGACGGGTTCACCTTGTTGGTGCAACCCTACGGTTTGCACTCGGCTTGTTGTCCGTGTGCGTGAATGTGTGTGTGTATGGAATGGTATGAGGGCATGGGATAATATATATTTCATGCTTATAATTGTGTGTGAATGTTGAGTCATGATGTCGAGTGTGTGTGTCGAGTCAACAGCGAGTTATCGCTAGACGCGTGTTACGCGGTCGTTTGTGTCTCGCGCGCGGTTTCTATTTTGTCGTGCGCGGTTTCTATTTTGTCCTGTGTCGAACGTTCGGCGTGTCGCAGGTGTGTGCAGCAGACCCATCAAGAACTCAAGGATGAGTTTGTGATGAAGAGCCCGAGCCTTGGTGTCAAGCCTCAAGTGATTTCGAAGCTCGCCAAAAGGGTACACCTCAAGATATTGAAGATAGTTACATTACTTTGTGTAGTGTAACATTTCACTTGGTGTAGGCCCTAGTGAAGGGTAGTTTCGAGACCCTTCGTGGTTGGGGACAGTGTGGCACTGTTCCACATCACTGTACCTCGGCTCTTGGGGTTTGTAGGAGCTGGGAGTCATTCCCAACTCGTAACTCTTCCTATCTTGTGTTCTAAGACAATAGTGGCTGCCATAGTACCATTCGTTCAAACCGACGCTGTGTCGTCAATTCTTTATCAAATCGTGCAATCTAAATTGATAATTGTAGACGACGTGAAGACGCTCCAGATCCAATTTGAATCAAGTCATTTGCAGCTGTGAGCAGAACGCTATCAACGTTTGAAGCCGCTGTGCAGAAATCCGTCTGTGCTCTCTTTCGTTTTAGGCACATTCAAGCCTATTGTGACTATAACACACCTCAACTAGCTGGGTTCCAGTCTCCCAAAGAAAAGTAAACGTAAGGTTTAAGCAGCACACACCGATTAAGGGAACAGAGCAAGGGCGTCAAGAAGGCTCTCGTCAGCGCGTCAACGGATCTAGCTCTTATAACGGTTCAGCTGATACAGAAAGGGATAGATTTCAGAATGCGTCCATCCAAGACCTAGAAACTGAGGCTTTGGAGAAAAGCGACGCGCTCACGTCAGCGACGGAAGGGCTGCTGAGAATCGCAGAGACGACTAAAAACGTGGCGGGCGCGACCCTGGAGGCCTTGACGATTCAGGGCGACCAGATTCAACGGATTCATGAGAAAGCTCTTGTGGCCGATCAGGAAATGGGAAAGGTGAACCAAGTAACTGAAATACTGTGTCAATGCTGACGTGTGACTACAACAATTTCAGGAAAACTCACTGAACACGGAAAACATCGGTTTCCCCATGGTGGTGTTCCACACAACCTTTATCTTCAATATCGCTCTCTTTCTGTGTCCTTTTTTTTTTATTTCTTTCTTTTTTGCAGTCTGAAACGCTGATTGCAAAGCTGGGTGGGATTAAGAAGCTATGTTGGAGGTTCACCCATGGGAAACGGATCAAGGGGCCTAGCTCCTCTCAAGCGAGCGTTGTTTGCAACATTGCTCCTTCCGACCCCGTCGACCGTGTTGACCAGAGAGCATGCGTTTCTGAAACAGTCACCCGCTCCGCTCTCGGGTTAAGCAAGAGGCCAGGGAAAGGTCAGACCCTAAGCGGAGGTTTCGTGGCTGAAGGTGATTGCATTCTATCCGCGCCAAGGCCCACAAGGGATGGGCTGACCCCACTTGAAGTTGTCAAGGTTAGTGGTTTTTTTTTTCTGTTACTTCAACGCTTATCTTGGTGTGACAGCTCTGGCCGTAGCATTCATCTACGGTGACTCTGGCCGTAGCTTTCATCTACGGTGACAACCTGTGAAATATCTCCCCTTTTCCCTTATATTCTTTCTTGGGATACAGGCAGAACAGCTATACCAGGATAAAGTTCTCGATCAAGTTAGCGCTTCTCTCACCACACTAAGGTCAATGGCCGACCATATGGGGAACGAGATTGACAGGTATGCACCTAGCCATGGTCTCTCCCCATTTGCGCTGTTCAAAGTGTTGGCCGTGTCTTCAAGAAAAAATAGGTCGTAAATGCAACGAATGGTTTGTCATTTGCGAATGGCAAGCAACTTTCCCATCTGCCTTCTTCATTGGTCGATGCACGATCGTGAGCACGAAGTCACATATATCCTACCACCATGTTCATTTTGCATGTACCCCTTTCTCCACCCCTTCCCCATCAGGCAAGTAGAAGATGTCGATAAGTTCACCGCAGACACCGAAAAGGTGGTGAATTCTGTGAAAGAAGCAAACCGGCGCCTAGGCATCCTCAACAGGAGAGTTTAGGAGTAATGATTTTGTATCATGTAAAGATTACGTTTACAGCTATGATGTAGATGGTATAAAAAAGAGTTGGTCTATATAAAAACATAGCTGACGATATTTGTTGCTGCGATCAGAAGTTGATCGTCCCTAGGATCACCTCAGGAAGGTTCGCACACGATTGAGTAGTGGTGGTGGGCCCTTGACCTCAATTCAGAGTGGATGTAAAATGATTGAGATGATTAAAACATGCAAAAACAGGAATATAAATAAGAGTACAAGGCAATACGAATCGACCTAGGGTAGCCATGTACTCTAAGGAGTTACTCCCTTATTGCAGCGAAACTCAACCGTGCGACTCCAGACGGTTACGAACTGCCTGGGCAGAATCATCGCCACTGCTGCTGCCTGATGCTGTCTGCCCTGACGGTCCAGATGCTTCGTAGCCGTACGTCCTTTCGCGTCACTTCCGCCCTTTCGTCTTCAGACTCGGTACTGTGTGCTTCGATTGCTGCGGTTAGGAGTGCACAGTAATGCTTCACCAATTACTATTCGTAACACCCCCCTTCACTCCTGGCCGTAGCGAGTCTTGACCCGCTTGACTACTCCGCTGAGTTCGGAGCAGTGCTGGTACTGCTGACGTGACAGTCGCTTCGTGAGGAAGTCGGCTGCCATGTCACCCGTCGGACAATATTTTAGGTCAACCTTGCCCTTGTCAACTTCGTCCTTGACGAAGAAGTTGTCAAAATGTGATATTTGTCTAGCCTGTGTGAATCAAGAAAACAGGAATGAAATGACTAAGTGAAAGTTGGGTACAAAAAGGCAAACCCTAGGCAACTGTACCCCATATGTGCTACCCCACTATAGCCTACAGTAGCTATGTCATATAACTCTGACACACCCCCATAGGCAAAGTGGGGGAGAACAAGGGGTCACAAGACCAGTCAAGCAAAGCAAAGCAAGCTCAGGGTGGATCACAAAGTCACCACACATTCCGAGCACAAGTTCAAGGCCACAAGGCCAGTTCACATGCAGGATTACATATATATATAAGGCTAGACAAGCAAGAGCAGGAGTATATATATATGCAACAGTACAAACAAGGTCAAGAGGTGAGCAAGTGAGGCAAGGTAGGTACAAGACCCAGCTGAGTACAGAAGCGCTGATGATCACAAGGCGCAAGTGCCTTGGTGAAGATATCAGCAGTGTTGGCCTCAGAGGCCACGTACGCAAGTCGCAGCTGACCACGCTGCTGTAGCTCACGAGCAAGGAAGTAGCGAAGAGCAATGTGCTTCGTTCTGTGCTCCAGTCTCTGCTCTCGACACAAGGCCAGCATGGCCTTGTTGTCTACGTAGAGCACTGGAGGAGAACGAGGCGGCTCTCCGAGGTCAGTCAGCAGGTAGGTGAGCCAGCGAAGCTCCTGTGCAGCCATGACCCCGGCGTAGATCTCAGCCTCACAACTGGAGCCGAGAACAGAAGACGAGCGAGTAGCCCGCCACGAAACAGAGCCGGAACCAAGGCTGAAGGTGTAACCCTGTGACGACCGCTGCGTAGCCTGGTCGTCAGCCCAAGAAGCGTCTGCGTGTCCAGTGAGGACCACTGGACTCTGCCCTCCAAGCACAAGCCCCATGCCTGACGTACTGCACAAGTAGCGCAACACCCTCTTCGCTGCAGCCATGTGCTCCGGTCTGTGTCTCCCAGGAGCAACATAGCGTGCAAGAATGCTAAGAGAGTATGCAAGGTCAGGTCGTGTGCAGGTCATCAGGTACATGAGGCAGCCAACAAGCTCTGGGTACGGGCCACTCGACTCTACGGACTCATCCGAAGGCAGAGCTGAGAGCGAGTGGCGAGTAGGCAGAGGAGTGGCCTGAGGCGAGGAGTACGTGAAGCCGAAGCGCTGAAGGACCTGCTGCACCATGTGTGACTGAGTCAGGGTAATGGTGCGGCGTGCTCTGTCCCGGGTGATCTGCAAGCCAAGGTAGCTGCGCAGTTCACCCAGGTCTGTGCACGTGTGTCTCTTCTGCAGCTCGGACTTCACGTGGGCGAGTCCAGCAGTGTCAGCTGTGGCAAAGACCAAGTCGTCGACGTACACGAGGATGTAGAACGGCTGCAAAGAAGTGTCGGTGCGCAGAAACAGCGACGGGTCGGCAGTAGAGGGAGCAAACCCAAGAGCCGCAAGTGTAGTCCTCAGTGTGTCGTGCCACTCACGCGGTGCCTGGCGGAGACCGTAGACTGGCCGCCGGAGGCTCCACTGGGTGCCAGGAGGAAAAGACCCAGTGAAGCCAGGTGGGCGACGCAGCCAGATCTCCTCGTGCAGGCTGCCCTGCAAGAAAGCAGTGCTGAAGTCAAGAGAGTGCAGCTCGTAGTCGCGGTGAGCAGCTATGTGCAGCAGTACCCGAAGAGTGGTCATCTTCGGGGTGGGAGAGAAGGTCTGAAAGTAGTCAACTCCCTGCCGCTGACTGAAGCCACGAGCCACGTAACGCGCCTTGAAGACAGGCGGAGAACCCGGCGGCCGCTTCACCCTGAAAATCCACATGCCACTGACGATGTTCGCCCCAGGCGGGGGAACCTCGTCAACGTAGGTGCCTGTGGACTTCCAGGAAGCCATCTCTGCGTCCATAGCTGCCTGCCACTGAGAGGAGTAGGGACCCTCTATCGCCTCCGCGTAAGAGCGCGGAGTCGGGATGTCAAGTGCATCCGGGTCTCCCTCAGGGGTAAGCAGTACGGACACGAGATGAGGTGAAGCAGCAGCCAAACACTGGAACTCCTCCTGCCTGTCCTCAAGGACGTCCGTGCCAAGGGCACACTCACCCCCGACGGACGGAGGACAGACAGACTCAGACTCAGCAACAAGACTAGCAGCGTAGTCTAGACGACAGCGAGCAGCAAAGTTGACGAGCTCAGTAACTAGGGCAGACGCAGCAGTGGACTCAAAGGAAGGGTCAGTGACAACAGTAGCAAGGAGACGCGTGACAGTAGGACTGGCAGCACGAAGAGAGTCCGACTCCGGGTCAGGTAGAGCAGGAAGAGAGGACTCAGGAGGAGAAGGCAAAGGGGCACGCAGAGGAGCAGTGGATGGACGCAGAGACATCCGGTGCGTGCCAGGGACAGGAGGAGGACGCTGACGCGAACCACGAGCACTAGTGCGAGCAGCACGGACAGGCGACGCAGGGCGAGACGCAGGCTCACGACGCTCAGCAAGACCTCCAGTAGGACCAGTGTAGGGAGAAGGAGCGGGCAGTGGGGAGGCCGGCTGTAACTGTAACTGTGACGGGACAGGCTGTGGACACTCTAAGGGAGGAGGAGGACCAGTAGAAGGCGGGAGACCAAGAACCTGCTGAAGGAGCGGAACGAAGTACGGCCTAGGCCGTGTGGCGACTCCAGACACAGCAGGGACAGCACCAGTACCCCCAGCGGCAGCACCAGCGCCAGCAGTACCTCCAGCTCCAGCACCCCCAGCAGGACCGCCTCCAGGACCGACAGCAGTAGCCTCAGCGCCAACACCCTCAGCAGCTCCAGCTCCAGTCGTACCCGCAGGCCCAGCAGCTCCAGTACTCCCAGTACGAGCACCTCCGGGACCCGCGGCACCAGCACCCTCAGCAGCCGAAGAACCTCCAGCTCCAGCAGCACGCCTCCAGCGCCGGGCAAACCACTCGCGCAGCTCCTGTGGAGAGAGTGGCTCCCGCCGAGACGAAGCACCCGGAGAACCTCCAGGCTCAGCACCGCCAGACGCCACACGAGCAGGCCCAGCTCCCTCAGGCTCCGCACCCCCAGGCTCAGCACCTCCAGGCGTAGCACCCCCAGGCGTAGCACTCCCAGGCTCAGCACCCCCAGGCTCAGCACCCCCAGTAGTAGCACCCCCAGGCTCAGCACCCTCAGGCTCAGTACCCCCAGTAGTAGCACCCTCAGGCTCAGCACCCCCAGGCGTAGCACCCACACGCTCAGCACCCCCAGAGTCAGCACCCCCAGGCTCAGCACCCTCAGCAGCACCAGAGTCACCAGTAACCTCGACAGGCTCGACTGCGTCTACCTGGGACACACCTGAAGGGGCAGGACCCTGAGGGGGGAGGGGGTCTACCGGGGGGGGACCTGGGACAAGGAAGAGCGGTGGCGGGGGGAGGGACGGAGTGCGGTAGGGGAAGAGGCGGTAGTAGGGGACCGACTCGTCAAACGTGACGTCCTGGGAGGACAGGACACGGCGAGAGGTGGGGTGGTAGAACTGCCACCCTGGCGCGTCAGGGGGGAAGCCAAGGAAGACGCAAGGAGCAGCACGAGGGGACAGCTTGTCCGCAGACAAGTCGCGGACAAACGCCCGAGATCCCCAGACACGGAACGCAGACGCATCGCCAACCTTCCCCGTCCACAGCAAAGCTGGGGAGGTCTCCGGCATGGAGACCCTGGGGTGAAGGTTGATCTGATGCGCCGCGTACCGAACCGCAAACGGCCACAGAAAATGGGGGGCAGCCGCATGCATCATGGACGTACGGGCGACGTCCATGACCATGCCAATGCGGCGCTCAGCAATCCCATTTTGCTGTGGAGAGTCCGGAAGCGTGAAGGTCTGGCGGATGCCTCGTGCACGACAGTAGGCTCGCAGAAGGCCAGAGGAGAACTCTCCACCTCTGTCAGAGTGCAGACGCTGAACAGGAAAGTCCGAGCCGAAGCTCTGCCTGAGCTGGAGACGAGCTGCGCGGATCCAGTCGATCAACACCTCAGTGACATCACCCTTGCTGCGCAAGGGGAAGACTGTGGTGTAACGCGAGTAGTCGTCAACCACCAGCAGGAAGTAGCGCTCGTGACCCTGTCCACGGACGCGGGCCGGGCCCCACACGTCCATGTGAAGCGTCTGCAGCGGGGCCTCTGTCGGAGGAAACTGGGAGGAGTGAGGGGCAGCCCGCTGCCGCCCCTCGACACAGGGGACGCAGGTAGGGCCAGGCCCCGGAGGAAGGGGAGGGAGGGACCGGGGAAGACCAGAGACAAGGACACGGGAGGCCATGCTTCGGAGACGAAGCAGGGAGGGGTGACCAAGGCGGTGGTGCCAGAGGAGAGTCTCGTGAGACAGGAGGCGACACGAACAGGGGGCAGACTCAGGACCAGACCTGGACGCTGCAGCAAACACCTGACCCGACGCAGCTACCTGACCAGACGCAGTGACTGGAGGAGACGCAGTGGTCAGGGTGTACAGGCTCGACCCCGGCCGACGGGTAAACGTGGCCAGGTGTCGGCCTGTCCGAGCGTCCGTGCAGTGGGTCACCCGCCGACTCGCAGGAGTGAACTGGTGAACCCCCGCATCCTGTAGGTCAGCACCACTCACCAAGTTCGTAGAGAACGAGGGGAGGTAAAGACCAGACAGGGTGCCAGAGGGGGCCGCCGGACACGGGAGGACAGTGGAGAAGTGAGCAAGGACAGGACCCCCAGAGGGGTCTGCCAGAGAGACTGCAACTGGCCGGCTAAGCGGCGTGAGTGTGGTGCGGTCTCGAAAGAAGGAGCGAGAAGCCCCCGAGTCAAGGGTGAAGGTGTGGGAGGCCGAAGCCGACGCAGAACCTGAGAGAGCAGACTCACCAGCACCTGAGGGAGCAGACGCACCTAGAGCAGCAGCCTCGCTAGCACCTAGAGCAGCAGCCTCACCAGTACCTAGAGCAGCAGTCTCAATGCCCGGGTCGGGCGGAAAACACCGGTAACAGTCACCCTCATCACTAATAGTCACAGTATACATGGCAGCAAGAATAGCATCAAAGTCAAGGTCAAAGACAGCCACACCCGCCCTAGACAGCTCACCCCAGCGGGGGATCTCAGTGGCCTCAGGGAACTGGTGACGCCAAGCGTCCGTCAGGCGGCCAAAGCAGCGCTGGGTGGAGTGCGCACCCCCGCACTGCTCACCCGCGCGGTCGCCGGTGCGGAGGACGTAGGTGCACGGACCAGTACCCCCACCCCTCTGGCGTGCAGTGTACCACTCACGGAGCTGCTGAGGGGAGGGGATGTCACGAGTGCGCTGCTGGTGCTGCTGCTGCTGCTGGCGCTGACCACCACCGGAGCCGACCCTCTGCGCAGCGCCACCCCGACCAGCTCCACCTCCTCCGCCGCCTCCTCCTCCACCGCCGCCACCTCCGCTCCCTCCGCCACTGCCGCTGCCGCCTCCGCCTCCACTGCCGCCACCGACACCTCCACCCCCGCCACCACCCCCACCGCCACCCCCACCTCCTCCACCGCCTCCACTGCCGCCTCCACCGCCCCCGCTAGCTCCTCCAGCGCCCCTGCCCCCCTTGCCCTTGCCAGGGCGGCGTCTCCCGCTAGGGGTAGACGCCGCACCGACCGACTCAAGCCCAACGAGGTCGGCCGCAGCAACAGAGGCAACAGAGGGCAAAAGGGGGGAGGGGGAACACCCCTCAAAGATGGGGGTGCGAGGGTCACCACGAGAGGCTCCTACAGCTACTATGCTCTTCTCTGCTGCTAGGAGGGACTTCTCGAGGAGGTCAACGGTGAGAGTGGTGGGGCAAACTGAGAGGAAGTGGTCCCTGACTACGCGAAGGGAGTCAGGGAGCCGGGTGACTATGTAGTAGAGGGTGATGTACATGGGGGGGGGGTTCTTGGCGCAGAACTCAGCAGGAAGCGCAGCGCGGTAGCGAGTGTCACTAGTGCGTAGGTGCGTAATGAGGTCAGCGACTGTGGGAAAGGCAGCAAGGTCAGGGAAGAGGTATGGTAGCATGAGGCGACTCAGTGCAGCAGTGGCAGGGGAGGAGTAGCGTGCAACTACAGCGTCGTACAAGGTCTGAGCACTCTTGTACTGGCTAAAGTGCGCACGCTCAGAGGTAGGCAGGTGGCGACGCACAGCAAGACGTGCAGCAGCATCGCGCGTGGCCCACTGGGAGCGAACAGTTGCGTCAGCATCAGTGGCGGGGGCAGGAGAGGCACCAGAAGTGAGGTCAAAGAGGGAGAGGCCGTCTGCCCTATCGCACTGTAAGAAAAGCTGCAGGTCATCTATCCAGACGTCAAAGTCAATGGCCCGACCCTCAGCGTCAAAAGCGAGGACACTAGGGGTAGCCATGACAGCAGTAGACTAGCAGCGCAAACAGTGGGGTGAGGGCAGTGCTGTGAGAGAGGCGCTGCTCTTACCGGACAGGGCGGCTCGGGCGGCTCGGCTGCAGGGCGGCTCGGCGACTCGGCTGCTGGGCGGCTCGGCTGCTGGGCGGCTCGGCGGCTCAGCGGCTCAGCGGCTCGGCTGCTGGGCGGCTCGGCGGCTCTGCTGCTGGGCGGCTCGGCTGCTGGGCGGCTCGGCGGCTCGGCTGCTGGGCGGCTAGGCTGCTGGGCGGCTCGGCGGGGCCGCTGAGAGGGCGGCGTCCGGGGCCGCTGGGAGGAGGCGGCGGGGCCGCTGAGAGGAGGCGGCGTGGCCGGAAAGGTAGGTGGTGGGGCCGCGTCAGGGGCCGCGACAGGGGCCGCGTCAGGGGCCGCGTCAGGGGCCGCGGCAGGGGCCGCGTCAGGGGCCGCGGCAGGGCCGCGTCAGGGCGCCGCGTCAGGGGCCGCGTCAGGGCGCCGCCAGGGGCCGCGGCAGGGCCGCGTCAGGGCCGCGTAAGGGGCCGCGGCAGGGGCCGCGTCAGGGGCCGCGTCAGGGCCGCGGCAGAGCCGCGTCAGGGCCGCGTCAGGGGCCGCTTCAGGGCCGCGGCAGGGGCCGCAGCAGGCCGCGTCAGGGCCGCGTCAGGGGCCGCGGCAGGGCCGCGTCAGGGCCGCGGCAGGGGCCGCGTCAGGGCGCCGCGTCAGGGGCCGCGTCAGGGCGCCGCCAGGGGCCGCGGCAGGGCCGCGTCAGGGCCGCGTCAGGGCCGCGGCAGAGCCGCATCAGGGCCGCGTCAGGGGCCGCTTCAGGGCCGCGGCAGGGGCCGCGGCAGGCCGCGTCAGGGCCGCGTCAGGGGCCGCGGCAGGGCCGCGTCAGGGCCGCGGCAGGGGCCGCGTCAGGGCGCCGCCAGGGGCCGCGTCAGGCCGCGTCAGGGCCGCGTCAGGGCGCCACCAGGGGGCGCGTCAGGGGCCGCGATAGGGCGCCGGCAGGGGCCTCGTCAGGGCGTCGCCAGGGGCCGCATAGGGGGCGCGTGGGAGGCGGCGTAGGGGCCGCGTAGGGGCAGCGTAGGGGCCGCTAAAAAAAAAATTTAGGGCAGGGCGCAATGTGCGCGGGCAGCTAAAAAAAAAAATCTTATGGTGGGCCCTTAGGAAGGAACGGTCCCATGTAGGAACCCGCTCTATACCAAGTGAATCAAGAAAACAGGAATGAAATGACTAAGTGAAAGTTGGGTACAAAAAGGCAAACCCTAGGCAACTGTACCCCATATGTGCTACCCCACTATAGCCTACAGTAGCTATGTCATATAACTCTGACAGCCTGCAGTGGGGTACTCTATAGCAAGTATAGCCCAAATTAGGGTTTCCTATATGTACTCACTGCCTGCTAGTGCAAACCCTCTTCTCTGTTCCATTCCTGATTCTTACTTTGTGACATGGTATCAGTGCAGGTCGACCCTCCCTGGTCGATCCTGTGGATGGGCCCACCTAATGCTTCCGCTGCTGTCCTGCCTATCGCGCGCCCCGAGGTGCGCGACGTTTTCTGCCTGCCGCGCGCCCGGCGCACGCGGCGTTTTTTTTTTTTCCCGCCGCGCGCTCGGGGCGCGCGGCGGTTTCGTCGCCCGTCACGGCACCCCAGGGGCCCGCGCGCCGCCCCCTCCCGTCGCCCGTCGCGGCGCCCCGGGGGCCCGCGCGCTGTCTCCTCCCGTCGCCCGTCGCGGCGTCCCGGGGGGCCGCGCCCCGCCCCCTCCCGTCGCCCGTCGCGGCGCCCTGGGGGCCCGCGCGTCGCCCCCTCCCGTCGCCCGTCGCGGCGCCCTGGGGGCCCGCGCGTCGCCCCCTCCCGTAGCCCGTCGCGGCGCCCTGGGGGCCCGCGCGTCGCCCCCTTCCGTCGCCCGTCGCGGCGCCCTGGGGGCCCGCGCGCCGCCCTGCCCGTCGCCCGTCGCAGCGCCCCAGCTGCTGCCCACGTTTCTGCCCTGCGCCGCACGCGCGCCTCCTGTGTTGGGGGTATGGGGGTGGCGGGTGTGTGAACCGTCCCCTGCTCCTCCTCCTCCTCCGTCTCCCACTGCTGCAGCTGCCGCTGAGGGGGGTGGGTGTGTGGGAGCCGAGGGAGTGGTGCTAGGGGGGTGTCGTGGGAGTGGAGCTAGAGGTGCAGCAGGGGGTGTGTGAAAGGGGGGTGGGACAGTTGGGGGAGGTTGAGCGGAGGCAGCCGTCGTGTCGTCAGCAGCGCCAGTAGTCCGGGGCCCTTGCTCCGGTAGCCCAGTATGAGCCAGCTGCGCCAGTTACCCGTGGGTCCGTTGCTCCTGCCGCTCGTCTTAGCCGCGGAGCCAGTTACTCCTGTAGTCCGGGGCCCTTGCTCCGGTAGCCACTCCGTCAGTGCGGCTCCTGTTGCCAGTGTGTCTGCAGCTTCAGCCGTCGCCTCCTATCTCCTCTCCTCTCACAGTCCCACCTCCTCCTCCTCACTTGCCCTTTGTGAATGCCTCTAGCTTTGCTTGTACTTGTGAACCTGCTCTATGACTGCTTGCTGTGCTGATTATACCCCACTTTGACTATGGGGGTGTGTCAGAATGTGATATTTGTCTAGCCTGCGGTGGGGTACTCTATAGCGAGTATAGCCCAAATTAGGGTTTCCTATATGTACTCAACTGCCTGCTAGTGCAAACCCTCTTCTCTGTTCCATTCCTGATTCTTACTTTGTGACAGAAGTACCGCAACGCGATGTGCTTGGTGCGGTTGACAAATCCGGGTTTGTTCGCGATCTTGATCGCACTCTGATTGTCGCAGTGCAGGCGGAAGTTTGGCGAAGCTGGAATTTTCGCCTCCTGCAGCAGTTCCTGAAGGTAGAGGCCTTCGCGAACGGCTGCTGTTGCTGCGCTGAACTCGGCTTCCGCCGACGACCGGGCAACCAGCTCCTGTTTCTGCGAATTCCAGGAGATGGGGCCGCTGGGCTCGAGGCGGAAGAGGAAGCCTGTCCTGGACCGTCAATTGTCGGGGTCAGCGGCATGATCAGCATCCACATAGCCGATGAGGTTGAAGGACGCGGTTGGGATGGTGGAGTAGCAGAGCCCAACATTGGGTGTGGAGATGAAGAACTGCAGAGCTCGCTGAAGATCTAGGAGATTCTCAGCTGTTGGTTTGCGGGAGTACTGAGCCAACTGGCTCGCGATGTAGGAGAGATCGGACCTGCAGGTAACACAGGCGAAGAGTAGGCATCCCAGCTGCTGCTAGTAAGTCTGAAGCCCAGCGGGGGACAGGGCTTTGTTGTCAGGCTTGTGGTTGGGTCCTGGAGTGCGGTAAGGGGTGGAGAGTGTTGCAGGTGCAATGTTGAAGCGCTTGCCAAGTTCCTCTGCATACTTGGCTGCTGAAATGTGAATGGCTTCTGGCGAGTAAGAAATGTTGAGCCCGAGAAACTGCTTCACGTCATGGTTGTAGGTGATGTCGACGCGTCCCGCGAGATTCTTCTCGAACTGCTCAAGCAGTTCATTGCTTGACCCTGTGTAGAGGAGGTCGTCGACATAGACCGTGAGCAGGATGTAATCGCCGCGGAAATCACGGCGATACATCTCTGGATCGTGAGGCAGCTGCTTGAAGCCAATTTCAAGCAGGATGTTGTGCAGGTACTGTTGCCAGAGCCTTGGCGCCTGTTTGATCCCGTAGAGAGACTTTCGCAGCTGGCACACGCGTGAGTCTCCTTCGCCGTAAGTGTGCGGCTGCTCCACGTAGATCACAACATCTACTAGCGCGTAGAGGAACGCGTTCTTCACATCGATTTGTCAGAGCGGTAGGTGTCGTGCGGCGGCGATGGCGAGCAGGCATCTGATGGAGGTGTGCCGGCTGACCGGCGCAAACGTTTGGTCGAAGTCGATGCCGTGCCTCTGGTCGTAGCCACGTACGACCCAGCACGCCTTAAATCGCTCAATCGTGACGTCCGCTGCGGTCTTCACGCGGAAGACCCATTTCCCGGAGAGAATTCTTCTCCCCTTGATTGCCGCTCGATCGACGAGCACCCAGGTATCGCGGGACTCAAGTGCCTGGATTCCGCATCCATCGCCTCGTGCCATTTCTTGCTGTGTGGTCCCGTGAGTGCTTGGCGTGGGTTCTTCGGCTCGATGACACGTGGCGCCGTTGAGGTGGCGGTGTGGAGCACGAGAAGTTGAAGTCCAGAGACGGTGCTGTCGTGGCGGTGCTGCGGGATGACCTCCTGCACATCGTCATCGTCGCTTTCTGGTTCAGGTGGTGCTGGCGGTGCTACGCCTCTGCCGCTTCCGCTTCCGCCTGCTGCGCCTGCTCCTCCTCCAGGAGAATCGTCGTCGTCGTCGTCGCTGCCGCGGCGATCGCCCCTTGTGAACTCGCCTCTGGTGTCCTGCTCCAGAATGGCTGCTGCAGCTTCGTCCTCAGGTGAGGCGAAGCTGTGTCCGTCGTTGGCGCGATTCGCGTTCGCCTGCTCGTCTTCGCGGAATTGCCGAAGAAAGAGCCGCTCGTAGAAAATGACGTCGCGCGCGTTTATTACCTTCTGGCTCATGAGGTCCAGGATGAGGCATGCCTTGTGTTCGTGGCTGATGCCGAGGTGAATTCCCCAGTGCGCACGGCTTGCGAATTTTCCGATGGTTGATGTTGGCGGGCGGTACTGCACCATGCATCCCCACACGCGAAGCATGGATGTGTCGCCCTTGGTCCCCGTCCACTTCAAATGCGGCGATGAGTTGCCGGTGATGGCCGTGGTTGACAGCATGTTGTGCACCCGCACGGCGTGGTGCATTGCGTAGGTCCAATAGGTTGGCGGAAGCTTCGACTGCTTCATCAACGCCCGCACCTTCGTCATGAGCGTACGGTTCGTGCGCTCGGCTACGCCTTGCTGCTGGTGCGCGTAGGGGAGGGAAATATGATGCTCAATTCCCTTCTGCGCCAGGTAATCCTGCAGCTCCTTGCTCCTGAACTCCGCTGCGCCGTCAGATTGCCAGATTTTCAGCTTCTCCCCAGATTGCCGCTGCGCGTGTGCTAACCAGAGGCGGAACACTTCGTATGCTCTGCTGTGCGCCTCCACGTTCACAATCCAGACGTAGCGTGTTCCTGCGTCGACGAAGGTGAGCGTATACAGTTCGTCGTTGATTCCGTAGTGCCCTACGTTGAGGAAGTCGCTGTACGCCTTGTGCAGCTTCGGGTAGCGATTGGTTCCAGGATCGAGCAGCGGGAACGGCTGGTGACTCAGTGCAGCTTCGGGGCAGACGGTGCAGTTGCGCGGATGTGTCGCGCCTCTCACTTCGGTGCCATCAGGGCGCAAGAGTGCGCCAGGCGCAAATACGCCAGCTCCGATGCAGTTCTTTAGCGTTACGCGCGAGTTGTGACCGGGGCGCTGGTGCCAGAGGGCATCGTCAGCGCGGAATCCAGAGGTGCGCATGTAGCGTGCGCGCGCTGCCTCGGGGTCTTCGTCAGGAACTTGGGCGGGTTCCGCCGCTGCTTCTTCAGCTTCTTCTTCTTCGTTCGTCGTCGTCAGCATCAGCGCCAAGAATTCTCTGTCAAGAATTACAGAGAAGGGAATATTAGTCCCGGGGATGGTTCCAGGAACAAAGGTTGGTTCGCGCGGCTCGGGGGCAGGCCCGTAGACGGTGTGCCGCGGGGTAGAGGGCTCGTTTCCCCAATCGATGGTGTCCCAAGGGTCACTTCCTGGCTGGATGTCAGGTGGGGGTAGTGCGGGTGCAGGGGTGCGCGGAGGGCGACCAAGAGGAACAACTAGAGGTTCTGCCTCGTTTTCTTCTTCTCCCCCCCTTTGGTCCTCGCGGGAAGCTCCCCACCCTTCGCCGGAAGTGCCCCAGCCGCTTGTCTCGCCGCCAGATGCGGCGCCCCATCCGCCGGTGTTGCCGCCAGTTGCGGCTCCCCATCCGCCAGTGTTGCCGCCAGTGTCGCTCGTGCCCCAACCGCCCGCGTTTCCCCACCCCCCTTCATTGGAGGCGCTCTCCTCTTCTCCCCATCCGCTCCAGGCGAATGTGCCGCACGACTCCGCAAGACTCCGTTGGCGAAGCTCTTCCGCTTCGCGACGCGCCAGTTCCTCTTCTTGCGCCACGATAAGCTTCTTCGTAGAGTCGCGCTGGTGATAGTAGATTTCCAGGAACTTCTCCTTTGTGTAGGGGCGCGGCTCGTTTGCGCATCGAAGGTGCCGATGCCAGTGCCCCGTAGCATGCCCTGGAGATGTTGCGACGCAGGTCCGGGGAGGGGATGTTCTTCCGTTCCGAAGATGCCGTGTGTTGCGATTGCGAGCTTCAGGTTGGACACTCCTTCTTCAGGCGGGGCTTCCCTCTCTGCTTCGGCAATCGCGGCAAGGCCACGGCCAGCAATCGCGCTTGTTGAGGCAGTGGGCGTGTGGCAATCTCTGCAGATGCCGTCGGGGTCGGGGTCATGCAGCGCAAACTCTCGCGGGTGAGGGTGGTGCGGCACCCACGGTCTTCCGTCTGGGTGTTTCCAGTCACGGTGGTGAATGTGTTCGAAGCGCAGGGGAACGAGGTCGATGAGCTCCTGCGAATCACCGCTGCAGTCGGGAATGCTGAAGTCGAGGATGTAGACGCCATTCCCGGAGTGCGCTCGCCCGATCTGATGATGTCTTGTTCGGCATGGTGTACTGGAGCAGGATGTCGCGTATCTCGGAGTTAGTGCTGAGGTCAACTCCGCAATCCATGAGTTGCGCCGCCGAGAGAAGATTGAATCACAAATTCTGCACAATCAGCACGTCGTTCAGCGTGATGTGCGTCCTGCTCCCTCTAGCCTTGAGAACCACGATCCCTTGCGCGCTTGCGCAAAGTCGTTTGTTGTTCGCCACGGTGACATAGGTCACTGCGGGAGTGGGGATGGCGTTGGATATGTAACGCTCAGAGCCCACCATATGCTGCCCACAACAGCTATCCAGGTACCACGTGTTGTAGCGCCTATTGTCGTTACGTGCGAGCAGCGCTAGTCGCGGGGTAACAATGTGCGGTGTGTCAAACTTGAGGAATTGTTTGCGCGAGATCCAATCGATAGGAGCCGCCCGCTGATCAGGTACATGCGGGGGACTTTCAAGCAGGGGGACTGGAAGATTCCAGTCTTGGTTGTCGTCGTCGCTGAAATCGTGGTGCGTGCTGAACGGATTGTTGTTCGAGAACGCTCCGATTGGGTGGCGTGCTGGCTCAGGTGACGGTGAGCGCACGTGGGGACGACGCGACCCGCTTGTCATGGTCATGTTGCCCATGACGTTGCGGACGGGAGCAGTCTGTGGCGGCTACTGTTGCTGATGATGCTGAACCGTTGGGTTCAGGTTGCGCGATGGGGGTTGGTGCCCCTGGGCTGGACGCGTGTCGTTGCGTGCGTCTTGTCGGCCAGACCAGTTGCTCGGATTGGTCTGGCGAGGGCGAGATCGGAACTTGCATCGATCTGCGAGGTGCCCGAAGTTTCTGCACATCTTGCAGTAGAGGCGCCGCGGCCGTCGCACTTCTGTGTTGTCCGCGTAGAAGGCAAGGCGTTCCCGGTCTCGTTGTGGCGCTGGTCGCTGCTGATCCATATCCCTTTGTTCGTCGAGAAGGGCGGCGCAAAGGGCGGCCTCCGAGATGACCCCCTACTGTCGGAGCAGCGCCTTGCAGGGCCGCCACTCTGGACCGAGCCCTTGAAGCACAATATTCACGAAGATTTCTTCGGAAATGCTGCTTCCTAGCTTCGCGATTTGATCGCGTAGGCTCCGACAGCGATAAATGTAGCTGTTGGCCTTCTCCCCTAGGGCCATTTTCGTCTCCAGTAGCTGCTGGATCAGGCGGCTCGATGAAACCGAATCTTTTGGTTGGTACACGTCGTTCAGGTGGCGCCAAGCGTCGAGGGCTGGAGCAGGAGTCGTCTTGTACGATCGAATGCTCAGTTGCTCCGCCAGCGACATGTTCCGCAGCAGAACGCTGTACGCCATCAGTGACTCGTTGTAGTACTGAGCCCGGGCGTCAGCGGTGTCTTCAGCAGGTCCCGAGTAGCTCCCGCCGAAATAGTAGAATATCTGCGCGTTTTGCAGGAGCAGCTCCAGCTCGAAGCTCCACTTATAGAAGTCTCTGCCGTCAACACACACTTGTCTTTATTTTTTATATGCTAAAAAACCTTGATTGCGCATAGAGAATTGCTTCTTCGATGGGACGGGGAGTCTTGGGAGTTGAGCCATTTGTGTCGAGGGAGAAGGTGTGCGGGGCGGTATTGTGGCCGTTCGAGGCCGGTTGAGAGAGTTGGGAGGAAGTTCCCACGTTGCCATTCCGCAATGTTTGGAGTCCTTTCTCCAAGCTGGTGAGTCGCTGAAGCAGTTGTGCGAGGACGGCGGTTCCAATCGTCGTTGTTTCCTCGCTTGTCGCAGCTGGGTTGGGCTGCGCTTCAGCCGTCAGATTTGTCTGACCTCCAGATCCTCCGGCCATTCTCACACGCGAGCGTGTGCCGGACGCCACCTTCCGTTCGTCGAAGATTTCGGAGGTGGCAGTGCGAAGGATTCCCGAGTCGCTCTCATACCATGCTGCGATCAAAAGTTGATCGTCCCTAGGATCACCTCAGGAAGGTTCGCACACAACTGATTGGTAGTGGTGGGCCCTTGACCTCAATTCAGAGTGGATTAAAAATGATTGAGATGATTAAAACATGCAAATACAGGAATATAAATAAGAGTACAAGGGAATACGAATCGACCTAGGCTAGCCATGTACTCTAAGGGGTACAATCCCTTATTGCAGCGAAACTCAACCGTGCGACTCCAGACGGTTACGAACTGCCTGGGCAGAATCCTCGCCACTGCTGCTGCCTGATGCTGTCTGCCCTGACGGTCCAGATGCTTCGTAGCCGCACGTCCTCTCGCGCCACTTCCGCCCTTTCGTCTTCAGACTCGGTATTGTGTGCTTTAATTGCTGCGGTTAGGAGTGCACAGTAATGCTTCACCAATTACTATTCGTAACATTTCTGACGACGTATAAAAGGTAAGCCTTGTGTGCAGATTGGTAGTCGCGTATAAGCTGGCATAATAGGTTACCATGTCAACATCAGAATATTTGGTTCTCATGTCAACATCACCATATGCGTATATATGAAGCACCATTTTGGAAAAATATGAGAAAAAAAAAACACAAAATGTTCAATAGTGCATTGACAAAAATATGGCCAAAAGTGCATCCCAAAGTTTGCATAAGGCATGATGTAATCATAGAATCGATATTGAGTTCCCGTACTCTTCATTTACAGCTCGTAACAGTTGCCACCCACAATCGCCTGTCGCGAGCTGGCCCGCCGTGTTACTCCACCTCTTTCTGCGTTTCGCAGTTATTCCCAACCTTGCCAGGTGGTTTTTTCGAACCTGAAATTGTTTGCTTTGACTTCGGTTGACGGAGATTCAGAACAGAACCAACCATCCCTTGGTGTGATGCTTCAGGCCAAAACGCGATAACATCGCACCGCATTTGCTGACTGTCCTTCGATGGCATTTGCTGACTGCCCTTCGATGGCATTTGCTGACTGGCCTTCGATGGCATTTGCTGACTGACTGTCTTTCGACTCCGCCACGCCACAATTATAGGAGCCATGCATGCAGGCAATTATTGAAACCCGCTATGGGTGAGAATTATTGCCTGACTTCTCAAGCCGCGACGTCGCATGCCACAATGGTAGCACCATGGCGAGGAGGAATAATGTACCATGGGGACTTGGGCACACTATAAAGAAGCACAGCAGCATACGCAAATCCATGCTTACTAGGTATCCGGCTAACACAGTTACATGTGACACACGGACCCGACTCTCGCACTCGCAGTGAGCGCTACTCATTAGCATCGGAAGTATAACCGAGAAGCAGTCAGTCAGCTCCTTGTCAGTTCATGCTGTGCAAATTCAGTCAAATCTCCTTTGAACATCCGTCTCATTAACGGTTTTACTGCGGCCTTCGGAAGCGACACTGCCGCAAGTACTTTAGATCATGGCTGGAAAGCTCCCGTCTATGGCGCCGGCTTTCGCGGTGGTCCTGCTCGCGGTTGTCTTCATCAGCGCGTGTTCTGCGCCGAGAGCGGCGGCGGAGGGCACGCCTGCCGCTGCCGAATCTTGCACATTGTCGAATTTCCCTGGATTCGACTACATGGTTCCCCTTGGCGACAGGTCCGCTCGTCTTCGGACTCGTACCACGTTCAGTCATATCCGATATGAGTCATAGAACAACCGTAGTCACTGCGATAGAAGCGTACCAAGTAGTCGAGCTGAAACGATGCTGTAGATTTTCCTGCCAGTGGTAACCAGTACGACGTCGCAGTGCCACTCGCGACCAGCGCGCTTGGAACGTGCATCATCCAGCTCACTCATGCTCTCCTGTTGCATCCTCTTGTTCTCCTCTGATTCCCCTGATTCCCTCCCCTGATTCCCCTCTGCTCGCTTTCTAAACATTCCCCCATCAAAAGTTGTTTTTCCCTATTGATTTTCCTTCGTATATGTCCTCTCTTTCAATGCGCCCGCCCCCAGTCTCGTTCTGCACTGGATGAAACCCAGCTCAACCGTCCTCACCCTCGTCCTAGAGACCTCCAAGCCTGGCTGGGCGGCAATGGGGTGGTCAGTGGACGGCAGAATGGCAGGAAGCGACGCCGTGGTTGGCAATAGTGACACCCCCGGCCTGTACACGCTGACGTCTACCGCGCCCGGTGATCAACATTTGATGATCACTACAAGCCTGGTCGGCGGTATGGAAACGACGCCAAATCTGAAATACCCCGACGGAAAGTTTATCAAGTGAGTGACGAGACGATTGGGACATGTCTTGGATGCGCATGCTGTGAGTATCCTGCTGCTCACGCAAGCCTCACATGTCTTTGGAATGCTCACGCAAGCACCCCCCCGTTCCAACATCAATGCCCCGGTGGCAAACGAAAAGGCACAAAAAGCGAAATAACCACAGACATCCACATCCAGCCACAATCCATTTGAATCATGGGCGGGATTTTGAGGTGCCTCAAAAGTACAATCCATTCGAATCATGGGCTTTTTTGTGCTGCTGTTGTTGCAGATTTTCTCGCACGGAGGGAACCGGACACGTGCCTGTGAAGCTGTCGGGCCCCTCTTCAATCATCTACGCTTTCTCCGCAGACGGATCCACGGCCTTTTCCTACCATGGGCCCAACAGGTGCGTGGCTTACCATGGGCCTACCAGGTACATGGATTTCATGCGCCTACATTGGGCCTACCAGGTGCATTTTTGGTAAACTTAGAACTTCAGCGTCATTTGTTGTACCCCACTCACTTTCCACCCTCACAACGCTATTGTTGAGTATTCATAGTGCACCTTCTTTTAAAGCGTACACTGAGCTATCCAAGCTTGTGGCTCCCTATGCCTCCAGAGGATCGGTGGTTGTTGATTTCTCCTGCTCGCTGGGAGAGGCGGCTCCGATTGGAGCACCGCCGAGCGGAGCGCCGCCGAGCGGAGCACCGCCGAGCGACGCAGCGCCAATCGAAGCACCACCAAGCGGAACGCCGCCGATCGAAGCACCGCCAAGCGGCGGAGCCCCGCCGATCGAAGCACCGGCAAGCGGCGGAGCTCCGCCGATCGACGCACCACCGAGCAGCGGAGCCCCGCCGATCAAAGCACCAGCGAGCGGCGGAGCCCCGCCGATCGAAGCACCGGCAAGCGGCGGAGCTCCGCCGATCGACGCACCACCGAGCAGCGGAGCCCCGCCGATCGAAGCACCGGCAAGCGGCGGAGCCCCGCCGTCTGAAGCACCGCCAAGCGGAACGCCGCCGATCGAAGCACCACCGAGCGGCGGAGCTCCGCCGATCGACGCACCACCGAGCGGCGGAGCTCCGCCGATCGACGCACCACCGAGCAACGGAGCCCCGCCGATCGAAGCACCAGCGAGCGGCGAAGCCCCGCCGATCGACGCACCACCGAGCAGCGGAGCCCCGCCGATCGAAGCACCAGCGAGCGGCGGAGCCCCGCCGATCGAAGCACCGGCAAGCGGCGGAGCTCCGCCGATCGACGGACCACCGAGCAGCGGAGCCCCGCCGATCGAAGCACCGGCAAGCGGCGGAGCCCCGCCGATCGAAGCACCGGCAAGCGGCGGAGCTTCGCCGATCGACGCACCACCGAGCAGCGGAGCCCCGCCGATCGAAGCACCGGCAAGCGGCGGAGCCCCGCCGTCTGAAGCACCACCGAGCGGCGGAGCCCCGCCGATTGAAGCACCGGCAAGTGGCGGAGCTCCGCCGATCGACGCACCACCGAGCAGCGGAGCCCCGCCGATCGAAGCACCGGCAAGCGGCGGAGCCCCGCCGTCTGAAGCACAAGCGAGCGGCGGAGCTCCGCCGATCGAAGCACCAGCGAGCGGGGCAGCGCCGATCGAAGCACCAGCGAGCGGAGCAGCACCAACTGCTCGTGATCTTCTTTGCCTGCAGGGACTCCGCGGCTGCTAAATCATCTTCCACTGGAGCTAAACCCAGGCACAAAGAGCCACCAGACAAGACCTTTCCAGGAACGCACGAAGAAGTAGCTCTTCATTTCCACCCCACCACCTGAAGCACAACCATCAACCTCGTCATCCCCATCCCACTCTGAAGCACACCCATCCCACATCGTTTCATCCATTACTTTTAGGCAACGCTGAGCTCTTCAGCAGGAGCCAGCCCTTCCATTGATCTCCCTCCCACCCACCCAGCTCTTTGACACCACAGCCGCCAAAGGCACTCGGTTGGCTGTGTTGGCGAGAGCACTAGTGGCGGTGATTCCGATTGGCTGGTTCGCTTCGTGTGCGAATAAGTCGAGGTGAAGCGCATATGCAGTGTGAAAGTCAATGTGTAGATCCTTCGTGTTGTCTACACCCGATAATGAATAAATGCGCCAAATGTTATTGTTTGTCCCCCAATTTCACACCAAAGCTTTGTAACTCAAACCTTTTACTCGGTGAGAAACGGTTGGGAAAGAATACAGGGAAAAAGGGAGCATGTGGGGGGGAAGAAAGGGGAAGAAAAGAGTACGGAAGTTGGTGCATCTTGTCTGAATAGCACTAGCGGAATGTGTTCAACTAAGCAAGAATGAGAAGGGTTGTACTTTCTACAATGCACCGAACTGTAGCTTCACAAGCTAACAACAGGCAGCACGTGAGAATGCCTGATCTCCCATCCATCTGGATTTACCAAGACTTTAATTGCCCTTTACAGTGTTACATTTTTTTTCCCAGAAAACTTTCTGCTTTATCTCAAACCAACAAGTGTACATCCGTGATTCTAGGATCCACTCACATGCACCACCAACAAATCCATCGGGCTTTTCAAGAGATTGAAATTGGAATCTTCAATTAATCATAGGAACGACCCTTTTGATCCACCCATACCTACTTGCACCGCATCGCACGCAGCACATCTCCCGCCAGGTGCAGTGACCCTGTCACCAACACCTGCAAATAGACGTCTGGGTGCATCCCAGCCGTCCATCTAAGCAGATCAATGTCTGCCGGCAGCGACGGCAGCACAGCACTGTGAGGCCCCAAACTCATCGTTTCTTGGAAAATCGACGGCCAGGATAAATCCTCCGACTCTTTCCTTCCTGCTGCTTGTGCTGCTGCTTGCGCTGCTGGTTGTGCAGTTGCTTGTGATGCTGCTTATGATGCTGCTTCTGCAGGTGATGCCACCAATCGAGTCAGCTTGTGAGGTGCAAGGAACGAGGCAGGAATGGAGTCAACAGCACGAGCTTCAGAAGCAGCAGCATCCGGAGGATCAACAGAAGGAGCAGGAGCAGCAGCAGTACCAACCCCGGAGGCAGCAGCAGAAGCAGCAGCAGCAGCATCCGGAGAATCAAAGGAAGGAGCAGGAGCAGCAGCAGTACCAGCCCCGGAGGCAGCAGCAGAAGCAGCAGCAGCAGCATCCGGAGGATCAAAGGAAGGAGAAGCAGTACCAGCCCATCATTGGACGTCCACGAGGTGCAGCAAGCAAGCAAGGCGCATAATTGGAAATAATGGTCGTAGCAAGCTGGAAGCTCCTGCACTGTCACCACTCACCCGTTGAGGCGGAGCCGCTCCCGGACCGGACGTCCACGAGGTGTGGCGAGGTGAAGAGGAGTGTTTTGAGTCCACTCAAAACACTCCCCTTCACCACTCAACCCCGGGTTAGGGCCTCACCACTTACCCGTTGAGGCGGAATCGCTCTCTGCCCTCAACCTTCACATCACTGACCCGTTGAGGCGAAACCGCTCTCTGACGTCCACAAGGTGTGGCGAGGTGAAGAGCCCCGTGGTGTGGCCGCTGGCCCTCAGCATGCTCTCCGCCATGGCGCACGTGGACCCCTGCTGGGGAGAGAGGGGGGTTATTGAATCAGAGGAGGAGATGAGACAACAAGATAAAGGGAGAAGAACGGAAGGGAAGGAGCAGAGCAGCAGCCCCGTGGTGTGGCCGCTTGCCCTCAGCATGCTCTCCGCCATGGCGCACGTGGACCCCTGCTGGGGAGAGAGGCGGATATGAATCAGAGGAGGAGATGAGACAACAAGATAAAGGGAGAAGAACGGAAGGGAAGGAGCAGAGCAGCAGCCCCGTGGTGTGGCCGCTTGCCCTCAGCATGCTCTCCGCCATGGCGCACGTGGACCCCTGCTGGGGAGACAAGGAGGTTAATGAAAGGAGGGGACGCGATAAAGAGAGATTTTGAAAACGGAAGGAGCACAAGTGGATCCCACCCCTTATGTGACGCGTGCCCTCAGCATGCTCTCCGCCATGGCGCATGTGGACCCCTGTTGGGGTGGGGAGCATGGAGATTAGAGGAGGAGGAAAGGAAGAACGAAGAGGAGAGAAAGAAGAGCAAGAGGGGTACGGCGTTAAACGTGGCCCAGTTGCTATCTGCACACCTGGCTGAGGGGCGCACACAGCATTAATGAAAGGCAATGGTCCAGGTACGGTCTGTGCCATGTCAGCGGTGTTGGTTACTTGCCTTGCCTTTGGCGCCTGCCACGTGTATGATGCTGAGCTGGTCAACTGGCCCCTCCAGGTCCAGAACCTGACAACAAGAACAGATAAACAGATAACGGATTTCAGCACCACGAAAAAACAGATAAACGGCAGATTTCAGCACCACGGAAAAACAGATAAACGACAGATTTCAGCACCACGAAAAAACAGATAAACGGCAGATTTCAGCACCACGAAAAAACAGATAAACGGCAGATTTCAGCACCACGAAAAAACAGATAAACTCACTTAGCTTGAGAGAGTCACCAGACCAACCTTAACATAAGAGCGCATAAGTGCGAAATCATTCGCCCAGTTTCGGCCATCGGCGCGCTTCTGCGGACTAATCAGACCAGACAGTGCCGCTAGAGCAGCCTCGTAGCCACGTGGATCGATCTCATTGGCTCGCGATTCGGACTCCATTATCCTGTCGATTATTGACTTCCAGGTACCATGGAGTGGATTCTGCTATTAGATGGTGGTTCAAGATACGCTTCTTGCCATATCGTGCTTAAAATAAGGAGATATAGTGACCCTTGGCGGGAAATTGCGGAAAACGCTGCTGTTTGTGCGGCTCGCGACACGTGCAGAGCTGGTACAACGGATAGGTGGAAATCGCGAGAGATTTGCGATGATGGATCGGCGAGGAGAGCAGTGCGGATTGATAGTGGTGGTTGAACGATGAGTGGAGGAAACGAACGCCCCGAAGAGCGAACGATGATCACCAGCCACTGGGTCCGAATGGAACGGAAACTGTGCGGAAATTTGTGCCTGCCAGATGAATTTGTGCCAAATCCCAAGGGCTGGTGGAAAGTGTGTAGGGGAAGGTGCTGCTGGCAATTGTGCACGTGTTGGGGAAAGTGCTTGGGGTAACCGTACATTTGTTGGGCTGGCGAAACTGGCCGAGGTACAGCGATTTGCGACTTCCTCGCGCATCAATTCGCGCATGTGAGCGTCTTCCTTATTTAGCCTGCACGAAATCTTTGCGAGAACCTCTGTTGCGTTCAGGTAGGCAAACGACACCTTTCTAATTTCGCAGCACAGAACTGGCCCCCTTCAGAAGTTTTCGCCTCCGCTTTCACGATCGCATCCCGGCTCTCGCGCCGCCGATACTTTCGCGAAACTAGCTTGTATGAGACGATCGGTTTCTTATACGAGACAATCAGTTGGTAGGTACAGACAGCCTTCACGGCACTGGAGATGCGAGCTTCTATGAAGCAATAGTCTAGGTCGAGGCGCGTTTCTTGCGAAGCCTGAACCATGCTCCGCCCGCCATATATATTATAGTCGCTGAAATGGGTAATTGCGGTCTCGTCACTAACGAGTGTGTGGTTATCCGTACGCGATTCTCTGTCCGTGCGTGGTTGTTGCCTCTTCTGCTTGTCGCAGCTCTCCTCCTGGTTCCAGTTCTAGGGTTACCTGACCGAGTAACCGACGTAAGAACGAATTTACTTGCTTACGAGAATGCCAATAACGAGGACAGACCTAGAGTATCGTCGCGAAGTTTACCCCGTCGTCTACCTACCAAAGGGCTGAATGTTGACCATGCACCGTCCGTAACCCTTAAAACTGCCCTGCACTCGCACTACATTGCTTCCGCGAAAACGAGAGATAACGGGTTACCCGAGGTTGAGGATCGTCGTTCTGGCGTGACGATCGCTGTCGCGAATACAGACACGGACGGATGGCGAGGAGGAGACTCAAGTGACCGCGAGGGTCACTACCACCGCCATGGTTTGATGGCTGCGCCTGCGACTTCTTCTGCGACTGCTTCTGCGACTTCTTCTGCGACTGCTTCTGCGACTGCTTCTGCGAATGCTGCTGCGAATGTTGCTGCGGCTTCTGTTGAGCTATTGGAGAGCCGTCGGTGGTTGCGCGGAGAAGCAGAGAGACGCTCTGCTGGTTCAAGCGATGCGAGCGATGCTGCTGCGACCGCTCCTGCGAGCGCTCCTGCGACTGCTGCTGCGACTGCTGTGGGAGCTGTTGCGGAGAGTCGTCGGTGGTTGCACAGCGAACCAGATACAAGCACTGATTTGCGCGGTGCTGCAGTGGCTTCCGTTGATGCCTTGAAGAGACGTCGGTGGTTGCAGGGAGAACCAGATGCACTGCTGCTGCTGCTGCTGCTGCTGCCATCGGGGATGGGAATGGGGACGGGGATGGGGATGGGGATGGGGATGGGGATAGGGATGGGGATGGGGATGGGGATGGGGATGCGGATGGGAATGGGGATGGGGATGGGGATGGGGATGGGGATGGGGATGGGGATGGGGATGGGAATGGGAACGGGAAGGGGGATACGAAGGTGGGTGGGAATGGGGATGAGGAGAGCGAGAATGGAGGCAGCAACTTGGAGGATGATGGGAGCAGTGATGGGGAAGACCGAAGTGACGAATCTGAAGGGGATGGGCAGGGGAATACGAAGGGAGATGGGGAAGGAGGTGGGATGGGAGATGAGAAAGGGGATGGGATGGGATATGAGAAAGGGGATGGGATGGGAGATGAGAAGGAGGAGGAGAATGGAGAAGACTCTAAAGGCAGTGGGAATGATGTTACAGGAAGTAGTAATATGCAAGGCAATGAGGAGGGTAAGGAAGGGAGTGGTAGTGGAGAAGGCAATGAGGAGGACAAGGAAGGGAATAGTGATGTGCAAGACAGTGAGGAGGTAGGAGGGAGTAACATTGATGGGCAGTACCATGAAGATAGGGACGGAAGTGATAATGGGGAAGACAATGTGGAGGATAAGGAAGGGAGTAGTGATGTGCGAGACAGTGAGGAGGGATTAAGTAGCATAGATGGGCGAGACAATGAGGATCCGGAAATGAGTGATAATGGGGAAGGCAAGAAGAAGGATAAGACAGCAGAAAAGGCAAGGAGGAAGGAGGAGAAGAAGAAACGGGCAGAAGAGAAGGCAAGGAAGAAAAGGGAGAAGGAGGAACGAAAGGCAGAGAAGGCAAAGAGAAAGGAGGAGAAGAAGAGAAGGGAAGCTGAGAAGGAAGCAGAGCAGCAGGGAGGAGAGGAGCAAGTGGAGATGGAGGAGCAGCAGGGGGACGGGGAAACGGAGCAGGAGGACAAGCATAGCTTGGGAGAGGAGAGGCGTTCAGAGTCAGACAACACAGAGACAAAAGGGGAGACAGGGGAGGAGGTGAAGGAGGAGGGACAGGTAGGAGAAGATGCAAGCGCGAGGAAAGAAGAGGAGGAAGGAAAGACGCCACAGGGGAATGGGGAGGGAACGCAGGGCGGCGATTCTGGTGACCTAGGGACTGGTAATGGTGGTGGGCATGGTGGTGGTGGTCCTGCGGAGAGCGAAAAAGGTGATAATGGTGATGGTAGTGGGACTGATGGTAGGAACAGTGAGGATGATAGCAGTGAGGGTGACAATAGTGAAGGGAATGGCGGAGGCGAAGAGCATGATGACTGGCAGAAGTCTGCTCCTGTTGCTTCAGGCAGTGGCGGTGAGCAAAGCAGTGGCGAAGGAGCTGTTGGGGGGGATTCGGGAGGTGGTGTGAGTGATGCTGGCGGAGGCAGCAGTGATATTGAGGATAATGGAGGAAAGGACGATGAGGAGGAGGGAGGTGGTGTGAGTGATGCTGGCGGAGGCAGCAGTGATATTGAGGATAATGGAGGAAAGGACGATGAGGAGGAGGGAGGTGGTGTGAGTGATGGCGGAGGCAGCAGTGATATTGAGGATAATGGAGGAAAGGACGATGAGGAGGAGGGAGGTGGTGTGGGTGATGCTGGCGAAGGGAGCAGCGGGGGTGAGAATAATCAGGGAAATGGCAATGAGGAGGGGGTTGGATCAGGTGGAGAGGGAGAGGGAAGTAAGAACGAGGGAGGTCAAGGGCAGGGAGATTCGAAGGGGGACGGAGAGGACAGCTGGATGGTGGGATGGGGAGGCAATAAGGATGCGGGTTGGTTGGAGGAGTCTGGGGAGACTGATGTGACGGATATTCGTGTTGCTCCACAGTTCAGAAGCAGCCTCAAATCGACTGATGCTAACACACTGACAGGCGTTCCGAAGCTGCTGAAGGATGAGAAGCAGCTGCCGTAAGGGTGGAACATAAGTAAAGCTACACTATGGGTTGTTAAATGTTATTTTTATTTGTAGATCTTGTGTTGCGCGTAAGCTCTTGGAGGAGCGTGTAGCTTTAGGTTTAGTGGGCGAATGCATGTTTGAGCAACAACCAATCTCTTGCAAGCACCGGATTTGAAACCACACCGAACAGTTGGGATTTGCGGCCAAGGGGGAGGAATGAGGTGCCTTGCTTTTCACCCGAACCGAAGTACAACCCCGCTACAAAAAGGGGGTACCAACTGCCCGAACAGAAATTCGGCAACACCCGGTTTTGGGCACTTGACTGAATTTCCGTCCATTCCATTTGTTGTTGGGAGATCCTCCCACCCTTACTATTGGTCAGTGAAAATCTCTTCAGGGCCGACCTGACGACGTGGAGGAAGCGGAACGGACGGAGAGTACCTACCTGTCGAGCAGGGCCGACGTTTCAAAATGACCGGCGCTTCGTCGACTTTCACCGCGCCGTGGTGCTGCCAAACCGTTCCAGAATCCACTCCACATCTAAGAAATCAAAATCAAAATCAAAATCAAACCACCCCCCATCTGAAATTAGGATTCCGTACATCCATCCACTCCATTATCATCGTGCCATTTTGCCGCCAAGTTTATGATCAGTTTGGAAAGACATCACATTTCTAGTACGTAGAACCATTCCATCAGTACGTCGTTTCCTGGAGCGACGTGCATTAGTGTGTCAATTCTTGTCCACGAACCCCGATCCGAAGAAGCTATGATCTCGCGCCAGATCCGCCGTGAGCTTCGTAACACGCACTCGGCGCGGAACGCAATGGCTGGCAAAACTCCGTCGGTGGCGCCCGCCGTCGTCGCGGTCCTGCTCGTGGCTTCCCTCGGAGCGCATCTCGCGCCGAGAGCAGCGGCGGAGACATGCGTCGCGTCGACGATCGGAGGATACAACGTCGCGGTGCCACTCGGCGACAGGTGGGTTCAGCTAGTTACACCCATTCCACTCATTTCGTTCATGTCGCTCATTTCGATCCCGCCGCTTCTTATGCGTCGCTATACGGGGCGCCGCGAAGAACATGCGGGTTGCGTCGAATTAAAGCTCGCGTCTCATATTTACAAGCGTTTAACACTCGGTTGGGTTTGCACGTCCACGATTGGTTCCGCCAGAATCGCACCCCAGCTCGTCACAGATTTTGTCATTCGTCAACCAGTCACGGAACCCAACCAAGTGTTAAACTCTCTCAAGTGTAAAACGGAAAAAAATATGAGACGCGAGCTTTAATGCATCGCGTCGCTTCCATCCCTTGGATTACGTTGTCACATTGGCGCTTCCGCGCGCCGCTGCGTAACATCGCTCCCATTCTACATTATAATTACAAGTACTGGCATCGGTGATAGAGACAGGCGCTTTTTTGAGTCGCAAGAAGACCTTACAAAATTAGCGTTTGAAGAAGCACTTACAAGGTTGCGGACCCTGCATGGTATCATAAAAAACCGCCAGATTACAAGGTTGTTGAGCAATCGAGGTTCCCTCAGGAATCTGCTGCCAACGCAGCTTGACCTATATCACGTGGCCCACCCAGCCACGTGGACATTTCCAAGAAATCTACAGTCTCCGCGATTGGCTCGTGCCTTCCCCGACGTTGAACCCAGCCCCAGTCTTCTTCTCCTCTGTCCATTCCCCCGAAATTGTTCAGTTTTTTTAGGTTGCACGCTCTTTCCCCCTTGTGCTTCTCCATGCGCTCTCTGGAATTCTCCTGTCCCGAGCCTTCATCGTAAATTCACCAAACAATGAGCATTCTCCAAATCTCTCTCTCCCTCCCTCCCTCCCTCCCTCCCTCCCTCCCTCCCTCCCTCCCTCCCTCCCTCCCTCCCTCCCTCCCTCCCTCCCTCCCTCCCTCCCTCCCTCCTCCCTCCCTCCCTCCCTCCCTCCTCCCTCCCTCCCTCCCTCCCTCCCTCCCTCCCTCCCTCCCTCCCTCCCTCCCTCCCTCCCTCCCTCCCTCCCTCCCTCCCTCCCTCCCTCCCTCCCTCCCTCCCTCCCTCCCTCCAACCACGCCCGCCCCCAGCCTCATTCTCCACTGGATGACACCCAACTCAACCACTCTCAACCTCCTCCTCGAGACCACCGCGCCAGGCTGGGCGGCAGTGGGGTGGTCAGCGGACGGCAGAATGTCTGGTAGTGACGCGGTGGTGGGCAACACGGGTAATCCACCCACTGTTCAGGCATACACACTCACTTCCAAGTTACCCGGCGGTCAGAACCCAACCACTTCTTTCGAGCTTGGCGACACGTCTGTGACTGCGAATGGCGGCTCGACTTACATCAAGTAAGTGGGGGGGGTTGGTGTTAGAATGGTAGCAACGATAGCGGTGGTGATGCAACATCGGGACAGAATAACAAAGCTATAACACCAAAGTTGTGACACCAAACATACAGCATCATGTTGCAACATCGAGCAGGGGTACAATTTGCGCACACTTTCTGGTGTGGCTGTTACAAGTCACTCATGTTTGACTGGTCGTGCTCGGCTGCAGATTCCCGAGCACCAAAGGCACAGGGAACGTGCCTGTGAAGCTGTCTGGACATTCACATCTAGCCACATTCCATTCGAATCAAGAGCTTTTATGTGCTGTTGTTGCTGCAGGTTTTCTCGCACGGAGGGCACAGGGAACGTGCCTGTGAAGCTGTCTGGACATTCACATCTAGCCACATTCCATTCGAATCAAGAGTTTTTTTGCGCTGTTGTTGTTGTTGCAGATTTTCTCGCACGGAGGGCACAGGGAACGTGCCTGTGAAGCTGTCGGGCGGCTCTGCAATCATCTATGCTTCCTCACCAGACGGCTCCACGAATTTTTTCTACCACGGCCCCTTTAGGTACCTGATCCAAACCACAATGCTGATTCCCATGTGTAGCTTCACCTGCTGGTCCTCCCTTCTCTTTGGCTCTGCTACATCTTCACCATGCAATGTGCATTTCAGTGAAACCCCGTTGTCCGAATCCGCTCACTAGAGTGTGTGTTTTTTTTGCTGGTTTCAGGGGATCGGCGGTTGTCGATTTCTCGTGCAAGGTGGAAGGAGCAGCACCAGCACCAGCACCAGCACCACCTGCCACACCACCCTCAGCCTCGCCGCCCCCCACTGGTAGCGCGAGTTCCCCACCACCCCCTTCATCCACGCCAGCACTGCCAACACCCACCGCTTCCCCGCCTCCACCACCGCCTAAGGCAGGGGGTTCGGCTGTTGATCGTGCACATTGGTTGTTACCTGTGGCTCTGATTGCTGGGCTCCTTCCTTATCTGGTGGGCATGGCTTGAGGCAGTGGGTGGATTATCAATGGAGTGCCTGCTATACATAATTGTTGCGATTTCCATATGCAAACATCATTGCGAGAGACTGATTTAAGACATGCACCAAGATGACCACACAGCTCATGTCATTTGTGGATCCTGCTCATTTATCGCGAAACTCCCTTGTACAACAAGACCTGACTGACTGGGCTCAAGAAATCAATGCAGTTCGCCGTATCATTCTCAATAACTGGGGTGGAATTCTGCGACTATCCGCATAAACCTAGCAAAAATGTCGTGTACATGTTTTTCAGGTCGTGTTAACGAGACCTTTCGTAAAGGAGCCATCCTGCGCCTTGAGGTTGACGCTTCATCATCGCTACACCCGCCCGCCGTCCCGCCAAATCCATCCCCAAGGAAAAGTGGGAACATTTCCGTCTAATCAGAGAATATAAATGAAGGGGCTACTGTTATCTAGGTTTCTAATCTATAGCTCCCCTGCTCGCTCGCTGCACTTTGAAGCTGACCCCTGTGGCCCTCTCTTTCTCCCACACCGTCTGTCTATTGGTCACTAGAGATCAAGCTTGCCCCAGTCTCACGAGCATTTGGTGGTGATTGGAAATGTTTCTGCGGTTTGTGATTTGAGTGCCTTTTTCGAGAAAGATCGGCAGCATGCAAGCCGTTGTGAGAGAGGGAGAACGGTGGCTGATCTTTCAGTTCTCTGTCTTATCTGGCAACCCCGTCACCCGTTTTTCGTTCAGGCCCAGTTCGAACTTCCGTTTCCCACTCTTTTCTCAGATCTCGCTCCTGCCGTCGCTCTCGCTAATGTTTTAGATCTCTCTCTCTCTCTCGTTCATTGCTTGAGATATAGTCACAAATCAAGTACTGCTACATCCAAGGAGTGCAAGCTCTCCTTTTATACCGTTCTCCGGATTTCGCGCTCGGCGACCAGCAGCATCCATGGCGTCGCGGGATTCCGTCTCCGTCTCCGCCTACCTTCGCGAGTTTTGTCAGTACCTCGCGAGCCGTAACCTCTGGCCGCGAACCCGCGCCGAGCTAGGCACGGCCCACCAGCAGTTCTGTCAGTCGCCTGGCAGATCTGTCGTTTTTCCGAATCAGCTGGTGTTTTTCCTTTTATCGATGCACTCTATGGCGATCTTCCAGCAAAGCTCGGTGACGTGGCGGGAGAGGTCAGGCGCTCCGGTCAGAGCGCGAAACGCTGTGCCTCTACTTGCGAAAGCACCTGAGAGCCAGGATCGGCGCTGCGGGATCTGTGATGTCACCTGCCCAAACCCCTGGCAGCTGCAGAATCACCTGAAGGGAAGGCGACACTACGCCGTATTGCAGAGGAGCAAGGCGGGAGGGAAATTTCACTGTTCGACGTGTGAGATTTTATTCGACTTTTTTCATCAGCTGGAGGCGCACTGCGCGTCGGATACGACTCACAAGGCGCGCGCAGCTGCCAGGAAGCTTCGCGATCAGCGTGACTACGTCCAGCGGGGGAAATATGGCATCGATATAAGCTACCCGTTTGCGTCACTCCAGCAACCTGCAGCAGCATCATCATCAGCAGCAGCAGCAGTAGCAGCAGGAAGTGCACAGACCCAGCTAGTTAAAATGGATTTAGGATCCACTTTAGAAGGCCTCGTTACTATCACAAATCGACACTGTGAGGCGCAGCTGCTGACGTCCTGCAAGCTCGCAGGTGAAAACCCAGACCTCAAATTCGGCTTCTCTGGCTACTCCATCGGTTCAGGCGAAGCAGTTCCGAGAAATGGGTTCTTCGTTCGCCCGAATGAAGTGTACACGCTCACCCTGAGGATCAAACCCTCGTCCGTCGGCGTTCTTAAAGCCATCCTGGTGTTCAATTTCAAGAACTTCCTGATCGGACGGTATCTGAACGTCCTGGTGGAGGACCAGGTGACGAAATCAATGGCTCACACGGCTCCGTTCGAGCCACAGCAGCGGAAATCGCGGCAGGAGGAGGAGCCGAGGGGTGGAAACGCACCGGCGAGCAGCTAGCCAAAATCCCGTGGTTTGGAATTCCAGAATGGGTTCGGGAGACGTATGAGGGGATGCATCACGGTGAGATGCAGCTACCGGGGTTTGAGGGCCCGGTGACTCTAGACACGTACAAGAAGCGGTTTGAGCTGCTGTTACACGTGGAAGAGCTTCAAATGGAGGCTGACATTCGTTACTATGACATGCGGGGAGTCACTGTGCTGCCTTCTAGGGAGTTTTACCAGCTGACGGTGCCTGGGCTGGCTGAGAAACGCCCGTCTGTTCTGTTTGGCGATCGGGTGTATCTGACCTTTGCGAATGAGGAGGGAGCAGGGCGGAGGCGGATTGAGTACCAGGTGAGTGAGTTGCTTCGAGTAGTAGTAATCAGGTGTGCTGTGGGTTGCTGCAAGGTGAAGGGGAAGAAAGGGAAGCTTGCTATTACCAGCTGACGGTGCCGGGGCTGGCTGCAGGGCTGGCGGAGAAACGCCCGTCTGTGCTGTTTGGCGATCGGGTGTATCTGACGTTTGCGAACGAGGCGGGAGCAGGACGGAGGCGGATTGAGTATCAGGTGTGTATCTCGCTTCTGCTTCAGTGCGGGGAGGGGGAGTAGTGGGAGGGAACATGCGCATGTTGAGTTTCTGATGTGTTGTGGGTTGCTGGAAGGTAGGGGGTGGGAAACGGAAACCTTGCTATTCTGGCTGACTGGTGTAGAAATGCCCGTTCGTGCTGTTTGGCGGTTGGGGGAAGCAGGGAGAGGGAGGCGCATGGAGTATCAGGTGAGGGGGGGCGAGGGAGGCAGAGCTTTGCTGCGCTTCCACCCCGAGCTCCACCCCACCCCGAGCTCCACCCCGAGCTCCACCCCGAGCTCCACCCCAAGCTCCACCCCAAGCTCCACCCCAAGCTCCACCCCAAGCTCCACCCCAAGCTCCACCCCAAGCTCCGTGTATAAAGTGATTTTTTGAGACGTCTAAAAAATTCCACCTCGAGCTCCACCCGGAGCTCTGCTGCGCTTCGTGCACAGGGTGGAGAGGGAGAGCGCCATGCTGCGCTCCCGCTCCGACTTCCATCCAGACCGACTTCCACCATCCACCTTTCAACTAACTTGCCTACACTACTATCTCTCTCAATCCGCTTTCTCCCAGGGCTTCGTGCACCGGGTGGAGAGGGAGAGCGCCATGCTGCGCTCCCACCCCGACTTCCACTCGTCACCACTCACCCACATGCACTCCAATCCGGTCCCCCACCCTCTCGTCCCCTCCCCCAGGGCTTCGTGCACAGGGTGGAGAGGGAGAGCGCCATGCTGCGCTCCCACCCCGACTTCCACTCGTCACCACTCACCCACATGCACTCCAATCCGGTCCCCCACCCTCTCGTCCCCGCCCCCAGGGCTTCGTGCACAGGGTGGAGAGGGAGAGCGCCATGCTGCGCTCCCACCCCGACTTCCACTCGTCACCACTCACCCACATGCACTCCAATCCGGTCCCCCACCCTCTCGTCCCCGCCCCCAGGGCTTCGTGCACAGGGTGGAGAGGGAGAGCGCCATGCTGCGCTCCCACCCCGACTTCCACTCGTCACCACTCACCCACATGCACTCCAATCCGGTCCCCCACCCTCTCGTCCCCGCCCCCAGGGCTTCGTGCACAGGGTGGAGAGGGAGAGCGCCATGCTGCGCTCCCACCCCGACTTCCAACGGCGCTTCATCCCCGGCCAGCTCTTCAACGTGCGCTTCGAGGTGCCCCGCGGACCAGTCAGAGCGTGCCACCTGGCGCTGGGGCTTGCGAACCGGCACCTGGGGCAGCACGTGCTCATGCCGTCGGAGATTCCTCAGAGGCTCTTCAGCATTGGTGAGTGGGTTGTGGGTTGTGGGTTGGTGGGTGGATGGGTGGGTTGGTTGGTGGGGCAGATGAGGGCATTAGCGGGTGATGGGGCAGCACGTGCTCATGCCATCGGAAATGCCCCAAAGGCTCTTCAGCATCGGTGGGTGTGGGTTGTTGGGGTTGGTGGGGGGTTGGGTGGGGTAGGTGGGTGGGTTGTGGGTTGGAGACCCACCAGAAATCCCCGCATCTGCCCCTCTGACCGCCAGCTGAACGTGGAGCAGCAGGGGTAGTGACCCCCTTTGAACTCCCTCTCTCCACACCAGAAATCCCCGCCATCCGCCCCTGTGACCGCCAGCTGAGCGTGGAGCAGCGGGGGGTAGTGGCTCAGCTGCTGGTGCGCTCACCGCAACAACCCTGTCCCCCCTACTTGCTCCTCCCCCCCCACACCCCCACCGTGCTCTCACACTCCCTTCCCCGCACCAGAAATCCCCGCCATCCGCCCCTTTGATCGCCAACTGAACGTGGAGCAACGAGAAGCAGTGGCACAGCTGCTGGTGCGCTCTCGCCTGCAGCTCAGCGCACGGCCCGAGCCCTACCTCCCGCCCTACATTGTGTTCGGCCCGCCTGGCACCGGCAAGACGAAGACAGTCGTTGAAGCTATCCTACAGGTGTGTGGGATATAAGCTTGAAATTGACTATCACAGCTGCTGGTGCGCTCACGCCTGCAGCTCAGCGCACGGCCCGAGCCGTACCTCCCGCCCTACATTGTGTTCGGGCCTCCTGGCACCGGCAAGACCAAGACAGTGGTTGAAGCTATCTTGCAGGTGGGTGAGATATAGTCTATCTAAAGTCAATGGCAGCTTGCTCACGCCTGCAGCTCAGCGCGCGGCCAGAGCCGTACCTTCCCCCCTACATTGGGCCGCCTTGCACCGGCAAGACCAAGACGGTTGTAGAGGCCACCTTACAGGTGGGTGGGGTGCTGGTTCGAAAGTAATCCGCACAACTGAGTGAGCTTTGGGTTGTCGCACGATTCGCCCTGCATTGTGTTTGTCCCTCTGGCACCGGCAAGACCAAGACGGTTGTGGAAGCCATTTTGCAGGTGGGTTTTTTTCTTGGAAGTTATCTCACACTCATAGGCTTGTTTCAAGTCAGTCTCCGTAGACTCGACTCATTTGTCATGCCCACTTTTAATTCCGTTCGGGCGGCCAGACACACTTGTGTGCTTGTGTGTCCACGTGTGTGCTCGTGTGTGTATGTGCGTGCTCGTGTGTGCTCGTGTCGTTTGAGTCTGATGGTGCTTAGCACTGTTGATTGTACCCTGTGAACCCGACATGTTCCCCCAATCCAACAGGTGGTGTTATGCGTCAACTCAAAACACGACTCATTTTGAGTCTGATGGTGCTTAGAACTGTTTATTGTACCCTGTGAACCCGACATGTTCCCCCAATCCAACAGGTGGTGCGGGTAGGTGCGGGGCATGCCCTCACCACGTGTCCTCGTGTGTCCGTGCTTACCTTGTTAAATTATGTGGCCACATGTGTGCATGTGTGTGCTTGTGTGTGCTTGTGTGTGCTTGTGTGTGCACGTGCACATGTGTGGCTTTGTGTGCCGGGGTGTGCTTGTGTGTGCTGGGGTGTGCTCGTATGTGCTCGTGTGTGCTCGTTGTACCGCAGGTGGTGAAGGGGATGCCCTCTGCACGTGTGCTCGTGTGTGCGCCATCCAACAGCGCCACTGACAACATAGCCCTCCGTCTCAGAGGCAATCTGCAGGTGAGGTGCCGTGAGGTGGTGTGAGGTGCCGTGAGGTGCTGTGAGGTCCTGTCAGGTTCTGTGAGGTGATGTGCGAGACACTGTGTCTTTACACTGTGAGCCGTGGCAGGGGCAAGGTGGACAGGACGTGCTCCAATTCACTCACCGTCACTCCTATTCCCACTGTCCTCGTGAATCATACCCCTCCATCCCGTCTCTCCAGGTGTGTGAGATGCTGCGCCTCTACTCTGTGAGTCGCAGCAGGGGCGAGGTGGACACGGACTTGCTGCCATTCACTCGCTACAACCACTTTGCAACCCAACCTTTGTGTTGTTTGTTTGTATCTTGTCTCTTCCCTCTCTCCAGGTGCGTGAGATGCTGCGCCTCTACTCTGTCAGTCGCACCAGGGGCGAGGTGGGCTCGGACCTTCTGCCATTCACTCGCTCCCACTCCCCACCCACCACTCCCCTGTTAAACTACCCTCACCCCCCACTCTCCAATACCCAGTGTCCTCGTTAATTTAACCCCCTGATTCCGTCCCTGCAGGTGCGCGAGATGCTGCGCCTGTATTCTGTGAGTCGCAGCAGGGGCGAGGTGGAAACGGACCTGCTGCCATTCACTCGCTACGACGATGCCACACCCCACCACTACCCAACCCACACTGATTTGCCCCACCCGACCCTCCCTGTTCTTCCCCTCCCCCACTCTCCAGGTGCGTGAGATGCTCCACCTCTACTCTGTGAGCTGTGCGCGGGGCGAAGTGGAAGCGGACCTTCTGCCATTCACTCGCTACCACGACTCCCCAACCCACCCCCATGTTGCATCCCCCCTGTGCCTACGTCCCCCATCCCTCCTGTACAGGTGCGTGAGATGCTACGCTTGTACTCTGTGAGCCGGGGGCGAGGCGAGGTGGAAAACGACCTGCTGCCATTCACTCGCTACGACGATGCCCTAACCCGTTACCCTGTTGAATCCCCCCCTGCTCCCCCCCCTCTCTCCAGGTGCCCGAGATGCTCCGTCTTTACTCTGTGAGCCGTGGGCGGGGCGAGGTAGACACCGGCCTGCTGCCATTCACTCGCTCCCACTCCTCAACCCACCCCCATGTTGCATCCCCCTTCCCCCCCACACCAGGTGCGTGAGATGCTACGCCTCTACTCTGTGAGTCGCGGGCGGGGCGAGGTAGAAACGGACCTGCTGCCATTCACTCGCTACGACGACGCCACGGGAACCTTCCGCCTGCCTTCTCTCTCCGAAATCCACACCGCTCGGGTCGTGGCTGTCACGTGCTGCTCCGCTGCTCTGCTCTACCGCATGGGTATGCTTCTTACTGGGCTATCTGGGTTCAAACGTAGTTGTGACTTGCTGTTCTCCTCTGCCTTCTCCCTCTCTCTCTTCCAAATCTTCCATGCCATCGCCTCAGAGGCCATGCCATCTCATGCCATAGAATCGCTCCCATCACTCGTCTGCCCCTCCTCCACTCCCTCCCTTCACCAGGCGTCCCCCGAGGCACTTTCACGCACATCTTTCTCATCGTCCCCATTGCATGCTGCCCCCATCTTTTATCTGCTGTTACCCTTCTTCATCCGCCCCTCCTCCACTCCCTCCCTTCGCCAGGCGTCCCCCGAGGCACCTTCACGCACATCTTTATAGACGAGACAGGCCATGCTATTGAGCTCGAGCTGTGACAGGTCTTCAAATCAAATGCCCTTCCACTCTCATTTGTTACACCCCGCATCCTTCCCCTTCCCACATCATTCACCAGGCGTCCCCCGAGGCACCTTCACGCACATCTTTATAGACGAGACAGGCCATGCCAAGGTGTGAGTTGTGAGGGGTGCTCTCATACTTCATCTTTTACATCTTTCCCCCTTCTCTCCCCAGGTGTCCCCAGAGGCACCTTCACACACATTCTCATTGACGAGGCAGGCCATGCCATCGAGCCAGAGGCCATTTCATCTCATGCCAACATTATCAACCCCATTTCTCTCTCTTCCTCCTTCCTTGTACTTCACCCACAGGTGTCCCCCGTGGCACCTTCACGCACATTTTCATAGACGAAGCAGGCCATGCCATCGAGCCAGAGGGCATCATCCCTATCGCATGCCAGGGCCTCATCCCTGTCACTTTCTCTTCCTCCTTTTATGTGCCCAACCCCACAGGCGTCCCCAGAGGCACTTTCACCCACATTTTCATTGAGCATCAAGTGAAGTGGTAAGAATCAAATCTTGGTATGAATTCCTGTACATTCACATGCTTGCTGTCTTGCCAGTGCACGAGAGGTTAACAAGCACAGGTTCCCTGCATGTGAATGCGACAGTAATATATGTGCCAATACGAATTGGATTTCTACATGGATAGGCCTGGCACAGAATTGTTTCCAGCATGGAAGCTGAGCTCTATAGACCTAGGGGGGGCGGAGTAGGCCCAGATGAGCGTGTTGGCACCACACAGTCACCACAGCACAACACAGCACATCACCGCACAGCACATCACTGCACATCACCGCACCATACCACACAGCACAGCACATACTTGTTTCCCCCGTGGAAGCCGAGCTCTGTCGAGCCAGGATCGGCGGAGTAGGCCCAGATGAGCGTGTTGGCGCCTGCTGGGTCGAATCGCACCGTGCCATCGTCCACCCGCCGGGAGAACGTTCAGTAGCGCAGGGGAGGAAAGGGAGGGATAATGGGGAAACGGGATGTGAGCTGATGGCGCCTGCTGGGTCGAATCGCACCGTGCCATCGTCCACCCGCCGGGAGAACCTTCAGTAGCGCAGGGGAGGAAAGGGAGGGATAATGGGGAAACGGGATGTGAGCTGATGGCGCCTGCTGGGTCGAATCGCACCGTGCCATCGTCCACCCGCCGGGAGAACCTTCAGTAGCGCAGGGGAGGAAAGGGAGGGATAATGGGGAAACGGGATGTGAGCTGATGGCGCCTGCTGGGTCGAGTCGCACCGTGCCATCTTCCACCCGCCGGGAGAACCTTCAGTAGCGCAGGGGAGGAAAGGGAGGGATAATGGGGGAACGGGATGTGAGCTGATGGCGCCTGTGGGGTCGAATCGCACCGTGCCATCGTCCACCCGCCGGGAGAACCTGCAGCAGTGCAGGGGGAAGGGGAGGGGAAAGGGTTGAGAATGCTGGTTGGTTGGTTGGCTGATTGGTTGATTGGCTGATTAGCGCCTGTGGGGTCGAATCGCACCGTGTCATCATCCCCCACCAATTCCCCCCCCTCCCCCCCCCCCCCCCCCCCCTCCTACCCCCACTCCCCCCTTCCCCACTTTGCTACCCAACTCATCTGACAACTACTTGACACTCACTAAATCCCTCAGAGACACTCATTTGATCACGAACTAGCCGGTAGTGCCCTGCTCCAGAACCGCCTGTGCGGCGCCTGTCGCAGCAATGGCTCATCGGACCACCACGTGACAACTCACTTGGCTCATCGGAGCACTCAGAGAGATTCGAACACTCAGAAGCACTCACTTCATCACGAACGTAGCCCGTAGAGCCTTGCTCCAGGACCGCCTCTGCGGCGTCTAGTTTTGAGGCGCCTCAAAACTAGAGAGATTCGAACACTCAGAAGCACTCACTTGATGACGAACGAGCCCATAGAGCCCTGCTCCAGGACCGCCTCTGCGGCGCCTCAAAAGTCGTGACCACGCCATTCCCGTCCGTAGCAATGGCTCCATTCCCTTTTTTTTCTGACCACTACCTGCGAAACTCACTCGATGACGAACGAGCCGGTGGTGCCCTGCTCCAGAACCGTCCTGCCCAGATCGTGTTGAGCACTCCTTGACACTCACTTGATGACTCACAGAGATTCGAGCACTCAGAGGAACTCACTTGATGACGAACGAGCCAGTAGAGCCCTGCTCCAGGACCATCCTGCCCAGATCGTACCCAGCCACGTTCCCCACCGCCGCGTCCCCCTTGCCCCACCCCTCCGTTACCCTCAGAGACACTCACTTGATGACGAACGAGCCGGTAGTGCCCTGCTCCAGGACCGTCCTGCCCAGGTCATACCCCGCCACGTCCCCCACCACCGGGTCCCCCTTGCACCCCTTGCGCCCTTACCCTGCACATCTAGCCACCACGTGACACTCACTTGATGACTCAGAGGGACTCACTTGATGACGAACGAGCCAGTAGTGCCCTGCTCCAGAACCGTCCTGCCCAGGTCATACCCCGCCGGCTTCACATCCGCGAAGTTTCGCCCCCGCCAGGTACAGCGCCACGACATTGCTGGGGTAATTAACGACATTCCCCACCACCGCGTCGCTGCGCGACATGCGGCCGTCGCCCGACCACCCGACGGAGATCCACCCCTTCTGCGCGCCCGAGAGCGCGACGGCCTGTAGCGCCATCTCCGTCACCCTGCTGACCTGCGGCTTCCAGTGCAGGATGAGACTGCGGGAAGGGGGTTTGGGGGGGCGGGGGAGGGAAGTGGGTAAGAGAGCACATAGAAGAGGGGAGGACGCCATGTCCATCAACCGGCCGACCTGCGGCTTCCAATGCAGGATGAGACTGGGGAAGCGGGTGGGGGGGGTGGGGGAGGGAAGTGGGTAAGAGAGCACCGAGAAGAGGGGAGGACGCTATGTCCGTCAACCGGCCGACCTGCGGCTTCCAATGCAGAATGAGACTGGGGAGAAGGGGAACCGGGGGGTGGGGGACGAAAAGGAAGGGGGGAAAAGCAAGGGTAGAGGGCGGGAGGGGGGAGGGGTGAAGGAATTGACACGTGATGGGCAGCAGAACGGCGGAAAACGGTGGAGCGACACAACGACGCGGCGCGCGCGTACCCGTCGCCGAGTTGCACGGCGTAAGCGTAGCCGAAGAGCGACGAGTTCGTGCACGGCAGCGACGACGCGAGCTTTCGTCGCGCGATCGCCGTCGTCACGGATCGATCCTTGTCGTCGTGCGTGCGAGAGAGGAATGGAAACGCTACTCGGAGGGAGAAAGCCGCTACTCGTGGCAGGTGCGGCGACGCGAAACTATACGTCAGGAGCAGCACAAGGGCTGGGACTAACGAGTAAGGTCCCGCGCTAGCTGGACAATACCGAGGCGACGCCATGAAGAGACGAGAGTGCCTGACAAAAAGGCACGGTGGCAAAATTCCTAGTATAAGCCGCTGATCGACTCGCGCAGTCGTCAAGGGACAAGTTGTTACGCCGCGATCGTACGCGAGTGGAAATGATACCTTATGGTATGGAACCCGAGGCGAGTGATTTTCACGATCGACTACGTTCTTCTGTCACTGTGGAAAAACACGAGAAGTAATTGAGGCATAGATTTGATCATCTCTAGAGTCTAGACCAGAAGCTGGTTTGCCAACCAGCTTGTGTGGGAAGGGAACCCGATGTCGGCCAAAAACACCGAGTCACCGACGCCCTCCGATCTCATCCTCTAGGTCGTCTCGTCACTCTCGTGGTTCACTCCCATTGGTTTTCAGGTCTGAAGCGCATGCGGCTCGACCGCAGTCTCGGTTTGGGGAAAACGTGTTCAGTCTGTGGTTCTGATCCGAAGCTGAAATGGTCAGGGTCGAATCGGTCTCAACCAATAGCGAGGCGTTTTGTGTGTGACGAAGTTGGTCTGCGTAGGTTCAGCACGAGCTTCGCGATAATTTTTGTGCGGACCAAGCGATGATTCGTAATAGGGAACGTGGCAGAGCCTTGTACGTTGGCCGGGAGTGCTGGGCGGAGATATGTTCGCATAATGGAACATAGTACACTCGGAACAAGCTATACACTTGTGAATAAATGGTGGAGAGGCAGAACTCTTGTGGTTCGCTAACGGGAACTCACTGTATGTTAATACCATACCTCAAATACATGTAGCACTCACCAATATCTCTACAGATACATTAGCACAAGCTCACATGTTCACAACGGAATGGTCAGCGCCTTATGATTTGACTGGTCTCCGCCACAGCATTTCCCAGATGGTCGGAGACATGCCGCGAATTGCTTCGTTGGAGAGGGTTACCGCACGGTAGAGAGAGTTCGACGGGCGGTGACTCGTCCAAGATCATTGTCCGTTTGTCCACGCTATCCCGAAGAACCCAAGCCATTTCGCTCTGCGAGACCGATATACACCGCAGCATCGATTGTACGGGCACGCGCCAGCCACGCCAGCCTGGAACGAAGAACACCGAAAGAAATTCTCCTCGAAGCCCAGTCAATTCCTCCATTCACCGAGCCGCGCAAATATAAAATGGACAAACCAATCCAACAATTTCATCCCATCCCACGATTCCATCCATTTCGTTCACCCAAATCCACCTCCCTCAAACCTTATGTGAACGCGATTCCACGAGTCAGCCTCCTACATAGTGCACCATCACCATCTTTTCCAGCACCCAGAATTGGTTCTTGCGATTATCTCCCCTGAATTGCACTAATCTTGTCGAACTGAGGCTCACAGAGACGTCCGAGTTTTGTTATCAGTTGGAGCTACTAAAGCCGTTATTTAGTCTCTGCTACAACGATGCGGCGACTCCTAGATCTCAGCCGTGTCCATTTCCTCGTCGTCATGTTTGTGCTGTCATTTAGTAGTGGCGCGGCATGGGCGGCGGCGTGCCAGAGCTCCTCGCTCACGGGATTCACCAGCTCCGTCGACCTCTCGGGTAACGGGTAGGTGGCGAAAGCCTCCGCAAAACCAGAAATCCTTCGCCATAGTACTTTCCCCATGCATCCCCTCTTTTCCGAGCAGAAAACCCACTGCCGTTCGCGCATTTTTTGTCCAGCCATATCATTACCGTATATAGTACATAATCTCTATGATCGGCATTAAAACAATGCCATCGCTTCTACAATTAAAACAACATTTTTTCATCATGTGCTGTTCCGTTACTCCTGGATCGCGGCTCGCAGTCTCGTGCTTCACTGGGCTGCGCTGGACAGCGGCGCGCAGACGGCGCTGCAGATGGCGCTCGAAGCCAAGGCGGGAAGCGGCGCGGAGAGCGGGTGGATTTCCGCCGGGTGGTCCGCGGATGGGCGCATGTACCCCGCGGACTGCGTCATCGGGAACATGCCCGGCGGAAGCATGGGCGCGTATTACATGAGCGGGTACGGCGATGCTGACGTGGCGCCGACCAGCAGCTTCGCCCTCAGTTCTGCCGAGATGCTGACGTCCAACGGCGGGACTATCATGAAGTGAGTGATTCGCGCTGCCGTAAATTGATGTACAGGTTTATGCTCAGACTGAGGTAGTTGAGTTTGCGATGTTTTGTTCTCGGTTACACTCCGATAATCTTATTTCATTGCTTTTTACTGTATCATGTACAGTAACTGCCAGTTTTCGCTATAACGAAATCGCATTAACCCACCATGTGATTTGGGCGTCTTTTTTAGCCTCGTTTCCAGAGTTAGGTAACGACCAGTTGGCGTGAACGAGTTACGGCATACATCTGATTCATAGTCTTTCATCTCTCATCATTTCCGCGCATTTCGTATATTAATTATTCGGACGCATTTCGTGAGCAATTGATACGATGATTCTTCTATCCGGTCTATCTCCGCCCGTCACCACCGCAGATTCTCTCGCGTGAGCGGTGACGGCGGCGCCGTACCAGTTAACGTGGCGGGCGTGAACACTGTCATCTGGGCCTACTCGCAGTCCGGCTCCACCGCTCTCGGCTTCCACGGTCGCAACGAGTGCGTTTCTCGTATCCTTCCTCATTCTTATGCTAATAGACTTTTATTCGCTGTGAGAAATTAGTAGACACCGTTTGTCTCCCAGTCGGGGTGAACCCGGTCATCTGGGCCTACTCGCAGTCCGGATCCACCGCTCTCGGCTTCCACGGCTGGAACGAGTGAGTGCGGCATCCGATTCAATTTGTTTTGTTTCAATGATTTCTTTGCTCCTTTTTTTCCCCATCGTGTTAATACTCACATGGCCTCGTCCTTGTCTTTATTCATGTCCTTCCTCTCTCTTTCCTCTCGCTCTTATCGCCCATTTCTCTCTCTAATGGCCCTTTCATTGATAGTCAAGGTGTACAGACATGCCCTCTCTCTCTCTCTCTTTCTCTCTCTCTCACTTCAACAGCGGCGCCACTTCGGTGGACTTCTCCTGCGTTGGAGCCGCCGCCGCTGCTGCTGGCAACTCCACAGCGGGAAGCAACGCTGGGGGGAGCACAGGGGGCAACACAACAACAGGAAGTGGTTCAGGTGGCACCAGCGGCAGTATTAACTCCACGACGGGCAGCGGAACGGGCAGCGGAACGGGCAGCAGCTCGAATGGCACCGGCAGTGGCAGCACCACCAACAGCACGACTCCTGCTCCTCCTTCCACCCCGCCTGCTTATAACGAATCGCTGCCCTTCCCACCTGACTCTAACGGATCCGTGAGTGGCCCTCCCCACGACGAGGGAGGCCATGAGCATGGGAACGAGCAGGGCGATGAGCATGAGCATGGGAATGATGGTGAGCAGGAGGGGGGGGAGTGGGGAGACGGAGAGGAGTGGGAGCAGTGGGGAAGCGGAGAGGGGGAGCGGGAGGGTGAGGGGGGAGATGGAGGGGATAGAGGGGATAGAGGGGAGGGAGGGGCGGGAGACGAAGGAGGTGAGGGAGGGGGAGGAGGAACAGGAAGGGGAGGTGGGTCTGGTGCAGCATCAGCTTGCCAGGCTTCGTCCCTTGCGGGATACGAGCACTCTGTGACTCTAACGAACGGACTCCTCCTCCACTGGACGCTCGTTAATGGCACCACCACGACCAACAGCAGCAGCACCAGCACCCCTACAACCAGCACCGCCAGCAGCACCAGCAGTGCCAGCAGCAGCAGTGACAGTACCGGGGGGAAGGCTCAGCTACGCCTGGCGTTAGAAGCACAGCAGGGCAGCGGCGCTGAGAGCGGTTGGATCTCCATCGGCTGGTCAACGAACGGCCGGATGGCCCCCGCTGACGCTGTCATCGGGAACCTTCCAGGAAGCGAGGTTGCTGCGTACGCCATGACTGGTTACCAGATGTCCGATGTTACGGTTACCAGCAGATTTTCGGTCACTGAAGCGAGTACTGAGGCGGCTAGTAACGGAGCTACTGTTGTGAAGTTTACCCGGACGGAAGGGGATGGGGGAGTAGTCCCGGTGGATTTTTCCGGGGTAAATACCCTCGTGTGGGCGTTTTCTGGGTCTGGCTCGCAAGCACTGGACTTTCACAACCGCAACGAGTGAGTTCATTTGCTGGTTACCACATTGTTTGTTACACACCTGCTGGTTACCATTGCCACAATCTTCCGCATCTGCTGGTTACCACACAGCCGATTTCTGCGAACGGCCCGTTCCAACTCAACAACCTTCCTCTGCAGTTCTCATTCGCCCTTCCAACTCACTCCCCTCGGTATCTAATCTTTGTGTTATTTGTCAACCCCGTTGTTGTCACCCCCGTTATTGTCACATGTGCATCAGTGGATCGGTCCAGGTGGATTTCACTTGCTCCACTGCTGCCACCGGCAACAACACCTCTGCATCAACTCAGGGCGGTGATAGCCAGTCGCTGGGTGCCACGTCAGCAGCAGCATCCAGCAGCGGCAGCAGCAGCAGCAGTGCCTGCACGGCGTCGTCCCTGGCGGGATATGAGTGCATGGTGCAGCTCAGTGGCGACAAGTGAGTTCCCAAAGCCATGTGGTGTGGGGCAGATGAGAGAGTGAGTTCGTGAGTGGTCAACGGATGAGTTGTCTCACAAGCAGCAGTGCTTGCAAGGCGTCGTCCCTGGCGGGATATGAGTGCATGGTGCAGCTCAGCGGCAACAAGTGAGTGGTCACTGCTCAGGGCCGTGTGGGTCAGTAGGGTGAGTGACTGAGTGAGTGAGTGGTCGATTGTTGAGCGGTCTATTGAAGCAGCAGTGCGTGCACGGCGTCGTCCCTGGCGGGATATGAGTGCATGGTGCAGCTCAGTGGCGACAAGTGAGTGGTCAAGGAACTTGTGGGGCAAATGGGTGAGTACTCTGGGGCGACGAGTGCGTTCTCTGGAAGGCAAGCCACGTGTTTGAAGTAATGTTTTGAGACGTCTCAGAAATACACTTCTACACAAGGAACATGTGGGGCAAACGGGTGAGTACTCTGGGGCGATGACTCTGAGTGCGCTCTCTGGAAGAACAATCAAGTTTTGAGGCAGATGGGTGATTACTCTGCCCCAGAGCCTCAAAACTTAACTTGTGGGGCAAGTGGGTGAGTACTCTGGGGCGAGGAGTGTGTTCTCTTCTCTGGAAGGAACAATCAAGCAGGCCCCACCTCTCCATGCATCTTCGTTCCCTCCCTTCCCTCCTCCCCATTCCCACAGCTTCATCCTTTACTGGAAAACCCTCCCCAGCGATAAAACAAGTGACTTGAGACGTCTCAAAATACTTCTTTTATCGTGTTGCCCTCTCTTCCGTCCTCCCCATTCCCACAGCTTCATCCTTCATTGGAAAACCCTCTCCAGCGGAACCCTCCCCATTGCAACTGCCTACGGGCGTACTCAATCACGCATGCTCCCCCATCCTCCCTTCTCCCATCCCCCCAGCTTCATCCTGCACTGGACGACCAGCAACACCAACACCATCGCACTGGCAGCCGAGGCAGCAACGAGCGGGTGGGTCTCTCTCGGCTGGTCCGCCACCGGCCGCATGTCCCCCGCTGAGGCCGCCGTCGGCATCCTTCCCCCATATTTCCCTCTCTTCCCGTCTCCCCATCCCCGCAGCTTCATCCTGCACTGGACGACCAACAGCACCAACACCATAGCATTGGCAGCAGAGGCAGCAACGAGTGGGTGGGTCTCCGTGGGCTGGTCCCCCTCCGGCCGCATGTACCCCGCTGAAGCTGCCATCGGGAACCTCCCCGCTGGCACGCTCTCTACTGGTGCTGCAGCAGCCGTGGGGGCGTATTCAATGACTGGTTACGGCGCCAGTGACGTCGCGGTTACGAGCTCGTTTGCGGTTACCGACGCGGCTGTGGAGGCGGGGAACGGGCGGACGGTGATCAAGTTTGAGCGGTCGATGAATGATGGGGATTTCCCAGTGTCTTCGAGCCGAGTTCTGTGGGCGTACGCGCGGGATAACTCGCAGCAACTAGCCGACCACGGGCCCAATGCGTGAGTCTCGTCTCGTGCCACCATGCGTCAACTCCCTGGTGATACGTTGGCCGCCTCGAAACACCGTGTCGTGGCACATTCCCATGCCGCATTCCTCTGGCTCCCTTTCACCTTACCCGATTCGCTTCTCATGTCTCCTTTCCCTCCCCTCCCTCCCATCTCTGCCCCCTTCCCTTCTTATCCCCGTTATCAGAGGCTCTGCTACAATCAACTTTGCGACAGGGGCATCAGAGGTGGGCGAGGGGAGCACTGAGAGCGCCACGCTCTACACCGTGCATGCATGGCTGCTCACAGTGGCCTTCGGCATGCTCATGCCCTCTGCCATCCTTATATCGAGGCTCTTCCTAGCGGATAAGCCCATGCCTGTGCACTCTACTGCCCCTGGCGCAGCAAGTAACCCCGGTGCAAGCAACAGCACCGCTGCAGGGGCAGCCACAGCAGCGGCAGGTGGGTTGGGGGAGCCGATGCTTGGCGAGAAGCACAGTGGAGCAGCAGCGGCAGAGGGGGGAGGCAGTCCCCTTAAAGGCAGTCTCCCCAGCAGTTTGGTGGCAGAGGATGCACCGGCTCTTGTTGCTCTCTCCGTCGGTGGACCACCAGCAGCAGCAGCAGCAGGGGCAGCAGGGTCAGGCAGAGCACGAGGTGCAGCAGCAACAGGGGGAGCAGTTTCCAAGAAGCCATGGCTGAGCAAGCCAATGGCGTTTGAGGTGCACAAGTGGCTCATGCTGTCCGCTGTGCTGCTCGCACTCGCCGGAATCATCATGGCCTTCGTGGAAAAGGGGTCGCAATCATTGCAGTCGACACATGGACAGCTCGGATTGGCCGTCATGGTGCTGATTGTCGTGCAGCCAATCGTGGGGCATCTGAGGCCGCTCAAGAAGCATCCTGGCCGTCCATCCTGGTTTGTGCTGCACTGGGTGATTGGGGTCGGCACGGTGGCGATTGCGTGGGCAAACACGTACCTGGGGTTCGATCTTGCCACCTCCAAGTTTGGATACGACCTTGATGTGAGTTTTTCTTTCTTCCCTTCATACTTCTGAGGTGAACCTGCAACCATCTTCATTCCACTCATTTTTGTTTCACAGCCTGGCTGTAAGTCATGCTTTCCTTCTCATTCCCTCCCTCTCCGATTTCATCCCTTCCCCTTTCTCCTTGACAGTGGTCCTACATTGCCTTCTCCATTCTGATTGGGCTGTTCTGTGCTGTCTATGTCTTTGACTTCGTGTTGGACCAAGTCGGCTTTTGTTGTGCGAGCTTTGAGAAAGACGAGCCACATGTGCCGACCAAAACTGTAGAGATAGTGTAGGTTTATTTTTGCTTCCTTGTGTGGGATGTATAGTAATGTGGAGTTGTGGTAATTGATGAAATGTCATTGCGGCGTTGTGCTTTCCTACCTACATCAGTCCTTTATAAATGTGTGGAAATATGCTTGCTCTTTGCTAGGTGAAAGTATTATTGTTTGGTCGAGGTGACTTTTATAACGAGGATCGGAGCGGGTAGCATGGTTTTGATGTTGTGATGTTGACACGACTCGGTTCAGCTGGTCCTCCACGAACAGTTTCCGCTGTGGAGAGCGTCGCTGTCGTTTATCGCCCGCTCCGATACAGTCAAACCCGCGTTGTCGTCAATCTCAACAACAACCCAATCCAATCGGAAACGAGGACCAATCATCAGTAAACTTGACTCGCTCCGCCCTTCTTCCCCCCTTTCCCAACAACCCCCCCGAAACTCCCCTTTCGTCCGTACCCCTACAGTATCTACCCGCCGCGCACCTCCGTGCGCGGAGCTCTCTGAGACAGCGGAAGAGATGTCTGCATTTCCGCGTGCGCTCTCACACAGCTGGTTGCGGATAAGCACCCCCCCTCCGCAACCCGCACCTAGAGAACTGCCCCGCCTGTCCTTTTCCCACCAGAATCACTGCGCCCAACGGTCTTCTTCCCCTCTCAAACCTTCTTCCCCCCATCCCCCCAAAGATGCTCGTTCCCGCCGCGCCCTCGTTTCCTTGAAGTTTGTTTTCAACCTTCGACCGTCAGCACAAGTGATCAGCACAGCACAACACTAGTTCCATTTCTCGGTTTCAATTGTCTTGTGTCTCCTGTCGTGTCTAGTCTGGTTCTTTTCGCATTGCTCGCATTCTGTCTTGAGTCCGTTCTCCTCTCGTTCCCGTAGATCAAATATCTCCAAGCGCCAGGCGAATTGCGCCAGAAGTCGAAGTTTGAGACACGCTTCATTACTCGACGCTTAGTGATAAGAGGTTAAAACTATGGCGCGTCGCAACACGGGTAAGCCAGTCATCGAAGACGAGGATGACGATTGGGGGTCCAACGCCAAGTGGGTTCCCCCCTCCCAGCGCGCCGCAACCGGCAGCGACGGCGGCGAGCAGACGCTTAAGGACCTCGAAGACGAGGCGCTGCAGAAGAATAGCGAGTTGACGGACGCGACTCTTAATCTCCGACGAATCACGGAGCAGACAAAGGGCGTCGCGGGACAGACGCTGGTGACGCTTAAGGAGCAAGGCGACCAAATCGCTCGTATACACGAGAACGCCGTCACGTTGGATCAAGAAATGGAAAAGGTGCGATGCTCGTTGCACGGCGTGCTGGTATTGGCGTGCTCGTTGCGAGGTGCTCGTTGTCCGGCGTGCTTGTTGCGGGCATACTTCGAGGATCAACATGGTAGCTGAGGGCTCAACGCGGTAACGAGGTGACTTTTGAGTCCACTCATAAGACTTTTGCCGCGTGTCCGAGAAACTTTTAAGAAAGTTATCGTTTCCTGCCCTAGTTCTCAACCTTTCTCCGTTCCAACCCGAAACATTTCTGCTAAGTTAGCGTTTCTATTTCCCCCCGTCTCTCTCTCTCGTCAGTCTGAGAAGCTTCAGAACAAATTTCCCCAGCCGCCCCCCCTCTGCTACCCTCCCTCTCCCCGCCTCTCACCCGTCTGTTCCACCCCTCTCCGTCCTTGTGTCCCTGCTGCCAGTCCGAGAAGCTTCTGAGCAAGCTCGGCGGGATGTTCTCGTTCGGGTGGAAGCCGAAGAAGGGCCACAAGGTCACGGGGCCCAAGACTTCAGGTACGGCGATTAAAGACCTAATTTTCAGGCACGGAGACGAACATATGTATGTAGTCTTCATTCGGCGAGGGTAGGAACTGGCCTCTTTTTGGTACTGAGGTTGAGGACGTGCACTAAAGTACGATGTTTAAGGAGCTATGGATTGGCTCGACATGTATCAAGAGCAAGTAAGGTTTTGAGAGACGGATGGAGGCGATTAAAGACGTGGTAAGTTCTTAGCGGTAATGGCATCAACCGGCTCGACACGCAGCTGCCGCCTATGACACGCAGTTGACACGCAGTTGACACGTGGTTGACACGTGGTTGACACGTAGTTGACACGTAGTTGATATGCACTTGACATGCAGTTGTCACGTGGTTGATATGCAGTTGACATGCACATGACACGCAGTTGACGCGCAGTTGACACGCACTTGATATGCAGTTGCCATTTAGTTGACACGTAGTCGACATGCAGTTGACACGCAGTTGACACGCAGTTGACATGCAGCTACAACAGTTGGTGTCATGTGGTGCGGTGTTGCACACGTAAGATGGGAAGAAGACAAAAATCCTTGTAACGTTCAGTCACATGCACGCACACTCACATACCGCGTGTTCAAGCACAGGCACACCCACACCCCCGCCCATCCCCCCTTTCCTGTGCCCTCCCCTCCCTCTGCCCCTCTCTCTTTTCCCGCCCCCTGCCCTTTTTCCCTCGCCCTCTCCCTTCCCCTTTTCCCCTGTCCCTCTCCCCCTCCCCCTTTCCCTTTTCCCGCCCCCCGCCCCTTTCCCTTCCCCTTCCCTCCCCGTTCTCTCCCTTGCATACAGCCAACACGAACGACTTGCCATCGGGGGACGCGGCGAGCCTAGAGGGACGCGGCGAGCCTAGAGGCCCCCTTTCATCCCCGCCCACACCTTCCCTTCCCTTAACCGAAGAACCTCCCCCTCTCCCCTCTCTCCCCCCCCCCTTCCCTACCCCTTCCCTTCCCCGCTCCCCTCCCCCCTCCCCCCTCTCCCCGCATGCAGCCAACAAGAACGACTCGGCATCGGGAGACGCGGCGAGCCGCGAGGCCTTGGGATTGTCGGCGCCTAAGGCGGGCGCGGCGCCTCCTAAAGGCAAGGAGGGCATGACGGCAATGGAGAAGATCGAGGTGAGAGAGGGCTATGGTGACTGTACGTTAGTGTGATTATAGGGGGGTGCTGTACAATGGTGACTAGAGGGGTATATTTGGACCCTGAGAGGCATGGCGTGGCATGGCGTGGCGTGGCGTGGCGTGGCGTGGCGTGGCGTGGCGTGGAGTGGCATATCCAGGGTTGTCCATAATTGACTCAGCAATCACCTCCCTCCCGTCACCCTTCCTCTCCTTTCCTCCTCCCTCTCGTATCCTCTTTCCTTCTCGCCCCCCGTCCCCTCCCCCCCCCCCCCACCCCCTCTCCCTTCCCCTTGTGCGTGCAGAAGGGAGCGCAAGTTCCTCTTTTCTTGTCCACCCACCCACCATTGCCCTGCCCACCCCCCCTGCCCCCTGCCCACCCCACCATTGCCCCGCCCACCCCCCCTGCCCCCTGCCCACCCCACCATTGCCCCGCCCACCCCCCCTGCCCCCTGCCCCCTTACCCCATGCACAGATGGAGCACAAGTTCCAGGACGAGTCGCTGGACGATGCAGTTCCCTCACTCCCCCTACTGTTCCCCACTATTCCGCCTCCCCTCCTCCTCCCCCCCCCCCCCACCCCTTCCCCCTTATCCCCCCCTTAGATGGAGCGCAAGTTTCAGGACGAGGTGCTGGGCGATGTGAGCGACGGGCCCCTGTTGACCCCCCTTCCTGTATCCCACCCACCACCCCCGCCCCTCTCCTCCCCCCTCCTCTCCCCCGCCCACAGATGGAGCGCAAGTTCCAGGACGAGGTGCTGGACGATGTGTTTTTGAGGCGCCTCAAACAAAGTTCCAGGACGAGGTGGTGGGCGATGTGAGCGACGGGCTGGACAATGTGGTTCGCTCACTCGCTTCTGCTCTCTCCTTGCTTCCTTCTCACCCTCGCGGTGCTTCTCCCCCCTCCCCCCCACCCCCCCGCCCACAGATGGAGCGCAAGTTCCAGGACGAGGTGCTGGACGATGTGAGCGACGGGCCCCTGTTGACCCCCCTTCCCTCCCCTACTGTTCCTTTCCTCCCCCCCCCCACCCACCCACCCACCCACGTCCACAGATGGAGCGCAAGTTCCAGGACGAGGTGCTGGACGATGTGAGCGACGGGCTGGATGCGTTGAAGAACATGGCCATGACCATGGGGTCGGAGATGGACAAGTGAGTGTGGGGATGAGATGAGTGCTGAGATGGAGAAGTGAGTGCACATGAGATGAGTGCTGAGATGGGTATGAGAATGAGAGTGCTGAGCTGAGTGTTGGATGCGCTGAAGAGCATGGCCATGACCATGGGGTCGGAGATGGACAAGTGAGTGAATGAGGTGGTGCCCTCTTCTCCATGAGGTGGTGCCCTCTTCTCCATGAGGTGGTGCCCTCTTCTCCATGAGGTGGTGCCCTCTTCTCCATGAGGTGGTGCCCTCTTCTCCATGAGGTGGTGCCCTCTTCTCCATGAGGTGGTGCCCTCTTCTCCATGAGGTGGTGCCCTCTTCTCCATGAGGTGGTGCCCTCTTCTCCATGAGGTGGTGCCCTCTTCTCCATGAGGTGGTGCCCTCTTCTCCATGAGGTGGTGCCCTCTTCTCCATGAGGTGGTGCCCTCTTCTCCATGAGGTGGTGCCCTCTTCTCCATGAGGTGGTGCCCTCTTCTCCATGAGGTGGTGCCCTCTTCTCCATGAGGTGGTGCCCTCTTCTCCATGAGGTGGTGCCCTCTTCTCCATGAGGTGGTGCCCTCTTCTCCATGAGGTGGTGCCCTCTTCTCCATGAGGTGGTGCCCTCTTCTCCATGAGGTGGTGCCCTCTTCTCCATGAGGTGGTGCCCTCTTCTCCATGAGGTGGTGCCCTCTTCTCCATGAGGTGGTGCCCTCTTCTCCATGAGGTGGTGCCCTCTTCTCCATGAGGTGGTGCCCTCTTCTCCATGAGGTGGTGCCCTCTTCTCCATGTGGAGCGCATGTACTGCATGACTATCACATGCATTACTAGCGCTCGTGCAGGACAGGAACATGGCCATGACCATGGGGTCCGAGATGGACAGGACAAGACAAGACAAGTGAGAGATGGACAAGACGAGACAAGACCAGAGTGCACAACAATATGACCCAGTTGTAATTTCTGAGTCCACTCAAGAATCACAACAGCATGACCCTGTAGTTGAGGCAAATTTTAACTCCAAGAATCGACTCTAGCATGGTCTGACACACCCAAAGAACTGACAAGCCGGAGGTGATTTTTCAGTCAACTCAAAGAGGCTTATGAGAATTCTCAAAGTGCGTCAAGAGGCTGCAACAGTCAACTAAACAATGTAGCACAACCGACACTCAAGCAGCAGCCTCTCTGACCTCGCCCTTTTGAGTCGGCTCAAAGGTCAGCCTGTATAACAAGCCGGTTGCAACAGTCAACTCAACAATGTAGCAAAATTTTACAGTCATGCAGCAGCCTCAGAGATCGACCTTCCCGCTCCTGCGTCTCCCCTCATGTCCACCTTTCAGGTGACTTTTGAGTCGACTCAAAAGTCACATCGACCTTCCGGCTCCCCCCCCCTCTCCCCTCACGTCCATCTTTCATCTCCCACCACCCACCCTACCCTCAGACAAGACAAGGCAGTTAAATAAACTGTCAGTCGACCTCACCTCCTTTCCTCCAACTGTTCCGCCCAATCCCATTACTGTCCCTTCCTCGCTCCCCTTCCCTGCTTTTCTTCCCCGCCTCTGTCCCCGCCTCCCTTCCCCACCACCACCCTTCGGGCAAGACAAGGCAATGCACTATGTGACAGACGATATAGAAGAGGCCAACAGGAGAGTCAAGCAGTCCAACACAATAGCACAGCCATGTGCTACTATCCCACAGGGGTCCTCACTGTAATAGTCTCCTGAGCCAGACTCAAATCGCCCTTCGCCCCCTCCCACATCCCACCACCACCCCTCAGGCAAGACAAGGCTCTAGACGGTGTGACAGACGATATAGAAGACGCCAACAGCGCTGCAGATAGAGATGATGCATGCGTGAGGCTCAATCTGCCCTCCCCTCTCCCCTCTCTCATCCCCCAGGCAAGACAAGGCTCTAGACGGTGTGACAGACGATATAGAAGAGGCCAACAGCGCTGCAGATAGAGATGATGCATGCGTGAGGCTCAATCTGCCCTCCCCTCTCCCCTCTCTCATCCCCCAGGCAAGACAAGGCTCTAGACGGTGTGACAGACGATATAGAAGAGGCCAACAGCGCTGCAGATAGAGATGATGCATGCGTGAGGCTCAATCTGCCCTCCCCTCTCCCCTCTCTCATCCCCCAGGCAAGACAAGGCTCTAGACGGTGTGACAGACGATATAGAAGAGATGAACAAGAGAGTGAAGCAGTCCAACAAGCGGGCCGCCAAGCTGCTAGGCAAGCGCTAGCCCACCATAGACATCTAATCTAAACGACCGGCCCTCAGGCCTGTCTGTTGGGCTAATGAGGTGACTTTTGAGTCGACTCAAAAGTCAGGCGTGCGGCCAAGCTGCATGGGAAGCGCTAGCCCACCATAGACACCACAGCTAAGCTAACCGGCCGGCCCTCAGGTCTGTCTGTTGGGCTATGAGACGGGGAGGTGCTTTTCAAATAGAGATGACGCATGAGTAAGGCTCAATTCGCCCTTCCCACTCCCCTCCCGCCCCTCCCTCACCACCCACCACCCCCCAGGCAAGACAAGGCCCTTGACCATGAGATCAGAGATGAACAGCTTTTATAGAAGAGATGTTGTATGAGTCTTTCCAACCCGCCCCTCCTCCCTCACCACCCTCCACCCCCCAGGCAAGACAAGGCCCTTGACCATGAGATCAGAGATGAACAGCTTTTATAGAAGAGATGTTGTATGAGTCTTTCCAACCCGCCCCTCCTCCCTCACCACCCTCCACCCCCCAGGCAAGACAAGGCCCTTGACCATGAGACAGAGATGAACAGCTTTTAGAGAAGAGATGTTGTATGAGTCTTTCCAACCCGCCCCTCCTCCCTCACCACCCTCCACCCCCCAGGCAAGACAAGGCCCTTGACCATGAGACAGAGATGAACAGCTTTTATAGAAGAGATGTTGTATGAGTCTTTCCAACCCGCCCCTCCTCCCTCACCACCCTCCACCCCCCAGGCAAGACAAGGCCCTTGACCATGAGATCAGAGATGAACAGCTTTTATAGAAGAGGTTGTATGAGTCTTTCCAACCCGCCTCTCCTCCCTCACCACCCTCCACCCCCCAGGCAAGACAAGGCCCTTGATGATGAAGCTGCTTTTGAGTCGACTCAAAAACAGATGAATAGTTTTTAGAAAAGAGATGCTGTATGAGTCTCTTTCCAACCCGCCCCTCCTCCCTCTCGTGCCCACCCACCACCCCGCAGGCAAGACAAGGCCCTGGACCACCTGTCAGACGATGTGACAGAGATCGACGGTGCTTGAGTCAGGCAAAATTTGCCCTCCCCACCCCCGTCCTCCCCTCTCCCCGCTCTCACCCCCAGGCAAGACAAGGCGCTGGACCATCTGTCAGACGATGTGACGGAGATCAACAGCAGAGTGAAGCAGTCCAACAAGCGGCAAGCGCTAGCCCGTCGGCTCTCACTTGAGCAGTTCCCTCAGCCGCACTCAAATCGCCCTTCCCCCTCTCCCCACCACCCCCCAGGCAAGACAAGGCGCTGGACCATCTGTTAGACGACGTCACGGAGATCAACAGCCCTGCAGATAGAGATGGTGCATACGTGATGCTCAAATTTCCTGCCCCTTCTCGTGCCTGCCTCCCTTCCCCCCAGGCAAGACAAGGCCGTTGACCATCTGTCAGACGATGTCACAGAGATCAACAGCAGAGTCAAGCAGTCCAACAAGCGTGCCGCCAAGCTGCTGGGCAAGCGCTAGCCGTCTGACACAACTCCCTCTCCCTCTTCCTGAAACAGCTAGCCCAGTGTAGACAGCAGCAGGCCTTGCAACCGAGGTTCGAATCTCATGCGATTGCTCCACTCTAGAGCCTTGCCTAGTCCACCAGAAGATGTAAAGCGTTGCCTTTTTAGTCCACCAGAAGCTGTTTGGGTGGGTGGAGCTGGTTCATTCAAAAAGGAGGTCCATTGGTCCGCCTGGCATGCCCTTGCAATCCGCTCGCCATCCCTGTTCTACTGTGGTCTCTTTCATCTCTCTGCTGCTGTTGGCAAGATATTCCAAGTCTCCTCTCGCTGCTGCTGCTGCTGGTGCTGCTCGCTTTTCTCGTGTGTAGTGTAGATGTGTGTTGCTGTCTGCTGGTGCTGACTGGATGCCCCTGCAGTTTTATCTGTTGCCGAGGGTTCTACTTGTGCTGCCCCCTCTGCCCCTTTTTGGTTGTTTAGTTGACATTGGGTAGTTACCGTGTATATGTATATCCTTGCAGTATCCAATGAAAAGAATGTGTATTACTGGCACGGTAACTGTGACTGACACAAGGTGAGGCACAAAATCCTATTGCTGCAGACCCAACCCAAATGCATGGCCGAGGAGAATACACAACAGCACAGGGAGTTAGAGCTGAATGCTGGAAATCTGATGCATACCCCGACCCGAGGGATAATGAAGCAAGCCAGGCAAGCCACCTCCGCCCTGCCTATGCCTTTTAGTATCAGCCGATTCTTGTCTGCTTGCTAGACTTTCAGACGAAGCGAAAAGCCCTGCTGTGAAGAGAGCAGCAGAGCAAACCCAAAGCTGCTGCTGCTGCGACCTGTCAGTAGCGGACAGGTGGGCTGCGGAGGCCTTACTCTTGCTGCTGCGACCCTGCTGCAAGACGCGTTGAGTTGGGAGCGTACCAAAGCTTTCTTCTAAGCCCTTGAGCAGAGGGAGGTGGCTTGAGGGAGTGAGTGAGTGAGTGAGTGAGGGAGCAGCAGCAGCTATCGCTTCAACTCACTCTCCCATTCCTCCTCACCTTTAAGCACTGCCAGCAGCAGCGGGAGGTTGGGGATGCGGCCGTGCCTTATGCTCACCAGGAACTGCCGATGAGAGGGCACTGGGGGAAGAGAAAAGAGGGGGTGGGCGGGTGCAGGAAGAGGGGAGGGAGTGGGTTCTGAGATAAGTCAGTGCCAGCGGTAGCAGCCGTGCCTTATGCTCACCAGGAACTGCCGATGGGAGGGCACTGGAACACGAGCAAAGGGGATGGGGTGCAGGAAGAGGGGAAGAGGAGGTGGGGGGAGGAAAGAGGGAAGGAGAAGGGGGGAGGGGGAATGGTGGGTTGTGTAGACGTCACAAAGCAGCAGGAGAGGGAGGGAGGTTAGGTGTGGGAGGGAGGGTAGGCATGGGAGGGAGGGTAGGCATGGGAGGGAGGGTAGGCATGGGAGGGAAAGGAACTGAGCAGGGTGCAAGGGAAGACCAAAGAACAATGTCATGCACTCACCATTCACATCCCTTCTCCCCCTGCCACTCACCATCAAGAGGCACGAAGCTGTGGTGTGCTATGGCCTTTAGGTGCTGCTGTGGTGTGCAATGGCCTTTAGGTGCTGCTGCGATAGACCCTTGAGTGGATTCTGAGGTGACTTTTGAGTCGACTCAAAAGTCACCTCTTTAGGTGCTGCTGCGATAGACCCTCAAGGGACCCTTGAGTGAATTCTGAGGCGCCTCAAAAACCACTCACCTCGGTCTCTCTCTGCCACTCACCATCTAGCAGCACAAAGCTGTGGTGTGCAATGGCCTTCATGTGCTGCTGGGATAAACCCTTGAGTGGCGGCACCAGGGCACTGTTAGGGGTGGAGGGGGAGGGGTGGGAAGGGGAGGTGGGAAGAAGCGAGAGGGATGAAGGGAGGGAGTTGAAGCACTCGCAAGCAATGCATTTTAGGTGCTGTTGGGATAGAAGCACTCGCAAGCAATGCATTTTAGGTGCTGTTGGGATAGAAGCACTCGCAAGCAATGCATTTTAGGTGCTGTTGGGATAGAAGCACTCGCAAGCAATGCATTTTAGGTGCTGTTGGGATAGAAGCACTCGCAAGCAATGCATTTTAGGTGCTGTTGGGATAGAAGCACTCGCAAGCAATGCATTTTAGGTGCTGTTGGGATAGAAGCACTCGCAAGCAATGCATTTTAGGTGCTGTTGGGATAGAAGCACTCGCAAGCAATGCATTTTAGGTGCTGTTGGGATAGAAGCACTCGCAAGCAATGCATTTTAGGTGCTGTTGGGATAGAAGCACTCGCAAGCAATGCATTTTAGGTGCTGTTGGGATAGAAGCACTCGCAAGCAATGCATTTTAGGTGCTGTTGGGATAGAAGCACTCGCAAGCAATGCATTTTAGGTGCTGTTGGGATAGAAGCACTCGCAAGCAATGCATTTTAGGTGCTGTTGGGATAGAAGCACTCGCAAGCAATGCATTTTAGGTGCTGTTGGGATAGAAGCACTCGCAAGCAATGCATTTTAGGTGCTGTTGGGATAGAAGCACTCGCAAGCAATGCATTTTAGGTGCTGTTGGGATAGACTCTTGGGGGGCAGCAGCACTAGAGCATGGTGATGGGCGGAGGGAGGGGGATGAGGTGGGGGGAAGCGAGAACGGACGGAAAAGAGGAGGGTATGTGGAAGGAGGGGGAACGTGAGGAGTTACCTGAGAGGCAGAATGAGGTTCTGAAGGACGGCCAGGATGAGATGGAGTGGACAGATTGGACGGCCACGATTGGATGGTCGTGTTTGACAGTCATAGTTGTGGGCGAGTGGAGAAGTGGGGCAGGGGGCATGGGGAGGGGAGGAGAGATGGTGAGCAAGGGTGAGAGAGGGAAAATCAGATGCAAGCATGGGAGGGAGAATCAAGCATGGGAGGGCAATAAGGGAGCAACAAGCCACATGCATGATGCATCACACACTCTCCGTTACACCCCCTCATTCACACCCTTACGCACCCTCTCTTCCACAAACTCTTCAAATCCCCTTATACACTCACTCCCAACCCCTCTGCTTGCCTCACCTCTCTCCTCCGCTCACCTCTATCTTCAACTCACCTATGTGTTGCCCTAGAAGTCCAGTGTGCTGATGCACACCCGCCCCACCACTCCTCCGCATTTTGAGGCGCCTCAAAAGTCGCCTGAAGGGGCGCCTCAAAACTCACCTTTCTGTTGCCCCACCAGAAGTCCAGTGCACTGATGCACACCCGCCCCGCCACTCCTCCTCATCCCCATCAGCAGCAGCAGCAGCAGCAGCAGCAGGTGCAGGCCTTATGGATGCCACTTCCCCCAAGGTGCAGGCCTTATGAGTGCCACTTCCCCCAAGGTGCAGGCCTTATGAGTGCCACTTCCCCCAAGGTGCAGGCCTTATGAGTGCCACTTCCCCCAAGGTGCAGGCCTTATGAGTGCCACTTCCCCCAAGGTGCAGGCCTTATGAGTGCCACTTCCCCCAAGGTGCAGGCCTTATGAGTGCCACTTCCCCCAAGGTGCAGGCCTTATGAGTGCCAGTTCCCCCAAGTATCGCGAGGAGTAGAACCAGAGGCACGCAAACAGAGGACGCTGCTATAAAATATATTGACTCACTCACCTCTCGGTTGCCCCAGAAGTCAAGCGTGCTGATACACACCCTCCACTGCTGCCCATGTCCCTCCCTATCCCCATCCTCATCCTCATCCCCAGGAGCAGCAGGTGCCTTGATCAGAGCCAGCTCCCCCACGTATCGCGAGGAGTAGAACCAGAGGCAGGCGGACGCTGCTGCTGCACCCCCCACCACCGCTGCCACTGCCACGCTCGTTCCCAGAGGGAGAGAGGCCTGATGGGTGGTGAGGGGCATGGGGAGAACGCAATTGGCATGAGGGCAACTGGGTAGCAGGCACACATCTGTAGCACGCACACATCTGTAGCACGCACACATCTGTAGCACGCACACATCTGTAGCACGCACACATCTGCAGCACGCACACATCTGTAGCACGCACACATCTGTAGCACGCACACATCTGTAGCACGCACACATCTGCAGCACGCACACATCTGCAGCACGCACACATCTGTAACACGCACACATCTGCAGCACGCACACATCTGTAGCACGCACACATCTGTAGCACGCACACATCTGCAGCACGCACACATCTGCAGCACGCACACATCTGTAGCACGCACACGAGTGCGGCAACAAGCATCAAAACTCTTCCTGTCATCCCCCTCTCCTCCACTAACCCCACAATCCCTCTCTTGATTCCTCTCATCTCACCCCTTGCGTCCAGGAAGCTATGGGCACGGCCAGCAAAGCCACCCCCACCAACTGACTCACGCACTATCCCTTCCCTCTCTCGCTCTATACCACTCTCTCCCCTTCTTCTCCCTCTCAACACGTCTCCCTCCTCACCCCTTGCGTCCACGCAGCTATGGGCACGGCCAGTGACGCTACCCCCACCAGCTGAGCCACCTTGAGCCTGCAGCCCGCACACAGCAGCGGCGGCGAGAGGGGGGCAGGCAGGCAGGCATGCAGGGGTGGAAGGGACAACTTTTTAAAACTGGTCGCGCCACAAGACAACAAGGCACGCCACCCCCACCACTTGAGCCACCTTGAGATGAGCCTGCAGCCTGCACACATCAGCCACCGTGCAGCAGCGGCGGGAAGAAAGGAGCGCAGGCAGGCAAGTTAATTTTTTAAATTTCTCAGAAGCCAACAATTGTCACAAATCAGCGCACAGTGGCGGCAAGAGGGGAGGACAGGCAGGCAGGTAGGCAGGGTGGAACGGGAGGAAGGGGGGGCGGGTGTTGAGCCATCTTGAGAATACTCAAAAGCGGGTCGTCAGAACAGGCTGTTCTCCACCCCTCTCCACCTTTCTCCACCGCACTCACCTCACCATCAGCCTCAGCCCCTGCATCCACCTCCCCCGGTACACGACGATTCGCTGCTCCCCTCCCCCACCTCTTCCCACCGCTTTCTCCTCCTCCACCACCCCTCTCAACCGCTCTCCACCGCTTCCACACGCCTGCTCCTCCTCTCCCCCTCCCCTCCCACCACTCTTTTCACTTGTCCCGAATCCCCCCATCTGTTCCGCTCCTAGAACCTTCTCCGAATCTTCATTCCCCACCATCGCAAAAAAGCAGGCTCTGTTTCCGGCTGTTTAGGGTGATTTAGGCGTTGTTTACCTGCGCTGATGGCTGTTTGCCAAGTGCCCCGTAAATGGATTGGCGTTCAGCCAATTGTGATTCACTTACCGGGCCCCATGTAGAGCTTTGTAAACGACCGATTGGGGGTACCACTGTAGCACTTGCCCAACTGGCAAGCATGGTCGTGCACAGCTATGTACGGCAGTTCGCGTTGGAAAATTGTGTGCCAGGTAAACTGGGGTGGGCTACTCGTGATTTACGGGGACCCCGGTTTCCGTCTGTAAATGGTTGTTCAAAGCCGCGTACAGTCGTTGACGACCTTGCACCCAGGTGTCGCGACTGGGCGCCGATATATCCGTAACCCGAATCGTAACTGTAACCATTATCTTCTAACATCCGGTTACACTGCGTAACGATCAATTGTGCCTATAAAATGTCGCTTTATAAAATGAAATTGTGGAGCTCGACTGGCGCGGTTCTAAAAATAAATAATGTCGACTTTCCAGCAGAACAGCATAACAAAATGATACTTTCAATTGTAAGCCTGAATGTGCATTTCAGCATGATCAGTGAAAAAGGCTCTCAATAAATAACACATTCTGAACAGGCAACTTGTTACAACTCTTTAGCTACGTTCATGATCTGCACCAGATACTAGCTTGAAAACTGTTAGTGACAAGTCATCACCCACATGCAATAGCACTATCGACTACCCATATAACCTAACTACATTGGACAGGCTAACAGAGTCCACTCCTGCAGCACCAAAGAAAGCTCCGACAAAACGAAGTCATGTGACACTGCATAATACAGGGACAGCGGTTGCCACAGCAAGCCTTACTTACGCAGGAGCCTGCAGTTTTATCCAGTCTTCGTGCTACGTCGTTGAAGTTAACCTGTCAGAAACCGAAACAGGAGGTATCGCTGTTAGAAGAAAAAAATCATGAAAACGAAACACTGGCCAAAAGACAGACACATCTCCACACTAAGAATGGATGGTAGTGAAATGAACCTGCACAAAAAAGAAACGTAGATCGTAGGTTACAAAGCTACGTCCTACTGAAAAAAATATGCCGAAGTCACATAAAACGGTACGGCGCAACGAGCATGCTTCTGCTCACCTCATAACCAGGAACGGCTTTCCAAAAGAATGCTTCAACGAAGATCGTCCCAGGTAGGAAGAACGTGAAAACACAAAAAAAAAACACCTACGTTGCGCTGGTGAAGCTACGCCATGGTCGACTAGGTGTTGGTTAACGAGACAGAAGAACAGCTCGAAGTCGATAGAGGTGAGATGAAGATGACGTGCTTAAAGCAAACTGCAGCGTGGGGAGGGGAGAGGAGGATGGATTCTAACCGATCGAGTTTGCCTCAGGTAAAAAAAACAGAGACGTTCTCGCACTTGATGTGACCAATACGATTGGCCACGTTGGCCAGCAGCGAGGTCACGGGTCGACCACACAGAGAAAGTCCATGCCTCGTCACAATCGCTTATGTGCACTAGAGCAACCAATGAGAGTAGCTCGGAAGGCCAGCACAGAATCAGCCGCATATACAAGACAAAACACAGCTGTGCGACCTAGCATATCGCGACGAATGAGCGAGGCTCGGCAGGCCAGCGTCGGCCGCACAGACAGGACGAAGGCCAGCTCGGCAAAAATGTGAGTGGCTCGGAACGGAAGGTGAGCATCTGCTGCACAGACAAGAGAAAAGCCAGCGCGCAAGATGTGAGAGTGGCTGGGAAATTGAGCACCTGCTGCACAGACAAGACAAAGGCGAGCTGTTTAGAATAACAATCTCAGCACATCTGCACCGCTCACAACCTCGCATACATCATTTCTGATGTGTTAAGTGCTTGTTATGATTTCTATAAATAGTCATGAAGGTACAATTCGTTGGAACGTGAAGCTCCCCACAACTAGCAAACCAAGTATTTATTGTTTAAATTAATTCATCTACATCTTCTGGTAAGAACACATCAGTCCATTGGATTCTGTATACAATGACGTCTACATTTATATCTATGTACAATCAACTCCCGTTTATTTGTACCAGTACCCTCTACTACGTATCTAGGTATCCCAGTCCGGGTTTGAGATCATTCGCAACTGAATTGGATGGGTAAACAAGCGTCCGTGCGGAGAACTGGTCGAAGATGTTCAAGTATAGCCAGTCATGTCACTATTAGCACTTCAGTGCCCCCTCACATATTTAAGCTCAAGTTTCTTTGTACCAATAGCCTCTACTATGTATCTAGGTGAGGCTGTCCGGGTTTGAGAGCATTCGCAACTAATTTGGACAGGGAGACAAGCGTCGGTGCGCAGAACGGGTCAGATCTGTGCAAGGATAGGCAGCCAATATATTATCAGCAGAACGGAGCCTCGTCCCTCGTTTTAACGCCCGTTTCTTTGTACCAATAGCATTTACTATGTATCTAGGTGAGTCTGTCCGGGTTTGAGAGCATTCGCAACTGATTTGGATAGGGAGACAAGCGTCGGTGCGCAAAACGGACCAAATCTGTTCAACGATAGGCAGTCAACACACTATCAGCAGTATAGTGCCCCGTCACTCGTTTTAACTCCCATTTCTTTGTACCAATAGCCTCTACTATGTATACAGGTGAGGCTGTCCGGGTTTGAGATCAATCGCAACAGATTTGGATAGGTAGACAAGCGTCGGTGCGCAGAACGGACCAAATCTGTTCAAGGATAGGCAGTCAACACACTATCAACAGTACAGTGCCCCGTCACTCGTTTTAACTCCCGTTTCTTTGTACCAATAGCCTCTACTATGTATACAGGTGAGGCTGTCCGGGTTTGAGATCAATCGCAACTGATTTGGATAGGGAGACAAGCGTCGGTGCGCAGAACGGACCAGGGCGAGCGCGGGGCCGACGGGGGGCCTCTAGGGAGGTGAGCGCGAGGCCGACGGGGCCGTTAGGGGCGATCGCGGGGCCGACGGGGTCGCTAAGGGGCTAGCGCGTGGGCCGACGGGGCCTTAAGGGGCGGCGCGTAGGTCGCTAAGGGGCGGGTCGCGGGGCCTTAGTGGGCCGTGAAGTACGAGGCGCCCTAGGGCGTAGTAGGTAGGTAGGTAGGTAGGTAGTGGTGGGCCCTAAAAAACGGTCCTAGCGAAGGACCTGCTCTATACCATGTTGAGATGAACAAACAGGAATGTTGGAACTAACAGTGAAATGAGTACAAGTACCTAACCCTAGAATTGTGTACCCCCTATAGACTAACCCACTGTAGCCTAAACAAGCACAACATATATAATGTTTGACAACATCCTCGTGTACGTCGACGACTTGGTCTTTGCCACAGCTGACACTGCTGGACTCGCCCACGTGAAGTCCGAGCTGCAGAAGAGACACACGTGCACAGACCTGGGTGAACTGCGCAGCTACCTTGGCTTGCAGATCACCCGGGACAGAGCACAGCGCACCATTACCCTGACTCAGTCACACATGGTGCAGCAGGTCCTTCAGCACACTATCAGCAGTACAGTGCCCCGTCACTCGTTTTAACTCCCATTTCTTTGTACCAATAGCCTCTACTATGTATACAGGTGAGGCTGTCCGGGTTTGAGATCAATCGCAACAGATTTGGATAGGGAGACAAGCGTCGGTGCGCAGAACGGACCAAATCTGTTCAAGGATAGGCAGTCAACACACTATCAGCTATACAGTGCCCCGTCACTCGTTTTGACTCCCGTTTCTTTGTACCAATAGCCTCTACTATGTATATAGGTAAGGCTGTCCGGGTTTGAGATCAATCGCAACTGATTTGGATAGGTAGACAAGCGTCGGTGCGCAGAACGGACCAAACCTGTTCAAGGATAGGTAGTCAACACACTATCAGCAGTACAGTGCCCCGTCACTCGTTTTGACTCCCGTTTCTTTGTACCAATAGCCTCTACTATGTATATAGGTGAGGCTGTTCGGGTTTGAGATAAATCGCAACTGATTTGGATAGGTAGACAAGCGTCGGTGCGCAGAACGGACGAAATCTGTTCAAGGATAGGCAGCCAACACACTATCAGCAGTATAGTGCCCCGTCACTCGTTTTGACTCCCGTTTCTTTGTACCAATAGCCTCTAATATGTATATAGGTGAGGCTGTTCGGGTTTGAGATCAATCGCAACCGATTTGGATAGGTAGACAAGCGTCGGTGCGCAGAACGGACGAAATCTGTTCAAGGATAGGCAGCCAACACACTATCAGCAGTATAGTGCCCCGTCACTCGTTTTAACTCCCGTTTCTTTGTACCAATAGCCTCTACTATGTATATAGGTGAGGCTGTTCGGGTTTGAGATCAATCGCAACTGATTTGGATAGGTAGACAAGCGTCGGTGCGCAGAACGGACGAAATCTGTTCAAGGATAGGCAGCCAACACACTATCAGCAGTATAGTGCCCCGTCACTCGTTTTAACTCCCGTTTTTTTGTACCAATAGCCTCTACTATGTATATAGGTGAGGCTGTCCGGGTTTGAGATCAATCGCAACAGATTTGGATAGGTAGACAAGCGTCGGTGCGCAGAACGGACGAAATCTGTTCAAGGATAGGCAGCCAACACACTATCAGCAGTATAGTGCCCGTCACTCGTTTTAACTCCCGTTTCTCTGTACCAATAGCCTATACTATGTATATAGGTGAGGCTGTCCGGGTTTGAGATCAATCGCAACTGATTTGGATAGGTAGACAAGCGTCGGTGCGCAGAACGGACGAAATCTGTTCAAGGATAGGCAGCCAACACATTATCAGCAGTATAGTGCCCCGTCACTCGTTTTAACTCCCGTATCTTTGTACCAACAGCCTCTGCTATGTATATAGGTGAGGCTGTCCGGGTTTGAGATCAATCGCAACTGATTTGGATAGGTAGACAAGCGTCGGTGCGCAGAACGGACGAAATCTGTTCAAGGATAGGCAGCCAACACACTATCAGCAGTATAGTGCCCCGTCACTCGTTTTAACTCCCGTTTCTTTGTACCAACAGCCTCTGCTTTGTATCTAGGTGAGGCTGTCCGGGTTTGAGACCATTCGCAACTGATTTGGGTAGGTAGACAAGCGTCAGTGCGCAGAACGGGTCAAATCTGTGCAAGGATAGGCAGCCAACGCACTATCAGCAGAATAGAGCCCCGTCCCTTATTTTACCTCCCGTTTCTTTGTACCAATAGCCTCTAACATGTATCTAGGTGAGGCTTTCCGGGTTTGAGACCATTCGCAACTGATTTGGGTAGGTAGACAAGCGTCAGTGCGCAGAACGGGTCAAATCTGTGCAAGGATAGGCAGCCAACGCACTATCAGCATAATAGAGCCCCGTCCCTTATTTTAACTCCCGTTTCTTTGTACCAATAGCCTCTAACATGTATCTAGGTGAGGCTGTCCGGGTTTGAGACCATTCGCAACTGATTTGGGTAGGTAGACAAGCGTTAGTGCGCAGAACGGGTCAAATCTGTGCAAGGATAGGCAGCCAACGCACTATCAGCAGAATAGAGCCCCGTCCCTTATTTTAACTCCCGTTTCTTTGTACCAATAGCCTCTAACACGTATCTAGGTGAGGCTATCCGGGTTTGAGACCATTCGCAACTGATTTGGTTAGGTAGACAAGCGTTAGTGCGCAGAACGGGTCAAATCTGTGCAAGGATAGGCAGCCAACGCACTATCAGCATAATAGAGCCCCGTCCCTTATTTTAACTCCCGTTTCTTTGTACCAATAGCCTCTAACATGTATCTAGGTGAGGCTATCCGGGTTTGAGACCATTCGCAACTGATTTGGGTAGGTAGACAAGCGTTAGTGCGCAGAACGGGTCAAATCTGTGCAAGGATAGGCAGCCAACGCACTATCAGCAGAATAGAGCCCCGTCCCTTATTTTAACTCCCGTTTCTTTGTACCAATAGCCTCTAACATGTATCTAGGTGAGGCTGCCCGGGTTTGAGACCATTCGCAACTGATTTGGGTAGGTAGACAAGCGTCAGTGCGCAGAACGGGTCAAATCTGTGCAAGGATAGGCAGCCAACGCACTATCAGCAGAATAGAGCCCCGTCCCTTATTTTAACTCCCGTTTCTTTGTACCAATAGCCTCTAACACGTATCTAGGTGAGGCTGTCCGGGTTTGAGACCATTCGCAACTGATTTGGTTAGGTAGACAAGCGTCAGTGCGCAGAACGGGTCAAATCTGTGCAAGGATAGGCAGCCAACGCACTATCAACAGAATAGAGCCGCGTCCCTTATTTTAACTCCCGTTTCTTTGTACCAATAGCCTCTACCATGTATCTAGGTGAGGCTGTCCGGGTTTGAGACCATTCGCAACTGATTTGGGTAGGTAGACAAGCGTCAGTGCGCAGAACGGGTCAAATATGTGCAAGGATAGGCAGCCAACGCACTATCAGCAGAATATAGCCCCGCCCCTTATTTTAACTCCAGTTTCTTTGTACCAATAGCCTCTACTATGTATCTAGGTGAGGCTATCCGGGTTTGAGATCATTCGCATCTCATTTTGGTAGGTAGACAAGTGTCAGTGCGCAGAACAGGTAAAATCCTTGCTAGGATAGGCGTTGGCGCTACATGGTGTTGTTTTAAGCCTGCGTATCTATTTTTTCTAATGCGGTGTCTTATTACCGTATATAGCATTAGAAGTATGTATTCCATTGATGCTACAAATAGTCGTTTTAGGCGAGTGCCGTTTATTAGTATATACGTGCAGATCATTTTAATAAGATTAAATCTGACGTTATAAACAAAAGTCCTGAACGAAAATACGCAGATGTTATACCTACCCCAAGCAAAAGTGGCACATAACGGATTAGAGGTACACAATTATAGCCAAATATATGCAACGACTTGGTTTGTAAATTAGTCTATAAGAGTACAGATTTTGGGAAATGAAGTTAGATTGTACATAATTTGAAGATAACAATCCCATAACGCGAGAGGCACGATACGTGGCATTCTAAGCCACCACCCGTCCGTTCATTTTTTTGGCGGTAAAATCGCTTCCCGCTTCCACGCCCCCACCACCGAAATTGAACACCCTGTGTGAACGAGCAAGAAGGTGTGGTTTATGGGCAAGTGAACAGTGAGAAAGCCCGCAACAGTGACAGAGTTCCAGCACAGTACCCGAACGACAGTCAACGCCCGTTGACGGGATGAATCCCAGCATCGAGAGTTGCCCCAGAACAAAACTGCACAGTAAACGACAGTTCGCGATAGTTCACGAAAGTTTCCAGGCAGTAAACCATACGAAAAAGCTAGTCGGGCAATGTCCCTTGTGTACCATCATTTACGAAGCAGATTTCAACTCCAGAACAGACCCCCTCCTCCCCCCCCCTCAGACCCGCATTTTCACATTTTTGCGATGACGCTCCCAGGCAGCCCCTCCGCCTCTCTACTCGAACCTTCCGCATTTGCCGGCGATTTAAGCGCCGAAGATGAATATCGGCGCGCTGCGGATTCTACTAATGGGAGAATCGACTGCGCGCTTGGAGCGATTAGCGCCGGGAAAACCGGCTCCGCGGGACGCGCGTGGAGGAGGAGCACGCGCGAATCGGAGAGTCCATCTGCGATCGCGGAAGTTGCGGAGTCTCTCAGCCAATAAGAGGTCGGCACAAGAGGAGTGCAAGCGGATTTGAGAGCAGCAGAGTCCGGTGCAGAGCGGTGTGGAACCAAGGTGTGTAGTGGTTGCCGGGAGTCTGGCGGAGCTGGCGCGAGTTGCGCGGAAGGAGCGAGGTACGCGGAGGGCGGAAGGGTTGGCCGCGGAGGAGCGATGTGCGACAAGAGGAGCCGTCCGACGCTTGTGCGGCAGCGATGCGCGTGGGGCGACATAATTGCCCGTTACAGCAAGTCTGGCGTCTGGCGCGGAGTAGCCAGGAATGAGTGTTCGGGAGGAAAGAACCATCTCGTGCTGCAGCGCATATGGACGGCCTCGTTAGAAGTAGCCCATTTTCCAATTATGTTTACTCTCCTAAAGAAACTTGTTCTGGGGGAGTCATGTCTTCCTCTCCCCAGGAATTAAGATTGACTGAGACAAGTATAGGAGGCACCACAAAAAAAAAAAAAAAAAAAAAAAAAAAAAAAACATTATGGACATGAAATTGCAAGACTATAATATCACTACCGTTTGCGATGTGCGTTGTCATTGCAACCAAACAGACAAAAATGATAGTAATCAATGAGAAATTATTTGTATAGAACTCAACTGGGACTACACCATTTGTAATTTATCATATCCAATATCTCATAAACAGTAGAAGTTTACACATTACCATTTGTCCCACAGCTACCATTTCTGACATGGCAAATTCCTTCATTCTCCACCACTCTATATCCTCCACAATCGCCATGATCCATATTCATATAACACCCAAGCCCGTCAACTCTCCAATCTTCTTGACAAGTTGTTCCTTCCATGCCCAAGCCATGCCCCCCATTAGTACATGTCCATACGTTACCACAAGCCCGACCAGTTCCACCAACCGGCCCAACCACTGCCACCCTCCCCACCACCAGTGGAGTTCCCCACCATACCCCCTCCAACCCCTCCATCCCCATCATGGCCAGGACCCTCGGGACCTCCAGGACCCCCATGCCCTCCAGGGCCCCCGTGCCCTCCATCCCCATCCCCATCCCCATCCCCATCCCCATCCCCATGCCCATGCCCATGGCCATGCTCGTGGTGCCCCTCGCCAATGTCACCTCCGTTGTTGTCACCGCCGCCATTGCCGCCACCAATGCCACCACCGGAGCCACCACCGGTGGAGGAGGTAGTGCATGAGAAGTCCAAGGTGATTTCACCACTGCAGTAATCAGAATTGGGTAATATTTGGTAACGTTTTAGTGAAGGGAAGGGCAGAGCATGAGGGAGACATCGGAATATGATGATGATGCTATCGGATATTCCATTTCGAACAGGAAAGGCGCAAACGCCAATAAGCGGAACAATGTGTCGCATTAAGCCAATTGTGAAGGTGACTCACTCGTTCTCTCCGTGAAAGCCGAGGGTCTGTGAGCCTCCCTGGGAGTATGCCCAGATGAGCGTATTGGAGCCGTTCACATTGACTGGGATGGAGCCGTCACTTGCCGTGCGAGAGAACCTGCCAGTGTGGCGCCACGAAGAGCATTAGAACAAGATCTCAACACATGATCATAATACACACAATCTGTCAGAGAGAGATAGAGAGAATGAGAGAGAGAGAGAGAGAGAGAGAGAGAGAGAGAGAGAGAGAGAGAGAGAGAGAGAGAGAGAGAGAGAGAGAGATTTAGCCATCAATGAGAGAAAACTACAAGGTCCTAGAAATAGTATAGCTTCACAACGCAGAAAGCTTACTTCATGACTTTGGAGCCACCAGCTGCAGTAGTCAATGCCGCACCACTCCCAACACTGAAGCCGCTTGTAGGCTGCACATCACTCAGCTGATACCCGCTCATATAATAACCCGCCACAGCGCCGCCAGGAAGGTTCCCAATCACAGCATCAGCAGGGGCCATGCGGCCGTCTGCAGACCATGCCAGGGCGAACCACCCCGCTGCTGCCTCCAGGGCTAGATTGACCTGGGTGGCGCTGGCCGTGGTCCAGTGGAGTGTGAGAGAGGAGTCAAGGGCTGCAGAGTAGGTGTATCCGGCGAGGGTGGAGGTGGCACAGGAGGAGGAGGAAGGAGGGGAGGTGGAGGGGGGTGCAGGGGAGGAGGGTGGGGAGGTGGAGGGGGGAGCGGAGGAGGAGGAGCCGTCACAGGAGAAGTCAACTGTGGTCTCCCCACTGTGATGAGAGGGTGAGACAGGCGTGGAAGGGGCATGAAGGGAGCAGCAAAGGGGGGCACAGAAGATAAGAGGAGGAGGAGCCGTCACAGGAGAAGTGAACTGTGGCCTCTCCACTGCGATGAGAGGGTGAGACAGGCGTGGAAGGGGCAGGAAACGAGCAGCAAATCGGAGCACAGAATATGAGTCAGATTTGGTATGCTACGTGCAGCATGGGTAGCTGAGAATTATCCACTGGAAAGAAGGAGAGAAGGTAGCTTACTCGTTCTCCCCGTGGAACCCCAGGGTCTGAGAACCACCTTGAGAGAACCCAAATGAGTGTGTTGCTGCTTTTGAAATGCATGGAAAAAGGAATTCAGGTCACTCACTCGTTCTCCCCGTGGAACCCCAGGGTCTGAGAGCCGCCTTGGGAGAAGGCCCAAATGAGTGTGTTGCTGCTGCCAACGTTCACTGGTACGGCGCCGTCGCCTGTAACGCGGGAGAACCTGGAATGAGGCACATGTAGCATGCAGTCACATGATTAGACATGGCTTGGTACTCTGAGAAGCAGTATTAGGGGCATGAAATGGCAGTGAATGAGAATCAAAAGTGCTGGTTGTGTAGCCATGAATATGGTTAAACCGAACTTGAGAAACAAAACATACTCGATAATAGTGGAGCCGGAAGCCGATGTAGTTTGAACCGCGTTGCCAATATCGAAGCTGCTTGTAGGCTGCACGTTGCTGAGCTCATACCCGTTCATATAATAAGCCGCCACAGCGCCGCCAGGAAGATTCCCAATGACAGCATCAGCAGGGGCCATGCGGCCGACTGCAGACCATGCCAGAGAGACCCACCCCGCTGCTGCCGTGCTGCCTGCTGCTGCCTCCAAAGCAAGATTGACTTTGGATGCACTTGCAGCCTTCCAGTGGAGTGTTAGGCTGGGGAACAGATGGAGAAAACACACATCAGTGTTATGCTATGAATGGGTCAAAGTGAAATTGATCGAATGAAAGTTCAGACGGGTGAAATGCAGGGGTTTTAAGGGCATGCCAATGTGAATCATGGGAGGTAAAACCAAAATGTAACCAATTCTTTGCAGGCGGAGAATTTTCTAATGCAACTCACTCGGAGGAGAGCTGAACGGAGGAGGTGTAGTCGGCAAGCGACGATGCATCACAAGTGGAAGCTGTGCGGCTCGTGGCTCCAACGGTCCTGGTTCCCACTGTGATATTTTTCGCCTTAACCACTGCTGCAGACCTGTTCCCAAGCGTTCTATTTCCTCCACTAGCAGCTGCATCACTTGGTAAAGTACTGGTTGCTGCTGCTTTGCTGGAAGTTCCAGCAGTGCTCCGGATGCTGCTGCTACCACTAGCACCACTAGCAGGAGCAGAGCTTCTTGATTCAGTGGAAATGGAGGCGCCGGCGATCCTGCTGTTCAACCTCGCGCGCCACAGGCTGCCAATAGATGGCTTGACAGCTCCCACGTGATGAGTGAGAAGCTCACGCCTGGGATTTGCGGCAAGAGCGGAGCTTTGAAAAATGGCAGCCAACACCACCAAGAAAACAATATCCCTGATGCCCATGTTCCGAAATATTAGGTTGCTAAGCCGAAATAGAGGAGAATGGCGCCAAGTTCAAGCGTCTGGACTGAAAAGGGCTTTTTGAAACAGGTGCCCTGAAGGTGTGTGCGGAATGGTGTTGTGCTTCTGCTGTGTTGGCTGGAACTGGATTTGGAATTTATATTCTCCACTCACATTTCCCCCTTAGCTGAAATCTCCTCCCACAGAATTGCACTTGCCCTAGTCGCGCACGCCAGTTTGCGACGCGAGATCGGAAAACCATCGAGGGTGAAGACATTGTCGGTGGAGATCGACGGCCAATGTTTCTTCCGGTGCTGAATGTAAACTGCGGCGAAGGGGTGGATTTCGTGACGTGGCTGCGAAGACGAGTCAGCTGAGAACGAAGACTGGCAATCGGTGAGTGGTCGGTTCGGCTGGAGTTGACGAGTCTTTTCTCCAAAAGTCAACGATCCATTCAGCCCTCGATTCTTGTACACCGCAAGAGTAAGTGTGCTCAATGCTAGCATCATAATAGACTTTTCTGTATCACACTGGATGCAACAAAAAATACCCGCATTACAACAGAGCAGCTAACAGCGGAGATTCCAATTCCACCAGATTCCAACATCTGACAGTGCCAGCTGAAATGTGGCTGCTCCAGTCTGCTGTCCTACAATCCATACTGTAGTCCACAACAATCCTTATTTGTAATCAACAATCCTCGCTTGGAATGCGGGTAGCCAACTTGTTGTCTTGTTCTCTCGTCAATGCGAATTTCAGGAGTCGCTTTCCGCGCGAGCCTTTTCTGCGGAAGCAATCTCCGCGCGAGCACTTTCCGCCGTCCGCCGTGCGCCCTCCCCAATTTCCCTACGCATCCTGCGCGACCCGGCGCGCTTCGGCTTCTGTCGCGGGGATGGCGACGGGTAAGGCGGACGATACCGTCGCAAGGCAGTCGCATAAAAGGCCTGTGCGACAGGCTGGACGTTTTCTGACTCAACAGGAGCTGCTTCGCTTCCCGCATAAGTGAGTCTGCTGAATTTGAGTCAACGGAACGTGCACCGAATGCGGAATTTTACCTTCCGTTTTTGGTAATCGTTGATAAGCTCCGATAACTGCTATTCACGCCTCGCCGTCCCCCTGATTTCTCCCCCACACCTCCTTCCGCTCCCCCTTCTCCGTTCCGCCTTCTTCCCCCCCCCACCCCTTTTTCCCCCCACTCCCCCCCTCTGCCCCTTGCCAGGCTCATTCGAGACATCGCTTTTGTCGTCTTATGCCCGCCGCTACTGCTCTCCTCCGACCAAGTACGCTCCCTTGGCCTTGCATCCTCCACACCTGCTGCTCCCCCTTCCCGCTGCTGCCGCATTGCCAGCACCAAGCCGCCATTTGCTGCTGCCGCCTTGCCAGCACCAAGCCGCCATTTGCTGCGCCTGTTACAGGTGGTGGTCCCACACGTGTTAGCCCACAACTCTTCCTCTCTTCTCCCCCCTCTCCCCCTTCTCCCCCCCCTCCTCCCCCCCCTCCTCCCTCTCCCCCCTCTCTTCCCTCTCCCCCCCTCTCCCCCCTTCTTCCCCCTCTCCCCCCTCTCTTCCTCTCATCCTGCTGTTCTCTCTCATCCTTTTCCCCTCCTCTTGCCCCCACTCCCTCCCCCCTCTGGTTTCGCTAATTACCAGTGGGGGACCACACGTCTTCGCCAACAGCTCTTCTTCTCTCTCCCCCTGTTCCCCCCGTCCCCTGCCCCCACCCCTTACCATTCCCCCCTGTTTCCGCCAGTTACCGGTGGTGGACCCACACGTCTTCGCCAGCAATTCTTCCCTCCTAATGCCCACCACCCTCCCCAACTCCACCTCGTCCGATCACCATCCTCAGTACACTAATTCACCAAACCCTTGCGACTATAACGACCTCTCGGGTGCCAATTTGTGTGACAGTGACGAGATGGACGGTCAAGATGCGTTAGTGGCGTGGCTGGAGTCACTGGATGGAGGACACGTGGCAGCATGGTTCAGGGAGAAGAAGCAGAGCGCCCGATTGGGCGATCACTATGCCCTCTGCATCCTCTTTGTTCTCACGTTTGGCCCGAACCTGAAGCCTCGGGATCTCCGAACGTCCGTCCAGGTCCACGTTTCAGAGGCTCGGGGAAAGCCTACCCGCCTCATCTTCCCCGAACCAAGCACAGCTACTGACAGCAGCCTGTCCGAACCTCTGTCCGAACCTGCTGAACCCTCCGCAGTCAACATGACATACTCCAAATTATTAGAACCGGGTCCGGACCAGGCGAACTTACCGAGCCTAGAGGGCCTTGGTGTACCGAACCTGGAGCTGGCTCCGGCTCGGCCGGAACTGGAGTTTCCGGAGCTGCGGCAGATGGGCAGGCGAGCCCGAAAGCGATTCCTGCGTGAATCGAGGGACAGAAAAGGACGAATCCAGACAGTGGGGGAGTTTGATGTGCTCTTCACACTGCCACACCGCTTTCCCCCTCCTCCTCACTCAACCTCTCTTCGTCCTCCTCTCCTCCCGTCTCTTCGTTCTGAATCGCCTGATTTATCGTTCAAGGGAGTGGGAGAGCTTGATGCGACTGCTTCTGCTGACGATTGCTGTGGGGATTCAGCCGCTGTTGCGGCTGTTGATACTGGTTGTGCCAATGCTGCTGCTGCTGTTACTGCTAGTACTGCTATTCAATCTCCTGCTGCTGATGCTGACATGGCCTCAGGTGCTGCAGCTGATGCTGATGCAGCTGCCGCCAGTGCTGGTGGTGATGAAGCTGTGGCAGCACCCGCCCCTGTGCTCCACCACTGGGAACTTTCAGTGAAGTTTCTCCTCTTTGTGGGCTCGTGGGACGATGCTCTGGCCATCTTCTCCCGTCGATTCCCTCCCTCTCAGAGCGGCTGTGGCAGCAGTAGTAGCAGCAGCAGTAACTGCAGCAGCACCAGCAGCTGTAACAGCAGCAGCACCAGCAGCTGTAACAGCAGCAGCAGCAGCAGCTGTAGCAGCAGCAGTATCAGCAGTCCGGAGTCTCTTCGCGAGTCCGGAGTCCCACTTGAGGAGGTCCCATCTGAGGGAGTCCCACCTGAGGAATCACCTGACCGTGAGTGGCTGCTGGGGCAGTACCTGGGTCCCCACGTGGGTGAGTCCCTTCGCGATCGCAAGGCCCGGCTCAGCCGCCAGCTGCAGCTGGGGCAGCAGGGGCATGGGGCCCAGCTTATAACGAGGATGTATGGTAGTACAGTGGAGGGAGGCGGGTCGACAGATACAGACCCGCCACCCTCATCTGATAGAAGGTGGCGTGGACAGGAGAGTGAGAGAATCCTGAGGAATGGTGAGATGGCTGAGAAGACCGAAGCAGGGATTGAGGCTCGTGGGGCGGAAGAGAGTGGAGAGGAATCGAGCCCTGTGGGGAGAATATCCTCGTTACAAGCAGCTGCACTGTTACAGGGGTACCTGTTCTATGAGTATCCCCTGTGGGTGGAAATGAGAGCGATGGAGGAGGGCTGTGGAGGGAGGAATGGCAAGGGCGAGACTGCACTGGCCACACCAGAGACTGAAGAGACTGCATTGGATTCATTGACCAGCGATGGGACCTGGCTAGAGAGTAGCACAGTGACATGCACAGCAGCAGACACGGCAGCGGAGGGAGCAGCAGAGGCAGCAGCAGCAGGCACAGCAGCAGCGCCATGCACTGGTGTGTTTCCATGGCACTGGCATGGGTGGTGGACGCATGATGCAGCAGCGGTGGTACACCACCCGAGGCATGCCCATTCCTGCTGGTACATCCTTCCCAAGGCTGAATGGCTCTCACCTGTCATCGTCCCAGATACAACCTCCCCCGCGCGGCCACAGCATCCAGTTACCACCTCCCCTGGTCCTCGCCTGGATGATATCTCCCCTGGTGCTGTCTCTGACCCAGGTGCCACCTGTCAGGATGCCGAATTTGGTGCCAGCTTTGCAGCGCGGCCCGATGGGATTGCGACGCCATTGATGGGAGATGTTTTGCTTGAAACTATTCACAGGTGTTCTGAGGATGCTCGGTCGAGGAAGCTTCCCCGGAAGCTCCGATTCCTTGTTGCTGAACTCCGGTGGGACCCGGAATACTTGACCTCGAATAATATGCGTGTAGTTGATAGTTCTATTAATAATGCATGTGAGGGGTTTGGGAATGGTGAGGAAAGCGGAGCTTGGGTTGAAGTTAGCAGAGGATTTATTGTGGAGGAGGGTTGGCCTGAGTCGAAGCCATCCTCCACATGGGTTTGTTTGGAGAGGAGGACATGGCACTCCCTTTTGGTGATGTGTGCGTAACATGTGTGTTTCATTATGAAAGGGCCCTTTACGTTTTTTGGATTCGAAGCTCCGCTTTAGCTCAGTACAACGAAATCTGAAGCTGACACAAGCGCGTATCCAGCTGTGGCCGCGCAAACGCCACAGCAAGGGGGAGCATTCAGCTGTGCGACCCTTGTGTTGCCCAATCAGGAAAATGATTCTCCTTGGTTTGGTCAAGCCATGTGGCCTACACGCCGAACCAACTCCTGATTCCCTTACCTGACCATAACAAAGCTGTGGTCTCGCCACGGGGTTCCCGAACCAGCGGTTTTGCCATGTCGGCGCCGCCTTCTTCATACACGCGGTCCCGAATGCTGCTCTGCCATAGCATGATTGCGCGTGGCACGCGAAAGTGCTTCTGTGTGTGGTGTCGCGAACCTTCTTGTGCCGCGTAATGGTTGGCTGTCCGTCATTTGCGAACACTTCTCGTCAATTTGCAGCTATATCGCAACACTTCGTCACCACATTCAATCTCGAGTTGCCAGGTCTCAACTCAACTCGTCCAGCCCTGGGCGCCGCTGAAGCTTGGGGGAGGGGAATGTTCACCCCCAGCTGTGCCCTGTACCGAGTCGCTGCTGAATGTTTCCCTTAGCCCCTACAAGCCAACTCCCACCAATCAGCGATTCACGCGGCTCCGCATAGCCCCCATTTCGACACGCCTCTGTTGCAAACAACCTGGTGCGCCAAAGGACCACACCAGTCATTCACACCCCCCCAACCCAAACCCTCCCTCCCCCCCCCCCCCGCTCCTCCCCCACCTCGTCCCGAATCACCCTGCCTTCCACCTTTTCCCGCGCCCCCTCATCCGCCCCTTACCTGACCCCCAAATCCGATTTGTCCATCGCCCCCAATTTCTCCTGGTGCCCCTTCGTCTCTACCGCCGCCCCTGTGTCTGTGAGTCGATGTGCGTTCCGCTTGCACGCCCTCGGTTTGCACTCCTGACTTCTCAATCTCAGAGATTCAAAGAAGCTCTTGAATCCCATTCTGCTCAACAAACTCCAACCCAAACGCGGGTGTGGTTTCTCAGTTGGAGTTTGCAGGAGAGCCATTCTTGCTGCCCCTCCTCCCTGGACGCGCGCAGCCGCTCCCGGCACCTCTTCTTCCATTCGTTCCGCCGCCGCCAACCTACTCGCTCTCCACATGGCCGCCTCGTCAGCCAGCGCCGTGCGCGCGGGCCGCGCAAATCTCCGCGCAACGAGGGCCGCACTTCCGCTGCTGCTCTCGCTGCTGCTCGTCCACTCGCACACCGCGCTCGCCGTAAAAAACGCTCCGCCTCCGCCTCCGCCGGATGCGCTCTCGTTCTTCTTCCCGTTCCTCACCATGGGCTCCATCAACCGCGGAAACCTCCGCTTCGCCAGCCCGCCTCCGCCTCCGTCTCCGAGTCCGCCTCCGCCGCCATCTCCGTCTCCGCCTCCGCCTTCCCCGCCTCCGCCTTCCCCGCCTCCGCCGCCCGCGCAGCATAGCGCCGCGAAGTGCGGCCCGTCATCGCTCGCCGCCAGCGGGTTTACCTCGTCGAAGGTCCTCGCGCCAGGGTATGTTCCGAGTCGCGTTAACTCGCTGTTTTCGGCGCCTCAAAACTCGCGCCAGCGTATGTTTGGAGACGCATTTCATCGCGCCTCGCATGTCCCGACACAATCTGAAACGCGCAAATGATGGTTTTTTAACGAAGGTGATTTAATGAGTGGACTAAAAAATCAACTCTACTTACGTGACAGTGATGATATGCAGGAAAGACTTCGGTGTTTCTATAAACACCCTCGCTCCGTTGCTTCATTCGTCGCTGCCTCTATTTCATGACATATCATGCGCCTCGCTGGGGGAAACACCACATGATATGGCATGACGACCCACTTGTTATTCCTCGCAAAGATCTAAACACCCACCTCCTCCCTCCGCCCCTTTCCCTTCCCCCCGCCTGCCCTCCCGCCCTTGTCCGTCGCGCAGACTCACATACCATTGGCGCGCTTCATCCTCCGCGGAGTCTCACGTGGCATTGGCGCGCTCTGCTGACTCTGAGTCGACTCGAAAGTCATTCTTTCTGCCCCTCGCCCCCCCTCCTTGTTCTTTGCGCAGACTCACGTACCATTGGCGCGCTTCGTCAGGCTCGGTGGTTCAAATGGCGCTCGAGGCCGACCCGACCCGGGCCAAGGGCTGGTTCGGCGTCGGCTGGACCGCCGTCGAAAACGGCGTCAAAACCGACGCGGTTTTCGCGAACATCGCGAACGGCGAAGTGAAGCCTTTCACGACGATGAGCGTCACCGCGCCGCAGATGCAGGGCGGCGAGACGCGCATGACCATCATGACCCAAACGAACACGCTCAGCATCGGGAGCGCCGGGTCCGTCGGCTTCGGCGACAGCACCATCGCATTGTGAGTACAGGGAGTGCCCACACGAGTACCCATTCTCTAGGTGACTCAAAAACAGGCGCCGCAGATGCAGGGCGCCGCGACGCGGATGACGCAGACGAGCACGCAACATTGGGAGTGCCGGATCCGTCGGCTTCGGCGACAGCACCATCGCATTGTGAGTTCAGAGCGGCCCCACGCGGAAGCACCATTGCATTGTGTGTACACCTCGCGTCGCGAGCGATCGGCGAAATGTCGCGTTCGTTGTCGTCATTTCGCCATTCCGCCAATGTCCCCAATATCGTCATTTTCAGAAACTGCACCTTCTATGGCTGCTCCCTGTTCTTTTCCCGTGCTCTGGTTATTTCGCCCTCTGTGGTCGTACTTGGTCATTCCGACTGACGGCCGACCGTCTGACTGACGGCTACCGTCTGAACTGACGGCCGACATTCTGGCTGAAGGCCGACCGTCCAAATAAACAAGTGTCTGGCATCGAACGTTGCGCCTTGTTGCTTCTGTGATTCTCTCTGTTCGTTTTTGCTGTCTCAGGTTTAGCCGAACCGAGGGGACAGGCTCGGTGACATTCCAGTCGTCCGGACCTATGAACCTGGTTTGGTTTTACCCGAGCAGGGACGGGCAGCCAATGGGTAGCAACCCCGTGCCAGCGTAAGCAGAAGGGGGGAGGGGGGAGCGTGGGGGATGGGGGATAGGGACTGGAGGGGGGAAGAGGGACAAATTGGTTGGGTGGAAGGTGAAAGAGGGAGAGGAAGAAGGAAATAGGGAAGGGGAAATGGAAGGGAATACATGTGAGGGAACAAGGCCCGCTCACACAGACTGCTCTCAACTCGTCTACTCTCAACCCCTAAGTTCCCCTATATCCTTCCATTCCCCTCCGCGTTTACTCTTTCCATTGCCCTCTTTGTTCCCCCTCCCCCTTCCAGTGGGTCCGCGCAGGTAGACTACTCCTGCAACGGCCTCATGGCGGACGACAGCACCGTCATGGCGCCCACGCCCTCACTGACTCTCCTTCCCCCCTCTGTTTGTGCCTGCTCTCTTCCCTTCCTTCTCCAGTGGGTCCGCGCAGGTGGATTATTCCTGCAACGGCCTGATGGGGGACGACAGCACCGTCATGGCGCCCGCGCCCGCGCCCGCCCCCTCCACCAACTCCCCCTCCCCTCCGCCTCCCCCTGCCTCCACCACGCCCTCCCCCCCGCCGCCCTCCACCGTCACTCCGCCGTCTAAGGGCGTGCTGTGCCCCGCTTCCACGTTCTCGGGATACGAGTACCAGCTAGAGCTGGGCAGTGGCAAGTACGTGGGGGGGTGTGTGGGTTTGTGAGAGAGTGTGTAAGTGGGAGTGTGTGTGAGGCCTGTAGTTCCATCCTCCTTCCCTCATGCCCCCCCTCACCACCCCTCTCCACCCCTCTCCACCCCTCTCCACCCCTCTCCACCCCTCACCACCCCTCTCCACCCCTCTCCACCCCTCTCCTTCCCCTCCACCCCTCTCCAACCCCTCTCCACCACTCTCCGCCACTCTCCACCCCTCTCCATCCCTCTTCACCCTCTCCACCCCTCTCCACCCCTCTCCACCCCTCTCGGCCCCTCTCTGCCTCTCTCCGCCCCTCTGCCCCTCTCTGCCCCTCTCTGCCCCTCTCCGCCCCTCTCCACCCCTCCACCCCCTCTCCACCCCTCTCCACCCCTTCTCCACCCCTCTCCACCCCTCTCCACCCCTCTCCACCCCTCTCCGCCCCTCTCCACCCTCCCAGCTACCTGCTGCACTGGAAATTCGCCTCCAACACGGTCATCAACTTCCTCATTGAAGCCCGCTCCAACACCATCATTAAAGACGCATGGATGGCCGTCGGATGGTCGTCCAAAAAGGGCAAGATGAAGGGTTCAGATGCAGTCATCGGGAACCTCCCGGGCGTGGGCGCGTTTTACATGAACGGCTATCGGCTAAAGAACATCCAGCAAACCACTTCATTCTCTCTCGGGACCACGTCGGTTTCGACCACGAGTGAGGGCGGCACGTCGATCGCGTTCAGTCGCACGGTGGGCACGGGGAACGTGCCTCTGAAGCTCAACACCACGAGCTACCTCATCTGGGCGTTTTCCCAGACGGTGTCCAAGACGCTGTATTTCCACGGCATGAACCAGTGCGTGTGCTGTGGGTGGTGGGGGTGGTGGGGGTGGTGGGAGAGAAGGGAGGGACTATTGAGTGGAATTCAGAGTGTGCATGGGGATGACGGCAGAGCTGGGAGTGACAGGAGAGGTGGGACGGATGGTATCACCTGTATGCCTGCAAGAATTTCGAGGCTACTCTGTCCCCTCCGTTATACATGCCACCTCCCCCTCTTCTGTAATCCATTCCTGACCCTCTCCCATTCCTGACCCTCTCCCATCCCTGACCCTCTCCCATCCCTGACCCTCTCCCATCCCTGACCCTCTCCCATCCCTGACCCTCTCCCATCCCTGACCCTCTCCCATCCCTGACCCTCTCCCATCCCTGACCCTCCCCATTTCTGAACCGCTCCTATTCCTGACCCTTGCCCTACCTCGTCTTCCCCACTCCTACAGAGGCGGCTATGCGGTGGACTTTGCATGCTACCAGGTGCCTCAGCCCCTGTGAGGAGGTTGGCCCGACTACCATGATAACCACTCCAGTGCTAATCCCCATTTCTAAGCCCCCTCCTACGTTCCCCCCTACCCCCCCACCACAGGGGCGGCTATGCGGTGGACTTTGCATGCTACCAGGTGCCTCAGCCCCTGTGGGGAGGCGGCCCCGACTACAGCGATGACTCCGATGCTGACAAGGATTACTCGGGCGGCCCCTGGCAGGGCGCCAGCCTTCCCACTGACGCTGCTGCTGCTGGCGATGCTGCTGGACTCACTGCAACGCTTGTTGATCAGGGGCAATCGAGCAGTGCTGCTGGCACTGCTGGTACTGCTGCTGGTGATGCAGGTGCTGCAAACCGGAAGTCGGGAGTGCGTTTCTATGATGGAGCAGCGGGGCGGTCGAATGGAGAGTGGTGGCAGGAGAGGAGTCCTTGAGCGGTTGGTGCGTGTGGAAAGGTTTGGGTTGGGTAGGGACTCGGGGGATGCAGACTGGGTCAATGGTGGATAGATGAACGAGTCTAGCTCTTTGTAAGGCATTTCTCATGCTTTGCTACATATCCAGGTGGTGTAAACATATATATTAGGCGTTATTATCGAGCTATTTGTTTGGCTTCAGAACGTGCTTCAATGTTACTACCATACCTTACCCTGATTTAGCATTCCCTTCAAAACATGCTGAAACTAACCAGTCATTATTTTGTATGCCGATAAACTCCGCATTTTTTCCTGGCTCTACAGTAATTAGTGGATGAAAACTGGCATCGCTACAGGCCAGCCAGGTACGGATCGAGCTCAGAACGAGCGAGACTGGGTGTAATGTGATGTGATGTGTGTGGGATCTCTGTGGGCGCTGTGTGGAACCGGTGCGTATTGTGAGTTTCGTGTGTCCGACATGTGAACAAGGCGTGTCGCCAGGGTTGTTTGTCGCAGAAGTAGGCGAGACGCCTCGCAGGGCGGCGGTGACTCCCCCTCCTTTCCGCCGCCAAACCTCTGGAAGCCAATCAGAGGCGGTTCATCGCCCCTCCCCTCACCTTCGTCCCAGCTTGGGATGTTACCGGGCCCGGGCAGGGTCAAGATTCACAAGAGCGAGGTACAGTAAGAGACAGCCACGGGAGAACCCATCCCCGAGCTTGGGATCTTCCTGGCTTAGATTATTCATCCCGAGCCTTGAAAGCCAAACCTACGCTTTCCAAAGCGTAAATGGGCGCCGACCACGTCTTGCTGCATTGCCCCGCCGCCCCATACCTGCCCACACATCTCCCCCAACCAGCAAGTGCGAAACTCGGCTCGGCTCAATTTGCGCCTCCTTCCCAGCCCAGTTCCCGAATCGCGCTGCTTTGAATCCGAACCTACGGAATTCTGGTTCTGCTGTTGCAAATTCCTCAACCTCCTTGCTCTCCCTCAATAAAAGCAGCGAGCAACCTCTGAACTCCCCGACAAACTCCTTGACTGCCTTGTCAAGCATCCGGCGTGAGTGGTCCCCCCTACCTATGGTGGTCCCTAGCTTGTCCATTGCTTCGTTGCTCCCTTCGCCGAGTTTCTTCCCGCCAGTTTCTCCTCCTCGCCGTGCACGCACTCAGCGAACTAATCTACGACGGCGAAAAATAACGTCCATACTGAGCTGATATTGCCAGCGAGTCGCTGGCGGCGTGTCGCAGAATTGTATCGTCGTCACTCAGCTGATATCGCAAGCCCACCGGAAAAACATTTCATTATCGCCATCTCCACTCACCCTCCACCATACCGCAGCATCCCATCTTCAAGCCCCATTTTCGCCCTTCCACGCAGCTAAACCATTTCGACGCCTCTCGTTCAAAAGCACATTGGCTAAACCATTTCCGCGCCATGGCTTATCAGCTCCTCGCGCTTCAGCTCACGCTGCTCGTTGTAGTTGTTGTAGAGGACTCTACTCTACTTTGCAGGAACTGGGATTTGTTCTAAACGATAGAGCTCTGTCTTAGCTTTCCAACGAGCCGTCAAACACGTCGATCGCCTAAGTATTCTCCGAGATATAGGCGTTCACGTGCTAGGTGGTGCTCTTGAATGCAAGTAAAGAAGCTCTCTGGAATTTGTGTTCGAATGTACCTTGTACAAAGAACTCTGAGTTTCACTATGATGGCATGCAATACAAAGAAAACAGATTTATAGCATGCAAACAAGATCGAATCGCACAAGTAACCTCGAACCGCTACACTCGCGAATGTTCGAGTAACATCGAAAGGGTGAAATTCGACTCTCGAATTTCACCGATCCGAATTCTCCTTGGGTCTCGAATGTTCCTGGTGCTGCCATGTGGCACCTGATGTAGAGGCGTGTCTTCTAGTTGGCAGGAACTAGGAATTGTTCTAAGCAGTAGAGCACACTCTTGGCTTTCCAAGGAGCCGTAGAACACGTAATTCGCCCAAGTATCGGCTGAGATACGGCTTTCAACGTGCTAGGTAGTGCTCTAAGATTGAAGGATAGAAAGTCTCTGGATTTTGTGTCGAGTTGAACTGTGTATAGAAAACTCTGATTTTCAGTATATCATGCATACAAAGCAATCACAATATATAGCTACTCAAAACATCGAGTCGCGCATGTAACATACGAGATGCATCGAGAACATTCGCGTAACAATTCGAAGGGGTGAAATTCGGCACCCGAATTTCACCGAACCGAATTCTTCCTTAGTCTCGATCCTTCTTGTGTTGCCATGTGGCACCAATTGAGTGGGTCTTCCGAAGTCAACCCACACACTTCGTGAAACCTGCAGCTCTCTCAAGCGGTGAGCACCGAAACACATTCGGTGGGTTGGGGGCATATCAATTGCCCCACCACCGTTTGCTTCTAACTCACGCGACCTCCAACACTCCCCCTTGCACCCAACCCACTAGGTGTGCAATCCAACATGCTCGTAGCATGCACGGGACGGATCTTTAGGGGGTAGTTCCATGAGAGGATCCATGTGTTCATCATCACCCATGGTTGCGAAGCAAAATGCCGCCCCCTCCTTATCCAACTTCCCAACGGCTACCGTAGCATAGTCGGCGTACTTGGAGGGAGGACGAACCTCACGACGCTCGCGGGTCAAGGCCAATGGTAGGGAGGAAGGTGTGGAGGTAGTTGCCGCCTCGGTAGGTGACACCTCCACGACATCATCAACGCTGTCCTCGTTGTTCTCTCCCCCTCCATCGGCTTCCTTCTCCACTTGAGGTGGAGTCTCACTCTCTTCAACCTCCTCTCGTGGCGGAAGGATGAAAGTGAGTTGTTGAGTGGGTTTCTCCTTCGACGGGAACTTGTCTTCATCGAAGACCACGTCCCGAGACGTGACGACACGCTTTTCACCCAAGTCCCACACTCGCCATGCACGCTCGTTTGGCGCAACTCCCAAGAAGATCGCCGCACGAGCTTTCGGTTGCAACTTGTGGCGAAGAGGATCCGGTATATGGTAGTAGCAAAGGCACCCAAAGGTGCGTAGGCGGGATAGGTTCGGCTTCGTTCCGGTCCATGCTTCGAACGGATTCATTCCCGGTAGCACCTTTGTCGGCACACGATTACGAATCCATGCCGCTAGCGCACTCGCCTCTCCCCACCACTCGTTCCCAAGCTTGGAGTGTTGAAGTAGTGAACAAACGGCTTCCACCAACGTGCGATTAAGCCGCTCCGCCGCTCCATTTTGTTGGGGTATGTAGGGTGTCGTGACGTCGTGCTTAATGCCCTTGCACTTCATCCATTTCTCAAGCTCCGCGTTCACGAATTCGCCCCCACCGTCGGTGCGAATACACTTGATCCGCTTCTTGTCGTCGTCGCAAACATCGAGCGCCCACTCTTGAATCGCCTTGGCCGCATCTCCCTTAGCCTTCAAGAGTCGGGTCCAACACATCCGCGTCGCGTCGTCGAGCATCACCAAGAGGAACCGCGCTCCTCCCTTTGATGCATGTCGCATCGGTCCACACACGTCCATGTGAACAAATGCAAGCGGGTCCTTAGCGAGGGGTGACGTTCGGCTACCGAATGGCTTGCGAGCCATTTTTCCTTCGACACACGCCGCGCACACGCCCTTCTCGTCGTCGCCGGCGATCACGTCGACTCCCTTCGCAAGTCCTTTGTTGGCCAACTCCTTGACCGAGTCGTAGTTGGCGTGCGCAAGCCGATTATGCCACGCCTTGAGAGTCGCCTTGGAGCCTTGCGCCACGTTGGATGAAGCCGCTCTCGGGTACGTCTTGAGTTGGTAGATATCTCCGTTGAGAACACCTTGCGCGAATTGCTCCCCCTTCCAAAAGAGGTTCATTTTCGCACCGTCGATCGTGGCGATCACTCCCTTCTTCGCAAGTTGCGGGACGGATAGAAGGATCACCTTCACCCCCGGGACGTGAAACACGTTCGTCACGTCCACCGGACCGCTATCGACGATGAGGCGCGTACTCCCAACTCCGACCACCGGTAGCGATTCGTTGTTTCCGAACACGATGCTCGTGACGTCTCCCGGAGCGCCAATGTTGTTGAGGAGCGACGCCGAGTGCGTCATGTGTTGCGTTGCGCCGGTATCGAGGAACCACGCGTCGCTTGGAGTTTTGTTCCCGTTGCCGGCCACTAACACGAGCGACTCCTTTGAATCATCGGCCTCGCCGGATGCCGTGTGGGCGTTGCCCTCTTGGTCCCGCGCCATCGATGGAGTCCAATCGCTCGGCCGCTTTCGACATTCACGCCAAAAGTGTCCCGGTTTGCGGCAATAGTGACACTTGCCGCGATGCTCGCTCCCACCGGACGATTCCTTCGTTGCGTCCTTGCTCCACTTGGACTTCTTTCCGGAACTCCCTCCGGAGTACATGGCGGCACCCTCGCTCTCATTAGCGAATTGTCGGCGACGCGATTCTTCATGGAGAAGCCGACCAACCACCATTTCCTTCGTCCAAGTGTCTTGCACGCTATCGAGTGTCGTAATCACCGTCGACCACTCTTCCGGAAGGCCGCAAAGCAAGGTGAGAATCCAATCCTCCTCCGTGACCGTTCCACCGAGGTCCATGAACGTTTCCCCGAGTTCCTCCACACGAGTCGCAAACTCGTGCATCGATTCGCCCGCGCGCATCTTCACCGTGTAGAACGCATTCCGGGCTAGGATCTTGCCGTGGAGAGTCTTGTTCATGTGGATGGTCTCGAGCCGCTTCCACGCTTCATGCGCCGACGCTTCGAGCTTGATGCACATGCGCACCGAGCTCACGAGATTGATGCCGATGCGCGAAATCAATGTAGCGAACGCCTTTTGGTCCTTCTTCTTCCATGCCGCGATGTCGCTCTCGTCGTCCGGCTTCTTCTCCGTTCCATCGAAGAATCCCCAAAGTCCCCGCTCCATCACGAGCACTTGGAACTTAAACTTCCACGCGGAGTAATTTTGTCCCGTGAAAATCGGTACCGCCGACGTGTCGAACATCGTCGCGGTTGCCCAGGGTTCGCCGGTATTTACAACGACACCATCCAAGGAAGTGCGGGAGGCCTCGCTTGACGTCATCATGCTTGCTCCTTGTCGCGCGCGTAGACTCCTCCGACCAGCTCTGATACCACTGTTGTAGAGGCGTGTCCTCTAGTTGGCAGGAACTAGGAATTGTCCTAAGTAGTAGAGCACACTCTTGGCTTTCCAAGGAGCCGTAGAACACGTAATTCGCCCAAGTATCGGCTGAGATACGGCTTTCAACGTGCTAGGTAGTGCTCTAAGATTGAAGGATAGAAAGTTTCTGGATTTTGTGTCGAGTTGAACTGTGTATAGAAAACTCTGATTTTCAGTATATCATGCATACAAAGCAATCACAATATATAGCTACTCAAAACATCGAGTCGTGCATGTAACATACGAGATGCATCGAGAACATTCGCATAACAATTCGAAGGGGTGAAATTCGGCACCCGAATTTCACCGAACCGAATTCTTCCTTAGTCTCGATCCTTCTTGTGTTGCCATGTGGCACCAATTGAGTGGGTTTTCCGAAGTCAACCCACACACTTCGTGAAACCTGCAGCTCTCTCAAGCGGTGAGCACCGAAACACATTCGGTGGGTTGGGGGCATATCAATTGCCCCACCACCGTTTGCTTCTAACTCACGCGACCTCCAACAGCACCGAATCGAATGGGTCTTCCGAAGTCAATCCTCAACCCCACGCAAACCTGCAACTCACTCGAAGGTGAGCACAACGCAAACCTGCAACTCACTCGAAGGTGAGCACAAGTCACACATTCGGTGGGTTGGGGGCATACAAACGCCCCACCACCACCTTGCTTCCGACACACGTAATCTCCAACAGTAGTCACAAATTACGCCTCCTCCGCCGCCGCCGTCGCCGCGCCCGCCCCTCCCCCGCCCGCCATTTCGTCCTTCTTCCCCTTCTCCATCTCCGTGGGGTCGATTGAAGGCGGAAAGCTCTTTTTCGGCGGCACGGAAACTCTCAAGCCGGCGGCGGCGCCGGCACCCCTGGCGCCGGGGAGGTCAGGAGTGGCGGCGACGTGCAGCGCTTCGAGCCTCAGTGGCTACACGTCGTTGAAAACACTGAAAGCGGGGTAAGTCTAGCGCCACACGCGAATACTCCGTGCCACCAAACCAACCCCTCCCGAATGCAAATTTTGCGTCTCGGAGACGAATACGCCGACGCCTCAGATATCTTCTCACCATACGCTGAAAACATTGTCGAAAATACTGAAAGGGGGGTACGCCGCATCGCGTCATCGGCCTTAGTATGGATCGCGTCGTCACCCAACACTACTGGACGCGTTGCACTTTGAACCCTTGTTGGGTGGTAAAAAAAACAAAAAAAAATCGGCGCGAGAAATTTCCGCCGTGAACCTTTTTCGAATTGTTCACTTTGTTAGCAGAAACTTGATAAACATAGTACGCTTCGCAGTTTCGAGGTTTCTTTATTTCTGTAAAACTCGTCTCGTATCGAACTCCTCCCCCGTTCCCTTTCCGTATTTCTGTTCCGCGTCCGCCTTTCCGCCCTCCCATTCCGCCTATCCCCTTCCGCGCCTCCCTCTTCCGCCTCTCCCAATCCGCCAGCCTGGTCCTGCACTGGAAAGCCACCACTGGGACAACCGTCGACATTACTCTACGAGCCACGTCAGCAGGCGCCTCGGGCGGGTGGTTCGCGGTGGGGTGGTCGGCGAACGCCAAGATGAACCCCTCGGATTGCGTCATCGCGCACGCCGCGGGCGCGGACATCGGCGCGTACACTATAACGAGTTACGACAGCTCCACCATTGTCTCGACGACCGCATTCTCGCTCGGCTCGCCCACTTATTCCGCCAGTGCTGCCACGTACGTTCTCGTTTTGCCTTTCTCAAAATGAGTCGCTTTTGAGAAATTTGGAAAGTATCGGGTTATGACAGCTAGCGCCAGCATTGCTTCTACGACCGCCTTCTCGCTCGGCTCGCCCACTTATTCCGCCGGTGTTACGTTGTCACGTACGTTCGCCCTTTCCCTTTTTTTCTGACGTCTCTACCTTTCTCGGACGGCCGCCTTCTCGGTGGGCTCGCCCACGTTATCCGCCGGCCTTGATTCTCCCGCACGGCAGGCACAGGCAGCAAGGTCACGCTCGTGAACGGCCCATTAAAGACCATCTGGGCCTACTCGGACGGCCCCTCCACCACTCCCCTCCCACCACCCTCCCCCACTCCCCCCTTCCACAGTTTCTCCCGCACGGTGGGCACAGGCAGCAAGGTCACGCTCGTGAACGTCTCCCCCATCCTTCCCCCTCCCCCAATTTCTCCCCTCGCCGCTCCTCCCCTCCTTCTTCTTCCCCCCAAACAGCTTCTCCCGCGCAGTGAACACTACTCTCTCTCAACAAGCAGCAAGGTCACGTTCGTCAACACTACTCTCTCTCCCCTCCCCCACCCGATTCCCCATCCTCTCCCCCCTCCCCCCTATCGTCCCAACTCTCCCTGCAGTTTCTCCCGCACGGTGGGCACGGGTAGCAAGGTCACGTTTGTCAACGGACCCATGAAGACCATATGGACCCTCCACCATTGCCCTCCCGCCTCCCCCGCTCCAACCCACCCCCTCTCCACACACCCTTCCCCCGCACAGCTTCTCCCGCACAGTGGGCACGGGCAGCAAGGTGACGTTTGTGAACGGACCCATGAAGACCATCTGGGCCTACTCCGACGGCCCCTCCACCTCACTCGACGGCCACGGGGGCAACCGCGGCAGCACCACCATCGATTTCTCCTGCGACGGCACCCCCGTTGCCACGCCCTCTCCGCCCCCCGCCTCCGCCAACCCCTCCCCCCCGCCTCCCCCCGCTGCCTCCGCGTCCCCGCCTCCCCCTGCCGCCTCCGCCTCCCCTCCCCCTCCCACCGCCACTCCGTCACCACCGCCGGCGCCCCCTGCTGCGGGTGTGGCGTGCCCGGCGTCGTCTCTGGAAGGGTTCGAATACCAAGTGGAGCTTGGGGGACCGCTGTGAGTGACGCACGGGAAAGGAGGGGGGGTTGTGTGTGGCAGGCAGGGTGAAAGGGTGGGCTGTGACGGGTGCAGGGAAGTGGTGAGGCCGGCTGCGGGCGTGGCGTGCCCGGCGTCGGGTCTGGAAGGGTTTGAATACCAAGTGGAGCTTGGGGGGCCACTGTGAGTCAGGCACGGGGAAAGAGGGGGGTGTTGTGTGTGTGACAGGTTTAAGGGTGGGCTGTGAGGGGAGGGGCGCAAAGAAGCGGTGAGGCCGGCAGCGGGTGTGGCGTGCTCCTCGTTGGCGGGCCGCTGTGAGTGAGAGGAAGGGGAAGGGGGGAGTTGGTAAGGGGTGAGGGAGGCTTGTAGTTCTGCCAGGCACGTTAGAGGGTTGGAGAGGGTGAGAGGTGTCTGCTGAATGAATGGTCGTCTCTTGAAGGGTTTGACTACCAAGTGAAGCTTGGCGGGCCGTTGTGAGCCATCCTTCCCCCATCCTTCCCCCATCATCCTTCCCCCATCCTTCCCCCATCATCCTTCCCCCATCCTTCCCCCATCATCCTTCCCCCATCCTTCCCCCATCATCCTTCCCCCATCCTTCCCCCATCCTTCCCCCCATCCTTCCTCATCCTTCTCCCATCCTTCCCCCGTCCTTCCCCCCACCCTTCCCCCCATCCTTCCCCCCATCCTTCCCCCATCCTTCCCCCCATCCTTCCCCCATCCTTCCCCCATCCTTCCCCCCATCCTTCCCCCCATCCTTCCTCATCCCTCCCCCATGCTCCTTCACATCCTCAACTCTCCCCTCCTCTCAGCATGCTGCTGCACTGGACCTTCAGCACCAGCACCACCATCAAATTCCCCATAGAGGCACGCAGCGCCACTATAACCAACCCCTCTTCTGCATCCTCCTTCCCCCCTTCCCCCATTCAGCATGCTGCTGCACTGGACCTTCAGCACCAGCACCACCATCAAATTCCCCATAGAGGCACGCGAACCACTCTATCTTCAACCCTGGCTTTCCCCTCTCCCCTTCCTCGCCCCCTTTCCCTTCCCTGATTTCCCTGTCTTTCAGCATGCTGCTGCACTGGACCTTCAGCACCAGCACCACCATCAAATTCTCCATAGAGGCACGCGGCGCCACTATAGCCAAGGATGGCTGGATAGCCGTTGGATGGTCGGGCAACAAGGGCAAGATGAAGGGCTCAGATGCGGTCATTGGGAACCTGCCTGGCGTGGCACCCGTGCACATGAGTGGATACAGCAAGAAGCTTATAAAGCAAACGAGTGCGTTCACTATCGGGGATACTGCTGTCGCTACCACCTCTGAAGGAGGCACTACAATCACGTGAGTGTGTGCTGTGTGGGTTCTGAGTGTGTGTCTTGAGTGAATACTGAGTTTGTGAGATGTTGTGTGTGTCAGTGAAAATCCATTCTGCTGCTGTGTGTGTTGCTCTGTTTGGATCCGTCAATGTTGGGATATCATTCCCCTTTTGTCCCTCGCTTGACCCCTTCCCCATCTCCCCACTTAACCCCCTCTCTCTCCCCTCTCTCCCTTCTGCTTGCTCCCTTCTGCCCTCTCTTCTCTTCAGTTTCACTCGAGAGGTGGGCAAGGGAGCGGTGCCAATCAAGCTCAACGCCACCAACTGCCTCATCTATGCTTTCAGCAGTAGCCCTCCCATCCCATCCCTCTATCTCACTCCCTCCCATCCCTCTGTCTCACTCCCTCCCATCCTCTCCCCTCTCTTCAGATTCACTCGGGAGGTGGGCAAGGGAGCGGTGCTAATAAAGCTCAACGCCACCAACTACCTCATCTATGCTTTCAGCACCACGGCCTCCAAAACTCTCGCCTTCCACGGCTGGAACCAGTAAGCCTCCTGTTACCATGTATGTAACCCTGTAACCATTAAGCCCATCAAGCTCAACGCCACCAACTACCTCATATATGCCTTCAGCACAACAGCCTCCAAGACTCTCGCCTTCCATGGCTGGAACCAGTAAGCCTCACGTTACCCTGTAACCTGGTTACCGTGCAACCCTGGTTCCATGACTGGTGAGGCATATTGATACCCTTCAAACACCATCATTCAGCACTACAGCCTTCAAGACTCTCGCCTTCAATGGCTGGAACCAGTAGCCATGCTACCATGACTGGTGAGGCACTTTGTTGTCCTTCAAACACTATCCCCTCCCTCCCCGTCCCTCCCCGTCCCTCTCTCCCTATCAGAGGCGGCCTTGCCGTTGACTTCGCATGCTTCAAGAAGCCCACGGCCCTGTGGGGTGGCGGGCCGGATTACAGCGATGACTCGGACTACTCGTTCAACAGTGCCCGCGCTGCAAGCATGGACGGCACAGCAGGCACTGAAGGCGCCTCATCAGACCCCTTCCCTTCCCTCTCTCCCCTTCCCTCCCCCCTAACCCCCCTCAGAGGCGGCCTTGCTGTTGACTTCTCGTGCTTTAGGAAGCCCACAGCGCTGTGGGGTGGCGGGCCGGATTACAGCGATGACTCAGACTATGATAACTCGTTCAACAGTGCCCGCGCCGCAAGCATGGACGGCACAGCAGGCACTGCAGGCACCTCCCCTGACCCGGCAACGGGTGGGGCTTTAAGCAGCGGTCGGCGGAACTGGTTGCACCAGCAGACGGGCTTGGGGCATCAGCACCGCGAGAGTGCTGCTGCTGGTACGACTGCTGGTGCTGCTGACGGTGCCGATGGTGCTGTTGGCACTGGGACGAGTTTGACAAATGCTGACTGGTGGGCGAAGAAATCAGCCTTTTGGAAAGCTATATTTGGAGGTTGACTATGTGTCATGTATTTTCCTGTTACCGTATCTCATTATAGAACACAGGATGTTCCAGGCTAAAAAACGTCCGTTGGAAATGATGCATATATGCATTCCCATAAGCTCACACACCAGTTCCTCTCGCTCCAATTCAGACGTGCTTACTGTATGTTTGCAACAAGCTCCCAAGTCTGCCCGGTCCGTTAGTCTTTAACAGAGACTGCATTCACAGTTGACTGGGCAAGGTGCTCAACCTCACCTCTTCAATTGTTTGTATGCTTTGCCGCTATATTTCATTGTGTAATGTTTTATAGTCGATATGCAACTAACGTGCCTAGGAAATTATATGGAGTCGGAACGAATGAAGGATAAATTTGGAGCTGTTACTACTGACACAGTTTCCACGAGTCGCTTTCGTTTCACTCCACCCGACTCGTATGGTAGCGTCACTCTCACACTTCTGGCCCCGTTTGTACAGCATCGCCGCCAAATCGATGTATGGGCCGCCACATAGACACGATGATCGGACCGTCATCAACGAAGGTAGCTTCCAAACAACCTCGATGCAGATGTCAACGAGTAAACGTTTCTTCTGCCCTCGAGGCATATCGAGGAAGCCGAAATGAACATAGGACGATTTGACCAGCAACTTCCAACGAGAAAAGTTGTATTCATAGCACCATTGACATTTTGAAATGCCCGGTTTCGGCGCATCGACCAGCAACCTCCGACTGGCCCTTGGCACCCCCATTGGGGACTGCTCCCCAAAAACTCGCTCACCTTCCACCTGACCCACCGATTTTTTTGGAAATAGTTTGTTTCGACAGCAGAAGGCGATACATTATGTTTTGATAGTATGATCGTTATCTCAAGCTCAAATACAGTATATGGCACACTGCTTTGTATTACTGCTCGCGTTGTCTTGTAGTGCCTCGTCCCACCTGACCATAAATTTACACAAAGACAGTAGCCTCCGTCCATGCCAGTTGGCAATGTCCACTGTTCAGTTCGGTTGCCACCACAACCTCATGCCAGCACCCCCATTTCCCACAGGGAAAATATGCGAATGGTAACATACATGGGGCTCTATAACACGTACGGTAACCATAACAATGAATTTTCACGCGTTTGGTAACTCGATTCACGCATTTGGTAACTATACACTGGCAAGCCATCACGCGAATGGTAACTAGAAGAAACCCTCGTCAAACTTGACCCTGATTCTGGTTTTTCCCGCTCGCGCCAGACTGAATTGACGAGTCCTGAAGCACGAAATTCTGACACACTTTCCGAAATTCTGACACACATTCCGAAATTCTGACACACTTTCCGAAATACGGACTATTTCGTAAAAAGTTGCTGTTTAAAAAACCGTAATATAATGCGGATATTCTGGCGCTCGCGGAATTTTGATTTCACTTAATTCTATCGTACAACCGGGGCAAAAGATATATACCCCTTTCGGATGGCAAATGATTTTGAGAGCATCAACCCTAAACTCCTTGCGACAAGGCGTTCAATGTTATTTCTACAATAAAGGCATGCCATTCGGAAGGGTATTATTTTCCCACCTCCAAAATTATCCCACGTTGCATGAATTACACAATTTTAAATAAAATTATTGTCGCTTTTCCGGGAAACTTTCACCATTTTGCAATTATGCAATCATGCTTGCAAAAATATAATTGTACTTGTTAGTACTATATTTCCGAGCTTAAAATAGATATGAAACTACTCTGAAACTATTTGGTCCGTGGTAATTGAACAAACGCAATCCTTCAAAGTCGCGGCGGGAATCGTTCAATATCGGTAAAATGGTCCGTGAAATCTTTCAATTTAACAAATTCCTTTTAGTCAGGATCATTTCGGTGGGAGTTTCATCTAGTTACCATTCGCGTGATCATTCGCCTGTGCTAAGTTACCAATTGCGTGAAACGAGTTACCAAACGCGTGAAAATGTACTAAAATAGTTACTGTACGCGTTAAAGAGCCCCACGTATGTTACCATTGGCATACTTTCCCTTTCCCACACCTCTCCCCGCCTCCACCCTGGCTGGAAACCGCATTTGCCCAAGAGATCCACGATTTGTTTTGCGTTATTTTCTGGGTGAAACGTGATTTGTTTTTCATTTTCAAGGAGTTCCGTACGTTTCTCTCCAAATACCACCTTATCTAAATTACCACGACTTTGTATCAAACTTAATAAATTCCCATGTGGTTTGAAACAACGATGACCTCAACATGTAAATCGTATTCGAGTCCCGAAACCCTATCTCTCGCCCTGAAAAATGATGGGAGTCGTGAAACTGAACAAGAGTTTGGAAACGAACAACCAGAAAGTCAACCTTCGAATGTCGGACTTCCTATGAAATGCTGGTGAAAACAACCCAAAGTAAGTGCACGCGGACCACAGTGTGTGTAGTACAAAATCAGCCGCCAGTGCGGTTTCATGTGCTCGCTGACTCTACCATTTGGCAGCTTTGGTGGTTCACCTTATCGCGTCGAGAGTTGTGGGCTTCTTCATTCTCTGCGGCAGAGTTGTTCATGTGAAGCACCAGTGCTTGCTGACTTCCGTGTTCATCTGGTGCTTCAACATCTACGGCCTGCTTTCGCAATGGCCCGTCAGCTCCTCACGCTTCTCGCGCTGCTCTTTGCAGTCGCACATTACGCCGCAACTTCCGCCGCCGCCGCCGCTCCCGCGCCGCCGCCTCCCTCCACTCCATCGTTCTTTCGCTTCCCTACCTTCGGATCGTTACTAGAAAGTGCTGGGAAAAAAATATTTGGTGGCGCTGCGGGAACCAGATGGAACTCACGGCGTGCGGGAGTCCTGGCGACATGCAGCGCGTCAAGTCGCAGCGGATTCACGTCCTCGATACAGCTTGCACCCGGGTAGGTGTCATCATCGTATCCCTACAGAGGATACACTAATCACACCAGAAGTAAAAATGAGATGTTAGTTCTTAACTCAACTCTGTTGGTTTTGAAGCATGTAACAGAAGTCGTGGTTGTATCATTTACAAAAAAGTGTAAATGTCATAGTGATTATAAAAAGTAAGCATAAAAAAAAAACGTGCCTCATTTTTTTTTTTCAGAGAGTCATTGAGAAATTATTAACACCAACCATAATCACTAAAAGTTGTATTGAACAAAAAAATGAAGATCCCTCGATGCAATGTTTTTTTTGTTTTGTTGTTTTTTTTCTGAATCCCATTCTCTACTCCTACTAGACAAGTTGCATCCATCATTCCTTCCCACTTCCCCCCAATCTTCTCCCTACTTCTCCTCCCCCTCCCCCCGAAACCTGGCAGGTTTATTTTTCACTGAAAAGTCACAACAGGGACGACATTGAACATGGCTCTGGAAGCACAGACACCCGCATCGGCTAGTCGGCAACCGGCACGATGTACCCCGCGGACGCCGTCATCGTTAACACCGCAGACTATGCGCCATTGGCCCCTCCACCCTTCCTTCCCACTTCCGCCCACCCTTCTCCCCTCCTCTCCCCCCCCCCCCCCTCCCCCCCCCCCCCCCCCCCCCCCCACTACAACCTGGCAGGTTTATTCTTCACTGAAAGGTCACAACAGGGACGACAGTGAACATGGCTTTGGAGGCCCAGACAGTTCGGCGTCGGCTGGTCGGCAACCGGCACGATGTAGCCCGCGGATGCCGTCATTGTTCACACCGCAGACTACGGCGCTACTGGCCCATACAAGATGACGCACGACTCGCCGACTTCCATCATCCCCTTTTGCTTCCTTGTTGCCTCTCCTCCTCCCAACAACCCGACAGGTTTATTCTCCATTGGAAAGTCACAACAGGCACGACAGTGAACATGGCTCTGGAGGCCCAGACGCCCGCCGTCTCGGGCGGGTGGTTCGCCGTGGGCTGGTCGGCAACCGGCAAGATGTACCCTGCTGATGCCGTCATTGTCAACACCGAACTCTACGGCGAAATTGGCGGCTATCAGATGATTCACGACTCGGCCACGGCCCTCATCCCCACCACGAGATTCGCGCTGGGTGCAGGCGCCACCTACATCAAGCCCGCTTCCACTTACCCCAGCGGCGCTGCTACCACGTACCCCGGCGGCGCTGCTACCACTTACCCCGGCGGCGCTGCTACCACTTACCCCGGCGGCGCTGCTTCCACGTACCCCGGCGGCGTTGCTACCATGAACACCACCAGCGGCGTCAAGAGCCCCGGCGGCGCTGTCCCGTACGCCGGCAGCGGCGTTGCCACGTACGTATTTGAGTATAATATCGCGCTTACCCTCTGCAACCTTCGTGCTGGGCTCGGCCACCTACACCAGGCCTGCTTCTACGCACCCTGGCGGCGCTGTCCCGTACGCCGGCAGCGGCGTTGCCACGTACGTACTACGTGCATTCGTGCTTATCTGGTAAGCAGAGGGGCCCTCTCTAGCAGAGAGCCCCTCTCTAGCAAAGGGGCCCTCTGTTCTCTGTTCATAGTACCGAGCAGGTTTCCCCCGGACCCCGTATCGCATCGCACTTACCCTCACTCGCACCCTCGTACCCCCTCTCACCACCACCTCCCACCCCACCCCACCCTCTCCCCCCTGCAGTTTCTCCCGCACGGTGGGCACGGGCGACCAGATTAGCTTTGTCAACGGCCCCATGAAGACCATCTGGGCCTACTCCGACGACCCTTCCGGCTCCTTACCCTTTCCTCACTCTCTCTTCTCTCCCCACCTGACCCCCCTCCCCTACCCCCCCCCCCCGCCCACCCCCACCCCCCCAAACTCCCCTGCAGTTTCTCCCGCACGGTGGGCACGGGCGACCAGATCAACTTCGTGAGCTCCTTTCTCACTCACTCCCTCCCCCCACCACTCCCTCCCCCCACCACTCCCTCCCCCCACCACTACCTCCCCCATTTCCCCACAGTTTCTCCCGCACGGTGGGCACGGGCGACCAGATCAACTTCGTGAACGGACCCATGAAGACCATTTGGGCCTACTCCGACGGCGAGTCAACCTCGTTCAACGCCGGCCACGCCACCCAACGAGGCGTCGTCACAATCGATTACACCTGCAACCCCAACGCCGTCAATCCCCCGCCGCCCGCCCCTTCTGCCAAACCTCCGCCTCCCGCCCCTTCCACCGCCAAACCCCCGCCCCCCCCTGCTTCCACCAAACCCTCCCCCCCGCCACCTGTCGCCCGCGCCTCCCCGCCTCCCCCGCCGTCTTCCACGCCCAAGCCGTCTCCTCCTCCTCCTGTGTCACCCCCTGCTGGAGGCATGGCGTGTGTCAAGTCATCACTTGCTGGGTTCTCGTACCAAGTGGCTCTGAATGGACCCCTGTAAGTGATGGTAGTGCTGTGAGTGATGGTAGCTCTGTGAGTGTTGGTAGTGCTGTGGGTGGTGGTAGTGAATAAGGATGTTGGGTTTTGGGACGTCTCAAAAGTGGCCCCTATCTAGAGGCTCGGCTTCTGCGTCGTCAACTCTTGCCAGTATCTCGTACCAAGTGGCTCTGAATGGACCGCTGTGAGTGATGGTAGCGCTTGGGCACAGGGTGGTGCTGGTGATTATTGTCGTTGTGGGGGATTGTGGTCTCGGCTGCCGGCCTGTAGGGTACCATGGTTCCCCAATCCCAGCGGATTGAGAACCACAATTCTGCCTGGGCTCTGATGAACTTCTTCCCCTTCCTTCACCCCTTTCCCCGTTCCAGAGTCCTCCTCCATTGGACCTTTGCCACCAAGAGAGTCATCAAATTCGCCATAGAGGGTCGCAGGGGCGCTCTAGCCAAGGGAGGCTGCTTTTGAGTCGCCTCATAACCCATCCCTCACCCCTTCCTCCACCCTTTCCCCGTTCCAGAGTCCTCCTCCATTGGACCTTTGCCACCAAGAGAGTCATCAAATTCGCCATTGAAGGCAGCAGCAGCAGCAGCAGCACGCTTTGCCTCATACCTGCTCTTTCCCCTTGCCCCTCACCCCATTGCCCACCACTTTCCCCGTTCCAGAGTCCTCCTCCATTGGACCTTTGCCACCAAGAGAGTCATCAAATTCGCCATAGAGGCTCGCAAGGGCGCTCTTGCCAAGGGAGGCTGGATGGCCGTTGGATGGTCAAGCAACAAGGGCAAGATGAAGGGCTCAGATGCGGTCGTTGGGAATCTGCCTGGAGTGGTGGCAGTGCACTTGGGTGGTTACAGCAAGAAGCTTGTAACGAGGACGAAAGCGTTTAATATCGGCTCTCCTGGCGTTGCTGTTACTGCAAAAGGCAGCACGGCAATTACGTAAGTGTGATGGAAGAAGGGAGAGCTACCTTATCATGTCACCATGTGTTACCCTAGGTCCCTTCCCAGGTGTGCTGTTTGTTGTCGCAAGCATTGCCACAGTGACATTCTCTGCTGCAGCAATATTCCTAGCTGATTGTTGTTTTTGTCACCCGCATGTGCTTTCACTGATATGTTGAATGTTAAGCAACAATCGACAGGAAATGTGGCTCCTAGCTGATTTTTGTGATTGTGACCAGCAAAGCATGTGCTTTCACTCCCCCTTCCAGCTCTTCTTATTCCTTGCTCTCTCCTTCTCCGTCCCCCCCCTTCTCCGCCCCACTCCTTGAAATCTCCCTCACACCTGCGCAGATTTGCCAGGAAGGTGGGCACGGGGAAAGTACCAATCAAGCTCAACGCCACCAACTACCTCATCTGGGCTTTAAGCAACACCACCACCAAAACCTTCTCCTTCCATGGCAACAACCAGTAAGTGCCCGTGTTGTTAACATGTTACACAGTATCCAGAAAACCACCTTCTATTCCCATTATGACTCTGAAATGTATACTTTATCTAGCCTTCTGATCTGCCCTCACTATTCCCCAATAGACCACCTGCCCAACAGTTCTCTATCCAAGCTTTCCACCCTCTCTCCCAACCACTAACGGTCTAGATCTGGTTTCCCTTACTTTAAGAAATCCTCCTCCTTTGGAGGCATGGATTCCATCCCTCAATTGTGAGAAGCCCACTCCTCAATCCACCCCCACTCTCTCTTCAACCTTCTTCTCCTCTTCCTCCAACCAGGGGCAGCCTTGCTGTGGATTGCTTGCGCTTCAAAAGTCCCTGGCTGAAAGCATCTGAACATGTCTCAAAACAACTCTGCCCCCAACCCTCCACCACCACTTCCTCCAATCAGGGGCGGCCTTGCAGTCGACTTCTCGTGCTACAAGAAGCCCCGGTACCTCTGGGGTGGCGGGCCCGACTACAATGATGACTCGGACTATGACAACCCGCCTCCCTCTGGTGGCGGCGGTGGTGGTGGTGGTGGTGATGATGACGACGATGACGATGATGATGACCATCATGACGACGACGACGATGACGACGATGACGATGATGATGATGACGACGATCATGACCACCACCACCGTCACCATGACGATGACGATGATGATGACGATGATGACGATGACGACGACCACCACCACCACCGCAAGTCGAAACATCGCAAGTCGTCGGCCAAAAAGTCATCCAGCAGCAAATCAACCTACCGCTACAGCGTCCCTATCCCACACGGTTCCTCCAACCCGTTGGCTGGTGCTGCTGCAAGCAGCAAGCGTGCCATGAACCATTTGTTCGGGCAGAAGCCGTTGGGCCAACAACAGCGTGTTCCTGGTGCTGCTGCTGGGGTTTCTGCTGCCGCTGGTGGTGCTGGTGTTAGTGCTTCTGGTGCTGGCACTGCTGGTGTTGGTGCCAGTGATGCTGCCGGTGGTACTGCTGGTACTATTGGTGGTGAAGGTTTCAGGAATGCTGTTGGTGCTACTGGTTCTGGCGCTGGGACTGGTGGTACTAGTGCTGCTGGTACTGGTGCAATTGATGGTGCTGGTGCCAATGATGCTTCACGTCCTAGTGCTGCTGATGTTGGTGCTGCCAGTGGTGCTGCTGCTGGTGGTAATGCTGGTGCTAAGGACGGTTATGCTGCTGGTGCTATTCCCTCTGGTTCTGGTGTTATTGGTGCTGCCGGTGCTGGTGCTGCTGCTGGTGGTAGTGCTGGTGCTATTGATGGTGCTGGTGCGACTGAAGCTGCTGGTGCGAGTGCATCTAATCCTGGTACTGCTGGTGGTGATTCTGCTGGTGCTGCTGCTGGTGTCGGCGCTGGTGCTGGCCCTGTTGGTCTTGGTGCTCAGCTGGTATCAGCTGGTAGCACTGCTGATGTTGGGGGCACTGGAGGTGCTGCTGCGGGTGCCACTAATTCTGCTGGTGCCACTAATTCTGCTGGTGCCACTAATTCTGCTGGTGCAAGTGCTGCTGCTGTGGGTCCTGCTGCTGGTGGTGCCGCTGGGGCCAGTGCTGCTGCTGACGCAACTACTCTGACTGACGCTGGTGCTGGTGCTTCAGCAGAGGGTTTAACAAATGCTGGATATTAGGCAGCTGCCCTGTAGGATGTGTTTCGTTTGGAGGTTAAAAGGCACTGCTTGTGCCTGTGCCTGCCATGTGATGGTAATAAGAACATCATCATGAATTTCCAAGGATGAAAGACGTTCTTTTCCAAGGATTCACCGTACGTGAAAAATGGTCTCTATACAGAGCTGGCAACAGAAAACAGAGTTGTCATTTCTTATGAACGAAATCTGCTGTACATTTTACCATTGTCTTCCATCAAGGAGCAACATTTCTTCCTCCACATTTCATCTCCCCCATCATTCATACGAACCAGCCTTTAGAAATCAGTGTTTTCATCCTGCTCTGAAAAAAAAAACTGGTTTTATTAGCTTCCTTCTCTCTCTCTCCCCTCTCTCTCTCTCTCTCTCTCTCTCTCTCTCTCTCTCTCTCTCTCTCTCTCTCTCTCTCTCTCTCTCTCTCTCTCTCTCTCTCTCTCGCTCTCTCTCTCTCTCGCTCTCTCTCTCTCTTGTTGGAATCACTGAACAGGAATGAATGAACTAGCAATGAAAAGAGTACAAGTACCTAACCCTAGAATTGTGTACCCCCTATAGGCTAACCCACTGTAGCCTAAACTAACACAACATATATAATGTTTGACACACCCCCATAGGCAAAGTGGGGGAGAACTAGGGGTCACAAGACCAGTCAAGGCAAAGCAAGGCAAAACAAGCTCAGGGTGGATCTCAAGGATACCACACAAATTCCGAGCACAAGCAAGTGGTCACAAGACCAGTTCACATGCAGGTTTATATATAGAGATCACAGTACAACAGACTCAAGAAGTAAGCAAGTGAGGTCCAGTAGGCACAAGGCCTAGAAGAGTGCAAAAGCGCTGATGGTCACAAGGCTGAAGCGCCTTGGTGAACACATCAGCAGTGTTGGCCTCAGAGGCCACGTAACGCAGGCGAAGCTGACCACGCTGCTGCAGCTCTCGAGCGAGGAAGTAACGCAGAGCAATGTGCTTCGTTCTGTGCTCCAGTCTGTGCTCCTCACACAAGGCAATGGCTGCCTTGTTGTCGACGTACAGCACTGGAGGAGAACGAGGCTGCTCTCCAAGGTCGGTCAGCAAGTAGGTGAGCCAGCGTAGCTCCTGGGCCGCCATGGCTGTGGCGTAGATCTCAGCCTCACAACTGGAGCTGAGAACAGAAGAAGAGCGAGTAGAACGCCAAGAAACAGAACCAGAGCCAAGACTGAAGGAGTAACCCTGAGACGACCGCTGAGTAGCCTGGTCGTCTGCCCAAGAAGCGTCTGAGTGCCCAGTGAGAACAACTGGGACTCGCCCTCCAAGCACTAGCCCCATGCCCGACGTACTGCACAAGTAGCGCAACACCCTCTTAGCTGCATCCATGTGCTCCTTCCGGTGACGGCCGGGAGCGACATAGCGTGCAAGAATGCTGAGAGGGTATGCAAGGTCTGGTCGAGTGCAGGTCATCAGGTACATGAGGCAACCCACAAGCTCTGGATACGGGCCACTCGGCTCTACGGACTCATCCGAAGGCAGAGCTGAGAGCGAGTGACCGGTAGGCAGAGGAGTGGGCTGAGGCGAGGAGTACGTGAAGCGGAAGCGCTGACGGACCTGCTGCACCATGTGTGACTGAGTCAAGGTGATGGTGCGGCGTGCTCTGTCCCGGGTGATCCGCAAGCCAAGATAGCTTGTCAGTTCACCCAGGTCTGTGCACGTGTGTCTCTTCTGCAGCTTCGACTTCACGTGGGCGAGTGCCACAGTGTCAGCAGTAGCAAAGACCAAGTCGTCGACGTACACAAGGACGTAGAACAGCGGCAGTGAGGTGTCGGTGCGTAGAAACAGCGACGGGTCAGCAGTAGAAGGCGCGAACCCAAGAGCCGCAAGCGTAGTCCTCAGTGTGTCGTGCCACTCACGAGGCGCCTGGCGGAGACCGTAGACTGGCCGTCGGAGGCTCCACTGGGTACCAGGAGGGAACGACCCAGTGAAGCCAGGTGGACGGCGCAGCCAGATCTCCTCGTGCAGGCTGCCCTGCAGGAAAGCAGTGCTGAAGTCAAGCGAGTGGAGCTCGTAGTCACGCTGAGCGGCGAAGTGCAGCAGAACCCGAAGAGTGGTCATCTTCGGGGTCGGGGAGAAGGTCTGGAAGAAGTCAACTCCCTCGCGCTGACTGAAGCCTCGTGCAACGTAACGCGCCTTGAAGACAGGCGGAGAACCCGGCGGCCGCTTCACCCTGAAAATCCACATGCCACTGACGATGTTCGCCCCAGGCGGGGGAACCTCGTCAACGTAGGTGCCTGTGGACTTCCAGGAAGCCATCTCTGTGTCCATGGCTGACTGCCACTGAGAGGAGTAGGGACCGGCCATCGCCTCTGCGTAAGAGCGTGGGGTCGGGATGTCTGGTGCATCCGGGTCTCCCTCAGGGGCAACAAGCATGGACACGAGATGGGGCAAAGCGGCAGCAAAGCACTGGAACTCCTCCTGCCTGTCCTCAAGGACGTCAGTGCCAAGAGCACACTCACCCCCGACGGACGGAGGACAGACAGACTCAGACTCAGCAACTAGGCTAGCAGCGTAGTCTAGACGACAGCGAGCAGCAAAGTCGACAAGCTCAGCAACTAAGGCAGACGCAGCAGCAGACTCAAAGGAAGGGTCAGTGACAACAGTGGCCAGGAGACGCGTGACAGCAGGACTGGTAGCACGAAGAGAGTCTGACCCAGAGTCAGGAAGAGCAGGAAGAGAGGAAGCAGGAGGAGAGGGCAGTGGGACACGCTGTGGAGCAGTGGACGGACGAAGCGCCATCCGGTGAGTGCCTGGGACAGCAGGAAGACGCTGACGCTGGACTCGACGACTAGAGAGAGCAGTGCGGACAGGCGACCCAGGACGAGACTCAGGCGACGCAGGACGAGACGCAGGCTCACGCCGCTCAGTAAGACCTCCAGTCGGACCAGTGTAAGGAGCAGGACCAAGGAGAGAGGAGGCAGACGGTAACGCCGACTGCAACTGGACAGGCTGAAGACACTCTAAGGAGGGAGGAGGAAAAGGAGGAGGAAGCTGACCAAGAACCTGCTGAAGGAGCGGAACAAAGTACGGCTGAGACCGAGCAGCGACACCAGAGCCAGCAGGGACACCCGCACCAGGGTCCGCAGCACCAGCAGCAGCTCCAGCGCCCACGTCCTCAGCACCAGCGGTAGCTCCAACGCCCGGGTCCTCAGCACCAGCAGTAGCTCCAACGCCTGGGTCCTCAGCACCAGCAGCAGCTCCAACGCCCGGGTCCTCAGCACCAGCAGCGGCTCCAACGCCCGGGTCCTCAGCACCAGCAGCAGCTCCAACGCCCGGGTCCTCAGCACCAGCAGCAGCTCCAACGCCCGGGTCCTCAGCACCAGCAGCAGCTCCAACGCTCGGGTCCTCAGCACCAGCAGCAGCTCCAACAGCAGCGGGGTTCGTAACACGAGGCACGCCACTCCGAAGAGTGCAGCGCCGCTCGTACCACTCACGGATCCGCTCGCGGGAGGGGAGCTCCCGAACGGGAGAAGAAGTACTAGCACCAGTCCCAGTAGTACGTCCGGCTCGAGTGGTACCTCTCCGGAGGCTGCAGTACTCTAAGTACCACGCACGTAGCTGCTCCGAGGAGAGGGCTCCTCCAGGTGCAGGACTCCCAGACCTCGTACCTCCAGACGCAGAACCCCCAGACTCCGGACTCCGCAGCTCAGTACCACGAGGCTCCACACCCCCAAGCTCAGCACCCTCAAGCTCCACACCCCCAGGCTCCACACCCCCAGGCTCCACACCCCCAGGCTCCACACCCCCAGGCTCCACACCCCCAGGCTCAGCACCCCCAGGCTCAGCACCCCCAGCAGGACGAGAGTCGACAGCTACCTCAACAGGCTCAACCGGGTCTACCTGAGACACACCTGAGGGAGCGGCACCCTGAGGGGGGAGGGGGTCTGCAACAGCAGCACCTGGCGAGAGGAAGAGAGGCGGGGGGGGGAGCGGGGCAGTGCGGTAGGGGAAGAGGCGGTAGTAGGGGACGGACTCGTCAAAAGTGACGTCCTGGGAGGGCAAGACTCGGCGCGAGGTGGCGTGGTAAAACTGCCAACCAGACGCGTCCGGGACAAAGCCGAGGAAGACGCAGGGAACAGCACGGGAGGAGAGCTTGTCCGCAGACGAATCGCGGACAAAAGCTCGAGACCCCCAGACCCGGAAACGCGACGCATCGCCAACCTCCCCCGTCCACAGTAGCGTGGGCGAGGTCTCCGGCAAGGAGACACGGGGCCAGAGGTTGAGCTGATGCGCAGCGTACCGGACCGCAAACGGCCACAGAAAGTGGGGGGCAGCCGCATGGATCAAGGAGGTACGGGCGACCTCCATGACCAGGCCAATGCGGCGCTCCGCAACCCCATTCTGCTGTGGAGAAGCCGGAAGCGTGAACGACTGCTCAATGCCGTGCTCAGCACAGTAGGCTGCCAAGAGGTCGGAGGAGAACTCACCACCTCTGTCAGAGTGCAAGCGCAGGACAGGAAAGTCCGAGTGAAAACGCTCGCTGAGCTGGAGACGGGCTCTGCGGATCCAAGGGATCAAGACATCAGGGACCTCACCCTTGGTGCGCAAGGGGAAGACCGAGGTGTAGCGCGAGTAGTCGTCAACAACTATCAGGAAGTACCTCTCCTGACCCTGACCACGGACGCGGGCTGGGCCCCACACGTCCATGTGGAGTGTCTGCAAGGGAGCAGTCGTCGGGGGGAACGAGGAGGAGTGAGGAGCGGCGCGCTGCCGTCCCTCGACACAGGGGAGACAGGTAGGAGCAGGCGAGGGTGGGAGAGGAGGAAGGACCCTGGGCAGGCCAGAGACAAGGTACCTGGAGTGCATGGCACGAAGCCGCTGCACAGACGGGTGGCCAAGGCGGTGGTGCCAGAGGACAGTCTCGTGTGCCAAAGAGCGACACGAGCAGGGGGCGGACAGCTGACCTGACGCGGACGCGGACGCAGTCGCAGCAACCTGAGGGGACTCAGTAGTCAGTGTGTACAGGTCCGACCCCGGCTGCCGAGTGAAGGTAGCCAAGTGACGGCCCGTACGAGCACACGTGCAGTGTGTCACGCGCTCGTAGGCAGGGGTGAACTGGTGAACACCCCCGTCCTGGAGTGCACAGCCTGCCACCAAGTTCGTAGAGAACGAGGGGAGGTGGAGACCTGACAGTGTGCCCGACGGGACCGCAGGGCAGGGAAGGACAGTGGAAGAGGTCGCAATGACCGGACCCCCAGAGGGGTCAGCAAGGGAGACAGCAACTGGTCGAGCAAGCGGCTCAAGGGCAGTGCGGTCACGAAAGAAGCAGCGAGAAGCACCTGAGTCCAGTGTGAAGGTGTGCAGTGCGGCAGTCGACGCAGTACCAAGGGGGGGAGACACACGAGCACCTAGAGCAGCAGCCTCACCAGCACCTGGGGTAGCCGACACGTGAGTACCTGGAGCGGCAGACGCACTGGCCCTAATGCCCGGGTCGGGCGGCACACACAAGTACTCAGCACCCTCTCCACTAGTAGACATCACATACATGGCAGATAGAATAGCATCAAAGTCTAGAGCATAGATATCAATCCCCTTCTTCAGGAGATCAAGCCAGCGGGGCAGCTCAGTGGCCTGAGGGAACTGAACACGCCAAGCGTCGTCGAGACGAGAGAAGCAGCGCTGTGTGGCGTGCGGTCGTCCACACTGCTGACCAGTGCGGTCACCAGTGCGAATGACGTACGTGCAGCTAAGACCACCCCCACCCCCGTGCTGAGAGTACCACTCACGGACCTCCTGGGGCGAGAGAGTGTGCTGCTGGCCCTGGCCACCGCCAGCGCCTCCACGGCCACCACCACCGCTGCCACCTCCTCGACCACCCCAACCCCTGCCGCCGCCTCGTCCACCGCCACCCCAACCGCCGCCTCCACTCCTGCCACCTCCCCCGCCGCTGCCGCCACCACCCCCACCGCTACCACTCGCCCCTCCAGCCGAGCCACCACCCCCACTGCCTCCACCGCCCCCACCGCCGCCTCCCCCGCCGTCACCGCCACTACCCTTGCCCCCTTTGCCCTTGCCGCTGCGGCGTCCGCTCGAGGCAGACGCAGTGCCGACCTTCTCAGTACCAAGAAGGTCGACAGCAGCAGCAGAGGCGACAGAGGGAAGAAGGGGGGAAGGAGAACACCCCTCAAAGAACGGGGTACGGGGGTCGCCACGAGAGGCACCTACAGCGACTATGCTAGCCTCAGCTGCAAGTAGCTCCTTCTCGAGGAGGGCAATGGTGAGCTCAGTGGGGCAACGAGCTAGGAAGTGGTCCCTGACAGCACGCAGTGTGTCAGGGAGGCGGGTGACTAGGTGATAGAGAGTGAGCCAGAGTGGAGGGGGGTGCGTGGCAAGGAACTCAGCAGGCATGGCGGCACGGAAGCGGGCCTCACTAGTACGGAGGTGCGTGATGAGGTCAGCGACTGTGTGAAAGGAGGCCAGGTCGGGAAACAGGTAGGGGAGGGAGAGACGGCCTAGTGCGGCAGAGGCAGGTGAGGAGTAGCGAGCAACTACAGCTGTGTACAGTGCCGGTGCAGTCTTGTGCTGACCAAAGTGCTCGCGTTCGTCTATCGGCAGGGAGTTGCGAATGGCGAAGCGAGCGTGGGCATCACGAGTCTGCCACTGTGAGCGAGCAGTGCTGTCAGCAGTAGCAGCAGGGGCAGTGACAAGGCCTAGGGCGTGATCGTACAGTGAGATGTCATCCTTGGCTGTGAGCTGTAGGTAGAGGTGCAGGTCATCGAGCCAGGTGTCAAACTTCACAGGGCGGCCCTCAGCATCGAACACGAGAACCTGTGGGCTAGCCATAGGAACAGTAGAAATAGCAGCAGTAGCGGTAGGAGAAGCAGGTAGGACGAACCAGGTAGGGCAGGGCGGCGCGGCTCGGTTCAGGTCGGGTCGCGGCTCGGCTGGGTGGCACGGCTCGGCTCGGGGCGCGCGGCTCGGCTCAGGTCACGGCGGGGACGGGCCGCCCGCTTTCCCTCTTGTGCTGCGGCGGGAACGGGCCGCCCGGGGCCTCTGGGTGGTGGGCACGGGTCGGCGAGGTAGGCAAGGGGCCGGTTGGGGCCCTAGAGGGGCGAGCGCGGGGCCGATCGGGGCCTGAGCGGGGCTAGCGCGGGGCCAAACGGGGCCTTGACGGGGCTAGCAAGGGGCCGACGGGGCCTGAACGGGGCTAGCGCGGGGCCGACGGGGCCTGAAACGGGGCCGAAGGGGCCTGAAACGGGGCTAGCGCGGGCCCGATCGGGGCCTGAATGGGGCTAGCGCGGGGCCGACGGGGCCTGAGAGGGGCTAGCGCGGGGCCTACGGGGCCTGAGACGGGGCTAGCGCGGGCCGACGGGGCCTGAAACGGGGCTAGCGCGGGCCGACGGGGCCTGAGAGGGGCTAGCGCGGGGCCGACGGGGCCTGAAACGGGGCCGACGGGGCCTGAAACGGGGCTAGCGCGGGCCGACGGGGCCTGAGAGGGGCTAGCGCGGGGCCGACGGGGCCTGAAAAGGGGCCGACGGGGCCTGAAACGGGGCTAGCACGGGTCGACGGGGCCTGAGGGGGGCTAGCGTGGGGCCGACGGGGCCTGAAACGGGGCCGACGGGGCCTAAACGGGGCTAGCGCGGGGCCTGAACGGGGCCTTAAAGGGGCCGACGGGGCCTGAACGGGGCTAGCGCGGGGCCGTCAAGAGGGGCCTCTAGGGGCGTGACACGCCGAGGCGCCCTAGGGCACGGGTAGGTAGGTAGGTAGGTAGTTACGTAGTGGTGGGCCCTTAGAAAATTTCGGTCCTAGGAAGGACCTGCTCTATACCATGTTGGAATCACTGAACAGGAATGAATGAACTAGCAATGAAAAGAGTACAAGTACCTAACCCTAGAATTGTGTACCCCCTATAGGCTAACCCACTGTAGCCTAAACTAACACAACATATATAATGTTTGACATCTCTCCCTCTCTCTCTCTCTCTCCCTCTCTCTCTCTCTCTCTCTCTCTCTCTCTCTCTCTCTCTCTCTCTCTCTCTCTCTCTCTCAAGCGGTCATGCATTAATATTGTTCATAGGGTACAGGCAGGGCAGGATTCAGGCTAGCTAAGCATAGCAAACATGCAAGGCAAGCAGTGAGAGTGAGCAAGGCACAGGAGACACCCTAGGCACCAAAAACCATAGTCACGGAAGACGAGCAAAAAAGGCCTACATCCTTACGTCCTCCAAGAACAGTCCCATACCGTGTAGGCAGCCCCTATCTCCTTGGACCCCCTATGTGCAGCCCCTCATTGCAATCCAGCCCTCCGTACACTACCCTGTAAGTCCTCACCCCACTCTCACCTCAGTATCCCAATCCCCCCCCGTCCTAGCCCTCTAAGCCGCCCTGGCAGGAGCCTCACGCTCCTTGTAGTCATCCTGAGACATCTGCCAGAGGTCACCAAGCCGTGGGGCCCAGGGGTCTGCTGCTGCCTGCGGGAAAGCTGCCTCCGCTGCCCGGTTCGACTTGGAGAGGAGAGAGATGGCCTGGCTGCGCTGCAGCATCACAGACCATCTCTAACGGTAGTGTGCAGTGAGGCGGGCGGCCGTGGTGGTGAGCCGGCCCTGCCTAAACTTCTTTTTAGCTGCATACGTCGCCAGCATGCGCAGGAACTGGATGGTATCTGCCGCCATAGCCCCATAGGTTTCAACCGCTAGACCAAAGAAGCCTGCATAGCTGGGACGCCCCTCGTATAGGCGGTGCTTCTTCTGCGAGGCCTCTTCTGCTGCCCAGCCTGGCGGCCTGCGAGCTCTGGGGTCCCTATTCTGCAGCACTGGGTCTGTCACTGTGACATCAGTGACCCATGTTTCCCCAGACTCCTGGTCCCGAATTGCCAAATCTGCCCGTTTCCTAAGCACAGGGGGGGAAAAGGCCGAGGTTTCGTGGAATGTTTTGTAGCCCGCCTCGTTTGCCATGCGCATTGCTGCGTACACTAGGGCGTTGTGGGTCCTAACCGCGTCCCCTCCATCCTGGCACCGCAGTAGGTGGTTCGCTAGGCTCTTGTCCAGAATCTTATATCCTGGCCGCTTGCATGGGCACACTTCGGCGACCGGCAGCTCCATGCCTAGGCGGAGGCCTAGCACCAGCGAGAACTGACCAGGGGAGATAGAAAGGTCAGCCCTCGTTGGGATAGCATGAAGCCAGTCGCCCGCCCCCGCCCCTTTCAAACTGATTAGCCGAATCGCGTGGCCCCTGTTAGTGCCAGGCCGGTCGATGACAGTGTCGCCCAGGAGGTCTGTCGCCCGCTGCTGGTTAATCTGCTTAGAGAGACTCAGCTGTAGGCTACCTGTGCCTGTGTTCTCTGTCCTGAAATGGCTGAGTGTCGCTCGGGCTAGGGCCGGAAGACTCTCCTCCAGGGCTGTCAGGGGGTTTGTGGCTGGCGGCGGCGGGGACCAGTCGTGGGAGAGCAGTGTTGTGGCTCGGTGTAGCAGGCAGTCCGGGGGTAGGTTCAGGTGTAGGAGGAGTGCATGGGCAGCTGCAACGGATGCAATGTACGCAGCAGGGGCTTCCGAGGTGGGATCTATAATCCCAATGCCGCCAAGTCGGATCGGCAGAGTCGCTTGACGCCATAGGAGGCTCTGCTGCAGCTCTGACGTGGGTATGCGCAGCTTCGCCGCTGTGAGTGCTGCGCCTACCAATGCTTTACTCCACTCCCTCCACTCCACCATGCTCAGTGCTGTCGCCGGTGTCGTCCGCAGCAAGTAGGAAATCCGGCGTGAGATGCTGCGGGAGAGGATGAGCAAAGCGTGCTGTGGGTTCAGCTTGGTGATGAGGGGGAGAGGCGAAGCCGCGTCCTCCAGTGTAGCTCGTACTTGGCTGGTGCAGAAATCGCCGCTACCAATGGGGCTGCCGAGGACCCTGATACCCCCGGGTTTGTGACGAGGCCCAACGGCAGCTCCTCGTTTTCTCCCTCGTCTGAAGCCGTCCAGCCAGAGGACTTGGAGATGTTGCAGCGGAGGCTGGACTCCGCGAGCTTGGCAGCGATCGTGCTGAAAGCGACGCACACTGCCTCCCTTGGGCCCACCACGGTGATGTCGTCCGCGTAGGCGACGACAGCTACCTCCGGTATCGTCGAGGTAACACTCAGCAACGCCGGTTGAATCGCCGCTGCAAAAAGTAAGGGGCCTAAGGGATCGCCTTGACGTACGCCTTGGGAGCTCGTGATGTGGCTGACGCCGAGACGATGGTCAACGAGCAGGCGTGAGGGTCCGTCATACAGATTGCGAACTAGGGGGAGAATCGGGCTTAGGTTGGACCAGTGCAGTGCCTCCATGAACGCCGTTCGCTCGACACTGTTGAAAGCATTTTCAACATCGAGCTGCAGGGCAATGCGCGATTTGTCGTCCCGAAGTAGAGCTCGCACTGTGTGGATAATGCACTCTGCCCCTCCTTGTACTGCAACGCCGAACTGTACTGGGAGAAAGAATCCCCTAATCTTAGGGCCTAGGCCTCGCACTGCCTCTCTCTCTCTCTCTCTCTCTCTCTCTCTCTCTCTCTCTCTCTCTCTCTCTCTCTCTCTCTCTCTCTCTCTCTCTCTCTCTCTATCTCTATCTCTCTCAAACGGTCCTTTGTATTATAACGGCCATGGGTACATGCAATTTGGGCAAAACAAGAGGCGGACAGCTACAAAGTAACTGCAAGCTTCCCTGTTCTACCCCCTACAGCCCTCCTCCCCCGCCCTCTACACCCCTTCCAGGGTGAGCAGGAGATCGCCCAGCTGCAGCGGCCACGGGTCCGCTGGAGCCTGGGGGTGAGCCGCCTCGATGCCGGCCTTTGCCTTCACGAGGAGGGCATTGGCCTGGCTGCGTTGGAGCATCACTGCCCATCGCTGCCGAAAGTGGGCAGCCACCTTCTTGGTTGATTTGGCCAGCGGGTCAGCCCAGAAACGGTTCCGTGCTGCCGCCGTGGAAAGGAGCTTGAGTAAGGCGGCAGTTGAGGGCCCTGCGCCCCGTAGGTCTCGACCGCTAGCGCCGCAAACCCGACGTGCTCGGTGTGGCGGTGGTACTCCCGCTCCTTCCTGCAGGCTGCCTCCCGTGCTGCCCACCCCGACTGTTTGCGGGCCAGGGGGTCTCGGTTCAGTAGGACGGGGTCTGTGATGGTGACGTTTGTGATCCAGGTCTCACCTGACTCCGGGTCGCGGACGATCACGTCTGCCTTCTTGGGGTCGTCCGACGGGGATTACATGGCGTTCTCATAGTACGCGATCAGTTTCGCCTCCTTAGCCATCTTGAGAAGTGCAAAGGCGAGTTGATTGTGGGTCCTGGTCCGGTCGGGGCCCTCACGGCAGCGGAGAAAGTGGTTTGGTAGGCTGCTGTCCGTGACGCTGCTCCCGCAGAAGCACTGGGTAGGTACATTCATCTTGAGGCCAAGGCGGAAAGCCAGGGCGATCCCGAACTGACCCGGCGAGAAGGTGAGATCCGGTGTGAGGGGGAGGGCATGTAGCCAGTCTCATGCTCCCTCCCCTCGCAGGTTAATCAGGCGGAGGGCGTGGCCTAGCTCTAGAGTAGATGTCCTTACCCTCTGGTCCGTCAGTAGCTCCTCCGCCCTTCCCGCATGTACCTCCACGGAGAGTAGGCGCTGGAGGTGTTCCTTGCTGCGGCTGGTTCTCTCCTCGTGTTGGACGGTCCTGGCGTTGTCAGGCAGCATACCTAAAGGTGATAGGCGGTGTTCGGGGGCGAGGCGCAGGGTAAGATGCGGTCTGGTGTTGCAGCTAGTTGTGAGTGCGTGGGGAAATCCAGCAAGAGCAGGAGGTGGCAGGCCTCTGTGGTCGAGGCCAAGTACGCCGGTGCAGCTTCGGAGATGGGGTCAGTGATACCTATCCCCCCCAAGCAGATCGGCAGGGTGGCTTGCCTCCAAACGAGGTCGAGCTCTTCCCTGCGTCTCGGGGGGTAGAGATTTGCCGCCGCCAGGCCGTGGTGAGTAGCTGCATGCTCCAGTCCTGCCATTCCTCCAATGGCAGTGAATCGGCAGGCGTAGATCGGAGGAGAAACGTTATGCGCCGGCTGACGCACCTTGAGAGAAGCAGCGGGGGTGAAGGGCTGCTAGCGGCCCAAGCGCAGAACTGGAGTCGGTGAGGGTTGCTCGAATCTGATCAGCGCCGAACTGCCCAGTACTATTATCCCCCCCTGCGCGATGGTGAGGCCGTGCAGGTGAGTATCGGGGCTGATGGGCTGCGACGACCAGACAGAGGATTTCGTGAGGCTGCAGGTGAGTCCGCGGTTCAAAAGGCCACCTACCAGGTGAGTGAAAGCAGCTATTGCATGTGTGGTTGGGCCTAGCAGCGTCACGTCATCCGCGTAAGCTAGGACTGTGACCTCGGGGAAAGCGATGTATGTCTCCCTGAAGAGCTCTTGGATGGAAGCCGCAAAGAGCACGGCTTCCAGCGGATCCCCTTGTCGGACTCCTCTGCTGCTGGTCATGGTGGCGGTGGCGAAGTCGACGTCAAGGCAGTAGCGGAGCGAGATGGAGCGGGCTAAGGGCAGTAGCGGAGCGAGCGGGGTGTCCTTGAGTGCGCTGAAGAATGCGTCACGCTCTACAGCGTTGAAGGCATTCTCCACGTCCAACGGAATGACGATGTCATTAGGGTTGGATGAAGGGAGGGCCCTCACTGAGTGGGCCACCGCTTCTGCCTCGCCCCGGGACCGACACTCCGAACTGGGTGGGGAGAAAAAACTTTTGAATCTCCGTCCTGAGCTCCGACAGGGCCGCCTTCGCTGTTAAGCGTAGGATGGTTTCGCCAATGGCGATAGGGCGGATCCCCCCACCTGGTTTGGCAAAAGCAACGAGTCCGGATGGGAAAAGTGCCGCTAGTACCCCCGCGGAGACCTCAGGTGAGAGGAGGTGTTGGGTTGCTGAGTGTAGGTGGTGTAGGGCCTCGCTATTTGATAGCGCTGAGTCTCGCATGTGTTCAAAAATAGTTCATGAAGGGCCTGCACCAATCCCGTTGGGGCACTCACTGAGTAACCTCTGAAAAAAATCATGCTCAGGTTCAGTTTTGTCGCGGGGGTGTGTTCCGCCACCCAACTCGAAATTGGTGTTGACGAAGGGGGGGTGTTTGGCGAGTAGTGCAGCTTCAGTTTCGCTCGTCGCAGGGGCTGTTGGTGAGGGCTGTAACGCTGCCAAAGCTTTTCGCAGATTACCCCTCCTCACCAATCCTTCCGCACGTGAGGTGACGCCTGCTGGGTCGTCTCTGTGTCCTGGTGGTACACCCCCACGTCAAGGGCCTACGCAGTCCTCATACAGCCGACCCCAATTTCTGCAGCGGAAACTGTACATCTGATCCCTTTGGATGCGCCACCTAGATGACGACCTCCTGCTGAGTTGGAGTGTAAGTCGCGATAGGAATTGAAGCACCCGCCAGGTGAGAAGAAACGAGGAATGAGGTTGACTAAGGGAAAGTTGGGTACAAATGTAAACCCTAGAAAACTGTACCCCATATGTGCTACCCCACTATAGCCTACAGTAGCTATGTCATATAAATCTGACACACCCCCATAGGCAAAGTGGGGGAGAACAAGGGGTCACAAGACCAGTCAAGCAAAGCAAAGCAAGCTCAGGGTGGATCACAAAGTCACCACACATTCCGAGCACAAGTTCAAGGCCACAAGGCCAGTTCACATGCAGGATTACATATATATATAAGGCTAGACAAGCAAGAGCAGGTGTATATATATATGCAACAGTACAAACAAGGTCAAGGGGTGAGCAAGTGAGGCAAGGTAGGCACAAGACCCAGCTGAGTACAGAAGCGCTGATGATCACAAGGCGCAAGTGCCTTGGTGAAGATATCAGCAGTGTTGGCCTGAGAGGCCACGTACGCAAGCCGCAGCTGACCACGCTGCTGTAGCTCACGAGCAAGGAAGTAGCGGAGAGCAATGTGCTTCGTTCTGTGCTCCAGTCTCTGCTCTCGACACAAGGCCAGCATGGCCTTGTTGTCTACGTACAGCACTGGAGGAGAACGAGGCGGCTCTCCGAGGTCAGTCAGCAGGTAGGTGAGCCAGCGAAGCTCCTGTGCAGCCATGGCCCCGGCGTAGATCTCAGCCTCACAACTGGAGCCGAGAACAGAAGACGAGCGGGTAGCCCGCCACGAAACAGAGCCGGAACCAAGGCTGAAGGTGTAACCCTGTGACGACCGCTGCGTAGCCTGGTCGTCAGCCCAAGAAGCGTCTGCGTGCCCAGTGAGGACCACTGGACTCTGCCCTCCAAGCACAAGCCCCATGCCCGACGTACTGCACAAGTAGCGCAACACCCTCTTCGCTGCAGCCATGTGCTCCGGTCTGTGTCTCCTAGGAGCAACATAGCGTGCGAGAATGCTAAGAGGGTATGCAAGGTCAGGTCGTGTGCAGGTCATCAGGTACATGAGGCAGCCAACAAGCTCTGGGTACGGGCCACTCGACTCTACGGACTCATCCGAAGGCAGAGCTGAGAGCGAGTGGCGAGTAGGCAGAGGAGTGGCCTGAGGCGAGGAGTACGTGAAGCCGAAGCGCTGAAGGACCTGCTGCACCATGTGTGACTGAGTCAGGGTAATGGTGCGGCGTGCTCTGTCCCGGGTGATCTGCAAGCCAAGGTAGCTGCGCAGTTCACCCAGGTCTGTGCACGTGTGTCTCTTCTGCAGCTCGGACTTCACGTGGGCGAGTCCAGCAGTGTCAGCTGTGGCAAAGACCAAGTCGTCGACGTACACGAGGATGTAGAACGGCGGCAAAGAAGTGTCGGTGCGCAGAAACAGCGACGGGTCGGCAGTAGAGGGAGCAAACCCAAGAGCCGCAAGTGTAGTCCTCAGTGTGTCGTGCCACTCACGTGGTGCCTGGCGAAGACTGTAGACTGGCCGCCGGAGGCTCCACTGGGTGCCAGGAGGAAAAGACCCAGTGAAGCCAGGTGGGCGACGCAGCCAGATCTCCTCGTGCAGGCTGCCCTGCAAGAAAGCAGTGCTGAAGTCAAGAGAGTGCAGCTCGTAGTCGCGGTGAGCAGCTATGTGCAGCAGTACCCGAAGAGTGGTCATCTTCGGGGTGGGAGAGAAGGTCTGAAAGTAGTCAACTCCCTGCCGCTGACTGAAGCCACGAGCCACGTAACGCGCCTTGAAGACAGGCGGAGAACCCGGCGGCCGCTTCACCCTGAAAATCCACATGCCACTGACGATGTTCGCCCCAGGCGGGGGAACCTCGTCAACGTAGGTGCCTGTGGACTTCCAGGAAGCCATCTCTGCGTCCATAGCTGCCTGCCACTGAGAGGAGTAGGGACCCTCTATCGCCTCCGCGTAAGAGCGCGGAGTCGGGATGTCAAGTGCATCCGGGTCTCCCTCAGGGGTAAGCAGTACAGACACGAGATGAGGTGAAGCAGCAGCCAAACACTGGAACTCCTCCTGCCTGTCCTCAAGGACGTCCGTGCCAAGGGCACACTCACCCCCGACGGACGGAGGACAGACAGACTCAGACTCAGCAACAAGACTAACAGCGTAGTCTAGACGACAGCGAGCAGCAAAGTCGACGAGCTCAGCAACTAGGGCAGACGCAGCAGTGGACGCAAAGGAAGGGTCAGTGACAACAGTAGCAAGGAGACGCGTGACAGTAGGACTGACAGCACGAAGAGAGTCCGACTCCGGGTCAGGAAGAGCAGGAAGAGAGGACTCAGGAGGAGAAGGCAAAGGGGCACGCAGAGGAGCAGTGGACGGACGCAGAGACATCCGGTGCGTGCCAGGGACAGGAGGAGGACGCTGACGCGAACCACGACCACTAGTGCGAGCAGCACGGACAGGCGACGCAGGGCGAGACGCAGGCTCACGACGCTCAGCAAGACCTCCATTAGGACCAGTGTAGGGAGAAGGAGCGGGCAGTGGGGAGGCCGGCTGTAACTGTAACTGTGACGGGACAGGCTGTGGACACGCTAAGGGAGGAGGAGGACCAGTAGAAGGCGGGAGACCAAGAACCTGCTGAAGGAGCGGAACGAAGTACGGCCGAGGCCGCGCGGCGACTCCAGACACAGCAGGGACAGCACCAGTACCCCCAGCGGCAGCACCAGCGCCAGCAGCACCTCCAGCTCTAGTACCTCCAGCAGCACCAGTAGCACCCCCAGCAGGACCGCCTCCAGGACCGACAGCAGTAGCCTCAGCGCCAACACCCTCAGCAGCTCCAGCTCCAGTCGTACCCGCAGGCCCAGCAGCTCCAGTACTCCCAGTACGAGCACCTCCGGGACCCGCGGCACCAGCATCCTCAGCAGCCGACGAACCTCCAGCTCCAGCAGCACGCCTCCAGCGCCGGGCAAACCACTCGCGCAGCTCCTGTGGAGAGAGTGGCTCCCGCCGAGGCGAAGCACCCGGAGAACCTCCAGGCTCAGCACCGCCAGACGCCACACGAGCAGGCCCAGCTCCCTCAGGCTCCGCACCCCCAAGCTCAGCACCTCCAGGCGTGGCACCCCCAGGCTCAGCACCCCCAGGCGTAGCACCCCCAGGCTCAGCACCCCCAGGCTCAGCACCCCCAGTAGTAGCACCCCCAGGCTCAGCACCCCCAGGCTCAGGACCCCCAGTAGTAGCACCCTCAGGCTCAGCACCCCAAGGCGTAGCACCCACACGCTCAGCACCCCCAGAGTCAGCACCCCCAGGCTCAGCACCCTCAGCAGCACCAGAGTCACCAGTAACCTCGACAGGCTCGACTGCGTCTACCTGGGACACACCTGAAGGGGCAGGACCCTGAGGGGGGAGGGGGTCTACCGGGGGGGGACCTGGTACAAGGAAGAGCGGTGGCGGGGGGAGGGACGGAGTGCGGTAGGGGAAGAGGCGGTAGTAGGGGACCGACTCGTCAAACGTGACGTCCTGGGAGGACAGAACACGGCGAGAGGTGGGGTGGTAGAACTGCCACCCTGGCGCGTCAGGGGGGAAGCCAAGGAAGACGCAAGGAGCAGCACGAGGGGACAGCTTGTCCGCAGACAAGTCGCGGACAAACGCCCGAGATCCCCAGACACGGAACGCAGACGCATCGCCAACCTTCCCCATCCACAGCAAGGCTGGGGAGGTCTCCGGCATGGAGACCCTGGGGTGAAGGTTGATCTGATGCGCCGCGTACCGAACCGCAAACGGCCACAGAAAATGGGGGGCAGCCGCATGCATCATGGACGTACGGGCGACGTCCATGACCATGCCAATGCGGCGCTCAGCAATCCCATTTTGCTGTGGAGAGTCCGGAAGCGTGAAGGTCTGGCGGATGCCTTGTGCACGACAGTAGGCTCGCAGAAGGCCAGAGGAGAACTCTCCACCTCTGTCAGAGTGCAGACGCAGAACAGGAAAGTCCGAGCTGAAGCTCTGCCTGAGCTGGAGACGAGCTGCGCGGATCCAGTCGATCAACACCTCAGTGACATCACCCTTGCTGCGCAAGGGGAAGACTGTGGTGTAACGCGAGTAGTCGTCAACCACCAGCAGGAAGTAGCGCTCGTGACCCTGTCCACGGACGCGGGCCGGGCCCCACACGTCCATGTGAAGCGTCTGCAGCGGGGCCTCTGTCGGAGGAAACTGGGAGGAGTGAGGGGCAGCCTGCTGCCGCCCCTCGACACAGGGGACGCAGGTAGGGCCAGGCCCCGGAGGAAGGGGAGGGAGGGACCGGGGAAGACCAGAGACAAGGACACGGGAGGCCATGCCTCGGAGACGAAGCAGGGAGGGGTGACCAAGGCGGTGGTGCCAGAGGAGAGTCTCGTGAGACAGGAGGCGACACGAACAGGGGGCAGACTCAGGACCAGACCTGGACGCTGCAGCAAACACCTGACCCGACGCAGCTACCTGACCAGACGCAGTGACTGGAGGAGACGCAGTGGTCAGGGTGTACAGGCTCGACCCCGGCCGACGGGTAAACGTGGCCAGGTGTCGGCCAGTCCGAGCGTCCGTGCAGTGGGTCACCCGCTGACTCGCAGGAGTGAACTGGTGAACCCCCGCATCCTGTAGGTCAGCACCACTCACCAAGTTCGTAGAGAACGAGGGGAGGTAAAGACCAGACAGGGTGCCAGAGGGGGCCGCCGGACACGGGAGGACAGTGGAGAAGTGAGCAAGGACAGGACCCCCAGAGGGGTCTGCCAGAGAGACCGCAACTGGCCGGCCAAGCGGCGTGAGTGTGGTGCGGTCTCGAAAGAAGGAGCGAGAAGCCCCCGAGTCAAGGGTGAAGGTGTGGGAGGCCGAAGCCGACGCAGAACCTGAGAGAGCAGACTCACCAGCACCTGAGGGAGCAGACGCACCTAGAGCAGCAGCCTCGCTAGCACCTAGAGCAGCAACCTCACCAGTACCTAGAGCAGCAGTCTCAATGCCCGGGTCGGGCGGAAAACACCGGTAACAGTCACCCTCATCACTAATAGTCACAGTATACATGGCAGCAAGAATAGCATCAAAGTCAAGGTCAAAGACGGCGACACCCGCCCTAGACAGCTCACCCCAGCGGGGGATCTCAGTGGCCTCAGGGAACTGGTGACGCCAAGCGTCCGTCAGGCGGCCAAAGCAGCGCTGGGTGGAGTGCGCACCCCCGCACTGGTCACCCGCGCGGTCGCCGGTGCGTAGGACGTAGGTGCACGGACCAGTACCCCCACCCCGCTGGCGTGCAGCGTACCACTCACGGAGCTTCTGAGGGGGGGGGATGTCACGAGTGCGCTGCTGCTGCTGCTGCTGGCGCTGACCACCACCGGAGCCGACCCTCTGCGCAGCGCCACCCCGACCAGCTCCACCTCCTCCGCCGCCGCCTCCTCCACCGCCGCCACCTCCGCTCCCACCGCCACCGCCGCCGCCGCCTCCGCCTCCACCGCCGCCACCGACACCTCCACCCCCACCACCACCCCCACCGCCACCCCCACCCCCTCCACTGCCTCCACCGCCGCCTCCACCGCCCCCGCTAGCTCCTCCAGTGCCCCTGCCCCCCTTGCCCTTGCCAGGGCGGCGTCTCCCGCTAGGGGTAGACGCCGCACCGACCGACTCAAGCCCAACGAGGTCGGCCGCAGCAGCAGAGGCAACAGAGGGCAAAAGGGGGGAGGGGGAACACCCCTCAAAGATGGGGGTGCGAGGGTCACCACGAGAGGCTCCTACAGCTACTATGCTCTTCTCTGCTGCTAGGAGGGACTTCTCGAGGAGGTCAACGGTTTGAGCGGTGGGGCAAACTGAGAGGAAGTGGTCCCTGACTACGCGAAGGGAGTCAGGGAGCCGGGTGACTATGTAGTAGAGGGTGATGTACATGGGGGGGGGGTTCTTGGCGCAGAACTCAGCAGGAAGCGCAGCGCGGTAGCGAGTGTCACTAGTGCGGAGGTGCGTAATGAGGTCAGCGACTGTGGGAAAGGCAGCAAGGTCAGGGAAGAGGTACGGTAGCATGAGGCGGCTCAGTGCAGCAGTGGCAGGGGAGGAGTAGCGCGCAACTACAGCGTCGTACAAGGTCTGAGCACTCTTGTACTGGCTAAAGTGCGCACGCTCAGAGGTAGGCAGGTGGCGACGCACAGCAAGACGTGCAGCAGCATCGCGCGTGGCCCACTGTGAGCGAACAGTGGCGTCAGCATCAGCAGCGGGGGCAGGAGAGGCACCAGAAGTGAGGTCAAAGAGGGAGAGGCCGTCTGCTCTGTCGCACTGTAAGAAAAGCTGCAGGTCATCTATCCAGACGTCAAAGTCAATGGCCCGACCCTCAGCGTCAAAAGCGAGGACACTAGGGGTAGCCATGACAACAGTAGACTAGCAGCGCAAACAGTAGGGTGAGGGCAGTGCTGTGAAAGAGGCGCTGCTCTTACCAGACAGGGCGGCTCGGGTGGTTCGGCTGCAGGGCGGCTCGGCGGCTCGGCTGCTGGGCGGCTCGGCGGCTCGGCTGCTGGGCGGCTCGGCGGCTCGGCTGCTGGGCGGCTCGGCGGCTCGGCTGTTGGGCGGCTCGGCGGCTCGGCTGCTGGGCGGCTCGGCGGCTGGGCGGCTTGGCTGCTGGGCGGTTCGGCTGCTGGGCGGCTCGGCTGCTGGGCGGCTCGGCGGGGCCGCTGAGAGGGCGGCGTCCGGGGCCGCTGGGAGGAGGCGGCGGGGCCGCTGAGAGGAGGCGGCGGGGCCGCAAAGGTAGGTGGCGGGGCCGCTAGTAGGTGGCGGGGCCGCAGGTAGGTGGCGGGGCCGCTGGTAGGTGGCGGGGCCGCAGGTAGGTGGCGGGGCCAGCAGGAAGGTGGCGGGGCCGCAGGTAGGTGGCGGGGCCGCACAGGTAGGTGGCGGGGCCGCACAGGTAGGTGGCGGGGCCGCGGGTAGGTGGCGGGGCCGCAGGTAGGTGGCGGGGCCGCACAGGTAGGTGGCGGGGCCGCACAGGTAGGTGGCGGGGCCGCGGAGGGCGGCGACGAGCCGTAGGGGGCCGTGAGGGGCCGCGGGAGGGGCCGTAAGGGGCGTAAGGGGCCGCGCGAGGGGCCGTAGGGGACGGCGCGAGGGGCCGTAAGGGGCGGCACGAGGGGCCGTAAGGGCGGCGCGACGGGCCGTAAGGGCGGCACGAAGGGCCGTAAGGGCGGCGCGAAGGGCCGTAGGGGCAGCGCGACGAGCCGTGAGAGGGCCGCTAAGGGCGACGCGACGGGGCCGTGAGGGGCCTAGCGAGGGCGCGACGATAAGGAGAGCACACAGGGCGCGACTCGGGCCGGAGCGAAGCGCGCTCCGGGCAGGAAAAAAATTCGTGGTGGTGGGCCCTAGGAATCGTTCCCACTAGGGAACCTGCTCGATACCATGAGAAGAAACGAGGAATGAGGTTGACTAAGGGAAAGTTGGGTACAAATGTAAACCCTAGAAAACTGTACCCCATATGTGCACCCCACTATAGCCTACAGTAGCTATGTCATATAAATCTGACACCAGGCACCTATGCAAGTCGTCGTAGTGGAGATCCTCATCAGCGCCGCTAGCTGACAGGTGGCGAAATCGCTTAGCACTTGTGGTGGCAGCCGCCTGACGATTGGCATCCCATTGCTAAGTAACGAAATATCCCATTGCTCCGCCAGCGCGAATACATTGTCCCGCTTCGCCAGATCGTTAGGTGGCAGGGCTTGATCGGGTGGTAGCGGGGCTTGACGTGGGAGGCGGCCGGAGCCTAGCCTCGTCCTACGTGGCTGAGGTGCATCCGTCTCGGGGTCAGGGGCGGGGTCTGGTGATGGGTGGTCAGCCACCTCCTCGGGCCTATAATTGTCACCGCTCCCCTCGGTACTATCATGCGCAGCGCCGCTGCCCCCTCTTGCTCTCCCCCGCCCCCCCCTGCCACTGGCCCTTGCCAGCGCAGTTTGTTGCCGCGTGACGCGTTCCGCCGGTTCCCCCAGCCAGATCGGGCTCGGCTGTTGGTGGCGGCTTCATCGAGCAGCCTGGCCCGCGTTCCTCCGTCCTCCGCGCGCTCCCATGTGCGATCCTCTCCCCCGCGTGCTTCTCCGTCCACTCCGCGAGGCGACTGTAGCTAGCGCCGCCTGTTGCGACGGGAAGGCCGGCGTTGCCAGCTCCCCTCGTGCTGGTGTTGCGCATTGAGCGTGGGCCAATGGGGCTTGGCCCGATGGATCTCCTTGGCGCCCCGGACCGCGATTGTACCGCGGAGAGCAACCCCGCTCGCCGTCCGCTTCTCCTATGCGCCCTGCCGTGAGCGTGCCTGTTGCTCCGCTGGCGTCCGTTGATCAGATCCGGCGCCGCTTCGAGGATCAGCGGCGCGATCAAGCGGCGCGTGCGGGAGGATCCTCGCCTCAGAAGGAGCTTGCACGCGCGGAGTTCATCGTGCGCTCCGGCGTAGAGGTTGCGGCGCACCATGGACGTTCTCGTCGTCGTCGTTCATCGGCGGCCCGTGACGATGGGCGAGAGAGCCGCCGTGAGGTCACGCTGAGCCTCGTTCGCCTTGTTCGCCACGTTGGCCTCGTTTGCCTCGCCGCGCGGCGTCAAAGAGCCGGTCGCGTGACCGCCGGTAAAATCGTCACAAATCGCCTGCGCTCTTCTCGCCAACGTTCGCCAACTCGACACGCTTCTTGACATCGGTCCCCAACAAAGCGCCAGCGGCTCCACTCTCCTCGTCGCCGGGACCGTTCCCCTAACAGTCGTCGTCAACGGGGCCCGTCGCTAGAAGTCGCCTGAGCATTCGAACGCAAGCGGTCGAGGGCACCGCGGGCGGCGGGGAGGTCACGGTCGTGGTGGAACAACGCGTCAAGCACCGTCCGCAATGGAGCGCGTCCTGAAGAAGCTGGACGTCGTGGAGAAGGCCCCCCACCGCTCGCAAGCGGGGTCGTCATCCCAATCCACTCCTCCATCTGCTCCTGTCGTTCCTCTCGCTGCACTCTTGCCCCACGATCCTGTGGGGTCCCCGGCGCGCTCCGATCAGCCGTTGCCTACGGGAAGTGGCTTCGTGGGCGTTGGTGACAGGCCGCCGTGGGCTCAGTTTGTTCCGCCGCGTCCCCGTCCTTCTCCTCGTGATCTAGCTGTGTCGGCTCGCCGTGCTCGCGCTTCTGCGATGCTTCCGCCGACGAGGGAAGTTCCCAGAGTGACCCTGGCCCGCTTGTGGTCGCTGGCGGAGTGCCTGCAGAGCCTTGAGCAGATTCTTGAGTTGTCGCATGACTCCATGCCGGTGACTTCACCGAGCAAGTTCTCTCAGATTATCATGCGGCTGCGTCAGCGCTATTCGTACTCGTATCGCCATCGCAGGTTGCGCCCGTACCGGGAGAAGCCTCGGCCAACCAGCTGCTTGACTCGGCCCTGGGTCTGAAGACGCTTGTAGGAGGCTTTGGAACTCCTGTTGACGTTGTCGGCGCCACCGTGTCAGTAGTCCGCCAGTTGTTGTTGACTACGAGCGGAATGCTTGCTGTGGTTGAGGCGGACCGCATGTAGGCGCTCCCCCCTTGCGCGTGTATACCCGCTCCATCGATTTTTGCTAGGTGTCGCTGCTTGCCTTGCGTGTATCGGACGCCTAAACTACTGCTTGCTGACCCCCCTTGCCATCCCGAACGCGCGGCCTTCGGCCGCGCACGCGAGCTCCGAAAGTTTCGGAATGAAACTGAATAATGAGGAAGAATGAGGAGAATAATATTCTCATAATGAAGCAATCCCCATAATAAAATGCCCATTCATAAATAAGTTATTCCAGATTTTAATCAACTTTTTTCCATAACTTCTGATAGTTCCAACCATTGCTGTCATTGCAACTTATGGTGGTGCTCAGTGCCAGTAAAGAGTACTCTATTGTTGACGCGCTCGATGCCGCTTCCGTTTTTCCGAAACGCTTGCTGATCAGCTAGCTCGTGACATTTTTCTCCAGCTGGCATTATGGGAGCATTTAAGTCTTGAAAAAACAAATTGTAAACGGGAGAATGTTGGTTGTAGGACGGGTAGTGACCAGAGGCACTAGGGGTTTATATTGTACATAGATACATCTTTTTCAGTTTTAAATGAAAGAAAAACGGAAAACGCAGCCTCAAGAACACCCCAGTAGAACAGCACATAAGGAACCCCAAAAGACACCCCAACGAGATACCCCCAACGAGACACCCCAACGAGACACCCCAACGAGACACCCCAACAATACGCCCCATCTAACCAAACCCCCCACCCCCCTCACCTAAACCCACCCTCTAAACCTGCATGTCCACCAAATAGGGCGCATCCGCCCACGGAGCATCCCATCCCATCTCCTCCTCAAAATCCTCCCGCTCCACCGAAACAGCCTCTGGGCCTCTCATCATCGACGCCGCGCGCAACAAGATCACACGCGCCTGAGCCCGCTGCAAAGCCACACCTATGGCCGCTTTAAGTGATCCAAGCAAGTAAGCCGAGAAACCTTTCCCCGTAGCTCTCGCCGCCCCTTTCGTCTTCGCTACCTCAATCTGCGCGTCGCCCTGTTTCTTAAGCCACCGCCCAAAACTCCCCCCCAGGCAACCCCATGTCTCAGCAATGAGAGGTGTAAACTGCACTCCCCTATGTCGCTGCAGAAGCAATTTGTAGTCCGCCGCCTTCCGCTTTTCCCTCTCTCTAGCGGCAAAACCCACCTTGCGACCAATCTGTCCATGGTGCTGCGCGGACAACGAGATAGGGTCCACCACACTAACCTCCAGCGCATGCTCCTCCCCCTCCCTCAGTCTCCGCACCGCCACATCCACCCTCTTCCCTGGCAGCAACGTGTCGTCTTCCATGGTCACGACCCCACCCGCCCCTTTAGCTATCTTCGCCACCACAAACTTAACCGCGTCGTGAACACGAGAAGGTGCGTACTGGTACTTGCAGCGAAGGGCATGATGCGGGTCAGAGGGATCAGCAAACTCAAACCCACACGCGCACTTGCCGGCGACTATCAGCTGCTGTATGGGGAGGCCTAGGCGCATGGACGCACAGATGCTCCACTCGGCTGCGGTGAAGGTAGCCTCTTCGTGCGAAGGGACGGCGGAGACCCACGCCCCTGCCCCCGGGCCCTGAAGGGATGTCAAACGGGCCAGGGTGGCGTCGTCGTGGGCCATACCCCGAAGAGTCTGCAGACTCTCAACCGCTAGGCGACGGTGTTGTGTGGGGAAAAGCAGCACAGGGGGGTCAGCGGTGCATAAGGCTAGGGGTGGCATCTCCTGCCTGACCGACTGTGGCAGCAGCTCCACTGCTCTCGCAAACCAAGGATCCAGCAAGGTCGTAGCCTCGGGCGTGCGGAAAAACTCCTCAAACATCCGCTCCTCCCCTGCCACCCCCATCCGAGCCACATCGCTCACTGCCTGGCACCAACCACATGCGTACGACAGAGGGCTAAGGTCAGCTGCAGATCGAATGCCAAACCCTCCAAGTCTGGCTGGAAGGTGCAGCTGTAGACGGGCCATCTGCGACCTTGCCGAATCATGATCCCAGGTGCTATCTGGAAACAGCTGCTCAAAACAATCCTCAAGCTTCGTGTCCCAGTCGCGGAAAGCCTCCACAACCTCAGGCCGTGGAGGCATCGTCCTTGTGAGGTAAATCGGGCGCGCTGACACTGCGATCGCCAGCAGATGGGACGCAATCTGTGGGTGGTCGAGCAAAGGAAGCCAAGGGACAGGTGCATGCAGCTGCATCAGCCGGCCTCGCAAGCTGGCCACCTCCCACTCCTCCTCCCCAATAGGAACCCCCACTACGGTGAGCCCCGTCCATGTTTGCTGCATGCCGGGCGGGACGGTCTCGTTCCTCTCCTCTCCCTCCTGGTCCACCCCTCGCTCCCAAAGCTTGCACTTATGCGGCTGCACCTCCAGACCAAGCCCGCCCAGTCGTTCCCGCAAGACCTCATAAGCTGCTAGCACCCGCTCCCTAGGCCCCAAGATGTACGTATCATCGGCGTAGCTGAGAAAGAGTAGGTCGGCGAATTCTTGTTTGGTTGGCTCCATAACCAGCTGCTGTGTGAACGCGAACAGAAACGGCCCCAATGGGTCCCCTTGCCTCGATCCTCGCTCTGAAGCCAAAGCTTCGACGAAGGGGCCCGCACGGAGGTAGAGGTCGCTAGGAGTGCCGTAGAAGACACGCAGGAATGGGATCAAACCCGCAAAAGGCGACTGTCGAAGTCCTTCAAACATTTTCCGCCGATGGAAGGAGTTGAAAGCGTTCGCCACGTCAATTTGAAGCGCGCACCATGACGGGTGAGTAGAGATGGCAGAACGAAAGGCATGTGCGAGGACTTCCACTCCCGACCTGGATCCGACTCCTAGCTGGTTACACGGCGCAAAGTGCGACAATCATCTTCGGCCGAAGCACGATGCATAGGGCCCGAGATAGTATGCGGGGGAGCACCTCGCCTATAGCCACCGGGCGAACGTCACCATTCGGCTTCGACAGGCCCACAAGGTTGGACGCAGTGAGTCAGGGTCGCACGCGCTCCGCTACCTCTCCCTTGGTCCACTGGGTGAAGACTCCTAGCAGGTGAGGCAGGTATGCGGGCTCAGAGAGAAAAGTGTCGCGCAGGTGCTCCGTCACCCACCCCGACGGTCCTGGTGCCGACGCCCTAGCCGCAGAGTGGATCGCCTGACCAAGTACCTCCACTGAGAGCTGCCGGATAAGGGAAGGCTCAACTATCTCCTCCTGCAACCACTCCGGAATGGCGGTCTCGCTCGATGGGTGTTTCGCTCGCAGCGCGTCCACCATGTGCTGAGAGGGCTGAGCGATGCTACCGGCAGTAAGACACGCCAAACCCCGACTCCATTCTCCCACTTTGCACCTTGTGCGGCAGCGAGCCAGGCGCACCGCATCAGGATCATGCTCGGGGGGGGGTGAAGGACAAAGGACGCGCCGCAGGTTGCATTACCGCCACCGCCAACTCAAACAGCTCCCGCCACTCCCCGACCCAAAACTTCTCCAACCGCTCCCTGATTGCCGCCCTATGCCCCTGGCCTTGCCCAGTTGGCATCCCCAAGATAAGACGAGGGAAGGCCAAAAAGACCAAGGTCGCCGCCTCGTCTTCTGCCTTTAACTGTAGCCGCTTCAGGACACAAGACAGTGCATCAAGCACCCCCAATCTAGCGCGCTGTGGGATACGACGCATGATTGGGGAGTCGGAGTGCGATGAAGAAGAGGGGCGAAAGTTGGAGGGTGTGAAGGGGGCGGTGTGTTTGGAGGGAACGGGAGGGGGAAGCTGGGGGGGTGTGGATGGGGGGGTGTGGATGGAGGGGCAACTGGGTCTTGCAACCGACCCCAAACTTTACAGAGCAATGAAACTCCAACTCGGAACGCATCGCTGACCAGAGGAAGGTTTCATTGCTCTGGTCAAACACGGATAACCAGAGGTTGACCAGTGCCCGGAATGCACTGAAATCGACACCAGACCAGAAATCGATGAAAAGTTGGTAAAGTCAACACTGTTACAGTAAGTGCCGAATTGGGAGCTCAAAATGCCGGGTAGCACACTGTAAAAGCCGGGTAAATGTGTTACGCAATCTCAATGCACTTGCATCTGCACAGTGCCGAAGGAGAAAGAGCGGAGCGCAATTTCACCCCGGCACCAGTTCAATCTGGCTCAAAATGTCAAAAGGGGCAGAGAGGAGCAGCAATTTCAGCATTTCACTCCAAATTAGCACCTGGGGTTCCAGTGCTGCACCGTGACTGCGGCAGTGAGCTGTTCGTGCTGCTTCCTCTTCCGTCTTCCTCTGGCGCTTCCACATCCATGGCTCGTCGTCAGCTCCTCGCTCTTCAGCTCGCACTGCTCGTTATAGTCACACACTACGCCGCCACTACCACCGCCTTTGCCGCCGCACCTGCTCCGCCGCCGCCACCTCCGAGTCACTCCTTTGCCTCGTTCTTTCGCCTTCCTAGCTCCTTCGGAAGTTTTTTCTTTAATGGCGCGCAAAGCCTGCGACCGGCCGTAATTCCCGGGACGAAGCGGCGCGGGGGAGCTGCAGCGTGCAGCACGTCGAGCCGAAGTGGCTTTACGTCATCCAAAACGCTCGCGCCCGGGTAAAAAGGAAAATAAAATAAATAAACAAATTTGATGAGTCAAAGAAAATTCGCTGGAGGATTTTAATGGCGTTTTCAGGGGGGTGCAAAGGCTCTTAAAACACAACGCCAACTTCTGGCAATCCCCGCACACTATTAGTGTTGCATTTTGAAAAATACCTGGCAGGTCTCGCAACAGAACCCAAGAAAAATGTACTAACCGCGACTTTAACATTATACATAATGTTTTTCAGTAAGTTATCGATCGATCTCCAGAAACGGCTTGAGGAAGTTCCTGAATACTTGATACACAAATATTTATTAGTAACTTCCTGCCAGGAAGTTCTGGACACAATTGCTGATGTAAATTACACTTCTGCAAATGCTCATTTCTGCTTCATCCCAGACACAACAGGATGATTTTTCACTGAAAGGCCACAAATGATTGTTCATGGTAGTAACTCACATCTTCTGAGTCCCCATCCTTTCTCTCCTTCCCTCCTTTCCGCCCTCCCCCATTCCCCCCAACACAGCAGGCTGATTTTCACTGAAAGGCCACAAACAGGCATGGTAGTAACTCACATCTTCGCTCAGTCCCCATCCCTTCTCTCGTTCCCTCCTTTCGCACTCCCCCATTCTCCCCAACACCGCAGGCTGATTCTTCACTGGAAGGCCACAACAGCCACCACAGCAGGAACCACAGTGAACATGGCCCTGGAAGCCACATCAACCGCCGTCTCAGGCGGGTGGTTCGGCGTCGGCTGGCCAACGACAGGCGGGATGTATCCCGCAGATGCAGTTATTGCTAACAGCGCAATCTACGAGCATCGCGAAACTGGGTTTTCTGGTTTTCCAACCGAAAGCCAGTCGCTGACAACTGGAGGGGTAAAACCAATAGTTTCGACTTGCAAACCATTGGTTTTGGCCAATGGTCTGCGACTTCGCTGCTTTTGGGGCGGGACGTTTGCGTGTTGCCTGGCGGGTGCGTCATGTTTGGCTGAACCCGTACCTGTTAACGAGGCACGGGTGGTGAGTTGTAAGTCTGGCTTAGGTTTGAAAGTACCAGAGAATACTTCAGCCAGTTACGGACTTCCACGATTGCGCGACATGATTGGTCGAATTTTTCGGTCAGCCACGAGGGATTGTCAATCGGATTAGTTGGAAGTTCAGGTAGTAACTGGACATATAAATGTTACTTTCTTGGATATATCGTGAGAGAATAGGTGCCATCAATGTTGTGTTTTTTTATTGGATAATTCGTGTTTGAATTTTAATATAGCAAATAATTGGCGTTTGTAAGAACTATGGTTCGTGTTTTGCACCTGCATACGAATCTGATAAGTAATGAACCTTCTGTACTGATAACATTTTATTCCCACTCTTGCAACAGCTTATACTGTAAGTATAGCATTTGTTGACAGTTCTAGTACAATATCATGGTTTAATAAAAACAATATTCGCGTTTCGACGGACGTTACAGATTGAGTATTGAACGATAGGGTTCATCGTAGCCGTCGTCTAATCAGCCAGGCCACGCTGCACCCCTGAGAGCCAATCGGAAAGGATCGCCCAGACAACATGCCAGGCGCTGAACCTCACAAATAGTCCAGATTCCACCTGGCACCAACAAAGTGGGCGAAACTGCGGATGAGCAGTGTTACAGGTGCGAGGAAGCTGCTGAACACTTTTTGACGCGTGGCACCAATATCGCCGCGTGTGAAATTTGACCAATGAAAACGGCTCTCTACCCTGGTTGACCTCAACCGTCGGAAACCAGGGTGAGGTTTGTCCCCGACATCCAGAAATGTTGGTAAGTGATTCAGAATTGAGCGGTGAAGTGCGGTTGACTGAATTACAAACAACCAAGACTTGAATAACAAGCTGTTAGGAGAGGTTTGTTACGATTATGTAACAGCACATCGCCTTCCGGAGGTACCACTCACCCAGTCCACCCGTTTGAGGGGTTCATCCTAGTCGACTTTTCATTTCTCATTTCGTTCACTCAGTTTAGCTTTTTTCC